>UCOJ01000003.1:0-387687 GCA_900474305.1 Cecidostiba fungosa
TGCACATTTTTCTGTCATTTCGTGCTCCCTTTCGATTGGCATAGTTTATTTTACAATTGAATTGTGCAAACGTTGTCCAATAACGAAAAAACGGTCGGGGATGAAATGCTTTTTAAGCTGTGAACAAGAAAAGTTGAAGTCGAGTCCGGACAAAGCTCTAGCCCGCAGCGGCTCATAAATTAGCCCACCTGTTAAGTTACTTCTGTAAACGTCTCTCGAGAGTATATACAACTAACTGCGCACTCACATTGCGCAATACAGCGACGTTTAAACCGACTTCGATTGCACCAACTGCTTTTTCGCGGTCCGAAAACACGCTGTCCGTGCAGTGGCTTGGCAGATAATTTTACCTCCGGAGCGACAGAAAGAGAAAGAGGGAGGGAGGGAAAATGGTAGCCGAGATTATTAATCGGAACGCTGGCTGAGCTACAAAAAGGAGGGAAATCCAGTTTCCGCGAAAATCGAGTTAACCGTAGCGTGAAACGAGCCCAAAGTTTCTCCCTTTGCGCTCCGACGTCCAGAAACTCTTTGAAGGATATGCGCGGGAGTGCCGCCGCGCCGTATACTGCATGTATGGGGGAGCTGCGCACCGCCGGCCGTAACGGGCAAATATATAATACCGAGAGAGCTGGCTTTTCCGGCTGTGTACCTTCCGCACCTGTGTAAGCGGGAACACGAGTGTACTTTATTATATCCTCGGCGGTCGGTCTGTTTGCACTTGTTAGACGATGTTTTGTGTTTCGCGCCGATGAGGCGCCGGAAATCGGAATTTAAATTGTGATGTTTTTGTATCAGTAAAGATTTCTGGAAAAGCTTTTACATGTAATACTCGTAGCGCAAAAATTTCACTCAACAAAAACTTTTGTTTCAATCTTTAAATATGGGTCAGTAAATAAACAAAGAGTACGTCGAATTTTAAGATCAATTCACCTCATACATCGCAGCGGCATATTATTATTATTATGATATTTCACACGTTTTCCTTCCTCTACATCAAAACTAAACACCCCCTCCTCTCCCTAAAAACTCGAAAAGTGACATTTCGCGCGTGCAGTTTGAAGTGTCAAATTTTCCGACGGCGACCATAACTGACACTCGAGCAGCGCCACAACGCTGACTCCGACGACTAGGCAAATATATATACACACACCGCGGTGGCGGCATCGAATGGCCGTCACTGCCCCTACTATCGTTTAGGTATATGTATTTGAAATCCTCGTGCGACCGGTGCAATACTCGCCGCGTGGACCACATAGTGCAACATCCAATAATGGATCAATCGAATGATTAACGAGGCCGGGAGTAGGCTCCACGGTGGTGGCTCGCTAATATAACGATGAATTATTTAAAGGAATCGAGAGACTGCATTATTGACAAATATGCAGGAAATTCATGCAAACAATGCCCACTTGTGCCGCTCGAGTGAGCCGAGTTTATGTATAGCGAAGCACCTGCAGGTGTACCAGCTGCTACAAGAGAGTTTAGTGAAAATCGTTTCGCTGTCGTATTTTATATACACGTAGTGATGTGTTTCTGGCTGATAACGAAATCATAGACACTTACATCGCCGGCGTAAATCAAGAGAATAGAGTCGCTTCGCGAAAGCTGTAATTCAAAAAGGATATGCACGCACTTTACTTGCTGCTACACGAACAGTGCATAGACTTAGACATAACAGAGAGGAATACTCGGAGGATAGGGGAGCAAAAGAGAAAGCACAAATACATTCGTCGGTGAGCACGTATGTTTAGAGTATAATCTTTCGATCTCTTTCCAAGTTTGAAGGGTAACAATTGAAAATAAACATACGTTATTCATTTTTATTTGATTTTCATGACGCAATTCTCAGAATTATAACAATCTTTTTTAAACATATAACTAACTAGAACAATTATTGTTGAGAGCTTTTTATAATAAAATAAAATTTCATAAAATATATTACAATATCTTCCAAAATCAATATAATATTAAAAATAAATCATCATTTTATAATGATATACAATTATTACTTAGATTTAGGTACATGTTCTTTGTACGCAAGGTTTTGGGCATATACAGAGTCGATATTATTTTTAGCCAGTAGGTTTTCTGGTTCATACTTTACACCATTCTTCCAGCGAATCATTAAATCTAGTAATAATAAATTTTGGTTGGAAAACAAAGAATAATCCAATAACATATTATCTACGATACGTGATTCATCGTTTATGATATTTTCAGATATGTTTGGTAATCCTGTATTTGCAGACAGAATACTTTCTAATTTTATTACTGCAGATGCATCATTGTTTGTCATAGTCACATCCTTCAGGCCTGCATTTGTGTTATGCTTTTTAAACCACTGACTTAGTTTATTCACTGGATTGAAATATTCAATCGCTACCAAGCTACTTCCTATTAGGTTAAACACATTATTTACAATAGAAGACTTAATGCTACTGGAAGCGCCACTTGTGGTAAAAGCATCTTTTGCTGTGTCAGAATTATCTTCCCGATCATTCAGACTGCGACGATTTCTCTGCAAATTACCTTCTAGGAATACTCTTGATGTTGATTTCTCAGACAGATAAGTGTTATCAGTTTTAAATACATTTTCATCAAATGCATAGTATGTATCCAGAATATCATCACACACTCGAGTGTTTCTCGTTAGACAATCAGCATTTCCTTCTAATTCGATATCCATAGGCTCATTTTTATATTTTCTTATAGGATTCAAGTTATCTCTGAAATCATTGTACATCATTATACTCCACGTAGCATATGGGCTAAGTGTAGGTGGATATCGTTCATATTCGTTAGAAATTCTACCTCTATATTCACCGCCTAAATGAAAAGTTAAACTCACATTCTTAGATGTAATTGAGTGAATTTTATCGCCACATTTATAATACGAGTTTCCTAAATGTGTCATTGTTACAGTAAAATCCTTTGTTTGTTGATCGAATTCGTCTTGTTTTAATTTGTTTTTCAATCGAAAACGGATTCTCAATTTTCCAAATTTAATTGCATTTGCATTACTCTCCTTTACATCAGATTTCAATGTTATCTCTTCCCCGTTAAATAGTTTTGAGATTGCACGTTTATTTTCATCATATTTCCATGTATAGAAGGGCTTTGCAGTGGAATTTGAGTTGAAAGGGACATCGTCACGTATGTCCTTTTTGTAATCTTCAAGTGTTTTGTTGGTATAATCGAGCCTTCCTTTTAAATCTACCAAAATTTGCGTAGATTCCTGCACTAAAATATTAATATCTTCAGGTTTATGATCATACGGTGTAACGGTAACGTTCTTTAAATACTCATGTGCAAATGGATATACATATTGACTAAATGCTTTCATAATTTTTGTATACTTTTCTAATATAATATTTGATTGTATAACTAACTGTAACCGATTGATAGCTGAATCTAGATCAGGATCCGTGACATTGTACTGCTTTAACTGATTAGAGTTAATATTAGAAATGTAATCAGCTAATTCCTTTTTATCCTTGTATTCTTGTATACGATCATAAATTTGAATCATAACAGTTATGCCTTCGTTTAATTTTTCTATGAAATTGCCTAAACGTTCTTCCGCCTTGAATCCTTTTGTCAGTTCCTGTATTTGAATCCTGACATCTTTGAGATGGCTTTGTATTTGCCATTTACTTACATCGAGTGCCGCATGAGATTTATTTTCTACGCTACTCTTTACTCCATTTGCAGTATCTCGTAAGCCTTTACAAATTGGAACTATGTTTTTATAAATATTTTGTTCGTATTCTTCCAGTTGTCTTATATTTGCTTCTTCTTGTTTTATTGCATCAGTCGCTTGATCAACTTTATCCTTATCATCTTTGATGGTATTGTACAGATCAACACCCATTTGTGTGACACTCAAAATAGTTTGCATCTTTTTTACAACTTTTAACTGCGTTTCGACATTTTTATTTTTTTGCTTTTTACTTTCCAATACTTCTGTTTTTTCGTTTAATAAGTTACTTACGTCATTGTGCATGTTTGTCACGTTTTTCAAAGACCCAACATCTAAGTCATTCTTAGTTGACGCTTCGTGCTTTAATGCTTTGTCAATATCTAAGATCTTACTTTTAATATCTTGTAAATCATCAGCTTGCGTGATGTTTTTCAATTCCTTTTGTATGTCATCTACTTGACTTTTAAAAAGATCTTTCTTTTTTTTCAATGCGTTCGATACTTCTGTTAACGATTTCTCAACTGATTTCGGTAATTGACTAAGGTTTTGAGTTCCCTTTGAATCGTTCACCAAAAAAGCTTCGGCAACCATTGTGCCTGCACCGATAGCTACACTAGCGGCTGTTCCTATTGGCCCCAGAAAATTTAATAATAGGCAGGCTGTCTTTGTCACATTAAAAATTGTTTTTAACACAAATGTCGCTTGCATTTTCTTTTGATTTTCAATCAATTTTTCCTTGTTTTCTTTGGCCTCCTTTTGCAGAGATACTGTCTCCTCTATCAACTTACGTATTTCTATATCTATTTCATTTAAAATTTTTTCGACTTCCACCATGATCTGTCTCTCAACAAAACCGACAGCTTCACTTATTTTTTGATTCATGGAATCTGTATAATCTTTATTGTATTTGTGAATTGCTGCAAGATTGTTGAAACTTGTCATCATGTTTATTTCATTAATTGCAGAGTCTAGATGGCCGCGTATGTCTAGATACAAATTGTTGGCACCACGTATTTGAAGACTATTAATCTTGCTTAAAGTTGCTGCATACAAGTAGTTCAATGCTTTCAAGTCATCTGTTAATTCCTTTCCGTTATTGTAATACTTATTCATATAATGTTTGATCCTGTGTAATATAGATACATAAAACGGCGATAATAAAACTTTGTTACTTGATTTATAAAAGAGATCTTCCAAATCTTCAAGCTCCTTAATAAATCCGCGTACATTATACAAATCTACAATTGATTCCTTATTCTCTAATTCATTTAAAAATTCCTTTAAAGATTGCTCTTTTATATTACCGAATGCATTTTCTCTCAAATATTTTTTGTATTTATTTACGATAGTGACTGGTAAAGCTTTAACTTTTGCTTCGACTGGTTTTTGTATGTTTGCATCATTCAAGCCATTTTTACCCAATTGGCCCAATTTACATGGTTTGGAGTATCTGAATATGGTGAAATTTTTAAACTTATAATATTCTCTATATGTCGCCAAAATAAAACCCCATTTTTTTTCTATATCATGAGTAGAATAAAATCCAGTTTTTCCTGGACGTGCGCCGTTGCCTCCGTGCCCAGCAACTCCAATTTTACCTCTAGCATTATTAATTGTGATTCCCGAACTTTCGTTCATATGGATAAGTGTAACAGTTCCCGCTAATCCTCCTTTTCCTCCGACTCCGCCATCACCGCCATTTCCTCCGTCTGTACAGTTTTTACTATATTTGTAACATATCTCATTTGAAGCATCAACTCGAACACTAATAGCGTTGCAAACACTGAGGCCTAGATAAACATCCTTAGGATCTATTTTAACCGCAATTACGCCATCTTGTCCATTTAAGCCAGGATGTCCATCTTGCCCATTTCCACCCTCACCTCCTTTCACGGAAATACTAAGACTTTTACCATTGATAAACGTTCTTCCAATGCCAATAAAATTTCCACCAGGACCTCCTGGAAATCCAGGTTTACCATGTTTTCCATCATGTGCTGGGTGTGGATCATTCACCGCATAATCACCATGTTTACCATCTAAAATTATTTTTGTCTTTTTCACAACTTCCCATGTTGGTGCGATGATAGAAAGTAAAAATTCTTCACCAGTTTTATTTAAATTTGTGTCTATAAATATCTTGTCTAAAGCAAAAAGCGCAATAGATTCCGGTTTAAAGCAACGTGTCTGTTTTATCGATTGATCAATATCTTTCAATTTTAAATAATGTCCTTGTATGATCAACTTATTATTTTCGCAAAATGGTTCCACTTTATATTTTAACGTTGAATGTAAGATCTTGTCTAAAAACTTTAATTTGAAGCTATCCAATTCAACATCTTCAATATTTAAATAATTTTGGGTTAATTTTTCATTACCCACTTTATTTAAAAAATTTGTCAAATCCTTCGTTATAGCCCGTTTCTGATATTGCACAATTTTTTCCTCCGTTTCTAGTTTATGATTTATATTATCTGCTATGCGATTAAGTAGTGTTGTCAATTCTTCTGAATCAGTAAATGCTTCAAAATGTTTTTGTACATTGTAATCTGCTAGAACTTTGTTTAATTCGTTTAAAAAGGCATACCACTTTCGCGAACCGTTCAAATATTTCCGCATATTTACTGACTCCTTAGCCCATCTATTTACGCGTAGTTTAATTGGTTCGTTTAAAATTTTCTCTATAAATTGCAAATAAGCAATATTATCTGTGAGACTCAAAAGATTTGCCCTAGAAATAGTAATATGCAAATCGTTTAAACATTTACTTATTAATTTTTCCAAGTCCTGCGGTTTTGACATTTCACGAATTGCATTTTTGAGGCCTGCAAAAGTTTCATGCCCCAGCAAAAACGTTTTATGCAAATCTTTAATGTCATGCATTGTTAGTTCCTGAGTTTGATACCACATTTTGATTTCTTCGTTAATATTTTTTATATCGACAACTATGTTTTCATCAATTTTATTTTTTAAATTACGTACACTGACTTTCGAGTTTGAAGATATGGTATACTTGAAGTCATCTTTACTAGGTTTAGTGAAACTATTGTTATCATGTATTAATTTTTTTAGAGATTTTTGATTCGTCTGCCAAATTTTATCGTTCTTAAGTTTTCTATATTTATGAGGTTCTCTGAAAATACCCAATTTTAGGTAATTTTCGTCTTTTTTTGTTAGTATAATATCGATGAATCGGGCTACTCTTGAGTCCATTTCTGCACTCAAATATTTGTTTTTAACATCATTCAAAACGTTAACAATATATTTTTCAATGATTATGCTATCATCTAGAAATTTTTTATCTACACGCTCATTAGGAACTTTTGTTACTATAAGAGCTATACTGTCTTTAAATTTTTCCACATTATCTATTAGTTTAACAGCATGGGCAATTAATGATTCAAAATCTTGTTTTTCTTGTGGCTCCGTGGCACGTGGAAATTTAACAGTGAAAACTAATTTGACAGTATCAGCAAAATCTATTATTCTTTTCATAAAATAATTCGTCGATATGTCTTCAAGTGCACCTCGAGTGTCATTATATCCAGGGAAATCGTAAAAAGCTTTGCTTCCAGTATATACTAAATTAGGAAAATATGTTTTTAATGATAAATCATCACTATTACTAATTGTTATATTCGGATTTGAAAATTGTATATCTCCTCCATTTTGCTTGGTATAGCTTGTATCATCGTTAGCAACAAGAAATTGTGTTAATGTAGATTTGCCCGATTTCGGATTACCTAGAATTAGCACTACTTCTTTTAGAGGGTTTTCCTTGATGAACACGTCTCCTTTATGAAAAAGATTTAAAATATTTTGTATTTCGGTGTCATTTATATATCTGGTATTTGTTTTTTGTATTTCCATTGTATTTGTTTTACGATTTTTCACAGGTCTTTTATTGTTGTAAGTTACAATTGATAAATCTTGTGAAAGAAAATCCAGAATGATATTTGCTAAAGAAATATAATGTCTGAATACAAATGTCACTTTTAATAAGTGTTTGTTTAATTATGTGTGTTGATTTTTAGTTCATTTATCGCACAATATTAGAATACGTTTCTGATAATAAGCATAATTATTTCTGCAAAAAAAAAGATTAGTTTTAGTACTTTAAATGCTAATGTATTGAATGAAATTTCTTTTTGTATAAATATTTACTTACGATTATTACATTTAATTTACAGAAGTTGCACATCTGTTTGAAATTTTTTTTAATATACAAGAATAACTGGTCCGAAAATCTGTAATAAATATAATTTTTGTGGTTATAATTATTCATTAATATATGTTTAGATAAACAAAAAAGAATATGTTGAACACTTAGTAATTAATTAATAATAATATAGGACACAAATGTCGTTAAGAAGGTTCTGCCTATCTTATAATTAACAATGAGATCATTTTGGAATGTCGTATACAGATTGGTACATGCTTCGGTAACACCCATATTAATTTTCAAAATAGGCTAGAGATATTACTATGTAGTAGCTTTTTATAACCTCATATTTTTTCTCTGCATTTTGCAGGGAAAAAGTTCTTCAAATTCGGAAATTATAATTTACAATTTTTTTAATTTGGAAATTTAAAAAAAATTAAAAAAAACAGCAAAGCGAGGACCTATCCGCAGAAATAATCTACGACTTTAGTCCCTTGTTGCATAACCTACCAAATTACTTACTCAGGAACCTCCAAGACATTAAAATTCATGAAAATCTTTGATTTCAAAATTTACGCCATTACAAAGCTTTTTCTTGGAAAAAGCAAAAATGAGTAGAAACTTTTTAAATCCAGATGTATAGTAAGTAAGTTAGCTGTTTTCTTTTTTTTTTTAAGAAAGAAAATATTAATGTTCTACGAGAAATTGTATGTACGTAACGTTATTTCTAGTGAAATCTATAGGAAGGCAGCTTATTGTTATTTAATAACTAATACAAAAATAATAATGACACAATGTATAAAGAAATTACATACCTTTACCGGGATATCATCACACGTTAAAAACTTCATGTGCTTGAGCACACTATAGAGCAAAAAAACTGTAAAGCAATAGTAAGTAAAATGAATCTACTTATATAGTAAAATAGATAATAGAATACTTTTTGTACTTAGACCTGCGTTGTCAATATTTGTGATTAATTCAAATTTTATCAAGCGACGTAATCTATAATATTAGCAGTTGATCAAACTTGTACGTACTATAATATTAATATACGAATCGGAAAAATATGGCAAAACGATAAAATTCGTGTTCAAACATTAAAAAAAAAATCATTTTGCATTCATTAAAACACCTAAACGCAACCTAAAATGATCCAGAAAGAAAAAAATGTAGGTATCGCGAGATAGGTTTTTTTTCACGCGAAAACCGAGATACAATCTTTTACTTCTGACTCTACGAATTAATCTTATCCGATCAAATTCATAGATTTTGTTATTTTGAAATCGAACGGATAAATAATAGAACTTCATTATTTGGCTTCATAAAAATATTACAATAGAACATTTATACGTATTAAAAGTATCGGAATTTGTAGTTTTCCAGCGCGACATTATTTATACAAGTGGTGTCGACCCTGAACTCATCAGTTTTACGCAGAAATGTTAAATTTGAATAAAAATTATGAATTATTTAAAGGGATCGAGAGACTGCATTACTGGGCGGCAAATGTGCAGGAAACTTATGCAAATAATGCCCACTCGTAGACACACGACATCTTTCACTCTGCGGTCATACCTATACGCTCGCTCAAAACCCCCTGACGTCTCGGTCGACCGCAGGACCTCGCCTTCATATAAATTCACTCTTCGCAGTTTTCCAAGGCGACGCCGAGTAACTTTCTGTCTACGAGAGGACAGTCATTTCGTCACACGAACAAACCTTGGAACTATTTTCTTTTGTATATAAGCGGATGTATATAATATATGTATACGCACGTGTTGCTATGAAACACGCGCGCTCTCGCGCGCTTACACAAGTGTGGTGCGGAGGTGGTGAGCAAGCAGAGTCTATACAACTACGCGCTCATTGTTATAACTCGCTATACTCTAGTCTACTCTATATAGTGCCGTGCGCAAATAGGCTGGCCTAGGCGTGGTGTAATTGCAACGAAAATTCGAATTAGCCGTTACTCGCGCTCAGCTGTAATTGCTGCTTTGAGCTAATGCGATGGTTTGTAAATTACGGCTGCTGTGTGGGTTCGTTATTTAATTTTAATTTGCGGCAGTGCAGTGTAAATACTATGTATTCATTAACCAAGCGTTTACATTGGTCTAACAATTATTTGCGGTCGAACAGTATCAGCTTCTTTAGCGGAAACTCACTAACTAATTCACCCCCTGCCAATCGCAAATGGTGTCGGTCCATAACCCAAAGAAATACACCTCGCGGGCAATCGAAGAATCCACCAGACTTCATAGCTCAGCCGGAGGCCGAACGACGACGACGAGACGCTGATAAAGTTGCACGTGTCCCGCCGGACCGCAGCCACGGCCTCCCCGGAGGCTCATCGTTCGCGCCTCTTCGCTCGCTTTTGCATACACTCTACGACCCCACGGCCAGCTGCGTGTGTGTGTTTTATTAAAGAGCAATGCATTTTCACGTTGACGAGGGGAATCTCCCTACCCCCAAACCGGCGTTTTGCATCAAAAATACATGTACGCGTATACACGGACTCAGGCCCGTCGAGCGCATTTATGCGCGGCTATGGAAGGCGGGCTTTTAAATTTGCATTTGGATAATGTTGCGGACATTAAATAATTTCCATTAGGCAGTCCGAACCTGAGTAGAGAAACTTTTACCACCGATTGGAATTTTCCCATTCTCGGCGATTACGTTTATAGCGTGTAAGCCAGAGGTGTCATATTGCGCATATACGTTAACACTTGTGTTCTTTGTCAAGGTGCCTGAGAGGATAGGACATGGTCTTTTGACTTTGTCGAGAGCCTTAAATTTTAATAACCAAGTTCAACATACAGCAATAATGAGAAGTTAATTTTGACAACAGCTCAGGAATTGTTATTCCAACTTCTTCTCCCACCGAGACTCGAAAGAATCACGACTACGTGCGAACCGGCTGCGCGAAAATTCATTGCTCCATTGAGTTTGTATTAGGTGCGACTCGCGCTTTTATACTCGCTCGGTCCACCCTCAAACAGTTTCCACTCTGCCAAAAAAAGAAAAAGAAGCCCGAGAGAAAAACCAGCGTATAAACGCTGCAAGAGAGAGAGAGAGAGAAAGCTTATACCTAGAACGGCACATACAGTGCACGACGAGTGGAAACACCGGTTGTTTCCGTTCGGCGCGACCAATCGATTGGCCCACTCTTTCGCACGTGTGTATATAGGTAGTAGTAGTACACTGTAGTAGTATCCCAGCCGGTCTGTTGTCGCGGTACCGCCGCCGCGATAAAGTCAATCTCTTTCTCTCCGCCTCTGGCTCGCTCTCCCTCTGTGAGTGTGATAAATTAGTCGGGCCTTCATAAACATTTCACAGCTGCTGCCGACACCCCGGTATGAGGCTTCTCTCCCCCTCCTCCCTTCTTCCTTCCTTCCTGCACCCTTTTAGCCCCCACAGCTATATATAGTGTGTTGCGCCGTGTGTATATAGTGTGCCGGCAAATACGTCAGCAGCGCGGCCCTCGGTTTTGTGCCGCCGCCGTCGCGCAAAGGGCCGCGAATCGAGCCGCCGCTGCTATACTGCTCTGTTCGTTGCCTGTGGATGGTCAGGTCGATCTACTTTGCGTTTGGAGTTTATGGAGCGAGCTGTGCGGGTCGGCTTTACCGACTTTGATGGGCTTGATTAAGCGTCGCGGGTTATTAGGTTGTAGGGGGGGGGGGTTCGCCAGTAGTTAAATCTCTGTCTTGTGGATTGAGGTTTTGTGCGTTGAAGGGTTTCATAATATAGAAGTGGACTGACGCCAGCGTCCAAAAGTGAAAAATGGTGTGGATATCAAAACGAGGAACAGAGCCAGGCAACACTCTACAAGTAAAAGCTTGAGTGTTCGAGTCTGATACTAAAAAAAATTATCTTAGTTTTCTTCCCGTTAATGCAAGGTAGTCCTTTGGCTTGTGCCCACAGAAAACCACATTGGCGAGGGCAGCATTGATTTGCTAGATGATACGATTATAACATAAGCGCGATCGTTATTGTAGATCAGAAATTAGCCATAATACGATTAATTTTTGCAAACTATAAAATTTTTCGTGCCAGTAAAACCCATCCGGTAAAGGCACTTAAAAATCCATCCTACTGATCTACGATCAAACTCTCGTCGCGTTCCAGCCGTCATTAAAAATAAAAAGCTCCCCCGCCACTCTCGGTAATTGCCCAAAAGCTCCAGCTTGTTTTCGAGCCTCTCAGGAAGCATTTAGCCGCGATCACCTTCGCGCGCGATGCTCGACAGCCGCGCCGAATTAATTCCGCTTTCTCTCCCATACCTATAGACCCGTACCTATCTCGTCGAGATAAAAGGAGCAGAGCTAAAGAGAAGAGAGAGGCGAGGAGAAGTCGTCGCGGAACGACTTCCTTGCTTCCGCGAATTAGGGACGAAAGTTGCGCAGTTTGTGCGCGCGAAAGATACGCGTGGAATAAGGCAACGTGACGCCTCCGTCAATAAAATAATTTTTTTACGAGAACAGCTGGGCTGGCTTAACGAGGCCCTCGATTTACGACGCCGCGGAACGAGCATCGCCTCTAATTTATTCCACCGTTTTTTCATATCTCTCAGCCGGATTATTGCGCATCTCCTGTCGCGCGGAAGTTATTGTATATTATCCGAGAAATCGATGGATAATCACGGGATAGTTCCTGCTAAACAGCTTCGCTTCACGCATCAAAAAGCTCGCTCGCGCATCAGGATACTGCAGCAGTAGCGGCAACGATACACGGTTCCGCATCGACTAAACCAGTGACCCAAATAATGCGTCTCTCTCTCTCACTGTCCGTTAATTACACTTCGATGTACTCTCTATGGCAGCAGGGAGTATAGCTCTGTCGATTGCTTACGTACGTTGAAAATTTGATGAAGCCGCTCAGCAGAGCGCAGCCTTTATCGCTGTCCTGCGTACACGTAGCAAACAGCAGGGAGAGAGCGCAGGACGCGAAAAAGGGCGTCGCGCAAAAAGTAGCGAGAGAAACTCGGAGACGAAGAAGAGCGTGATTAAACACGGGGTAGCTTCGAAAGCGCAATGTATTCCAGAAGAGCTGACGGAACTTCCTTCCTGAGTATATACACACGATACACACACACACACACTCGCGGCGAAATAATCCAAGAGGATTGTAATCCGCGATATTAAATTTAGTTTGCTCCGCCGGTTGGGCCGGAAACTGCAGGTTTACACACATATGCGCGCGCGAGCTTCACCGGCCTCGTAGTCCGAGCGTTAACTTAAACGCCGCGGTTAAACCCTCTAATTAATTACCTTGCGCCGCCGCAGTATAGCTGCTCCTTCCTTACGCCGCTGCTATCGTTATCCAGACAAAGTCGCTTCTGCAGCCCGCCGAGCCAACTTCCGCTTTTAAAACATTACTCAAGTATACACTGGAAAATATACGCTGTATAATACAGGCCCTTAATACGCCCGGCTCTCTCTCCCTGTCTCTCTCTCTGCGGCGAGACTATATTCCTCCTCTTCTATATATGCTGCACCTCCTCGGGGATAGATAAGCGAGCGCGCGAATTCCTGCGCGACTTCCGCGAGCTACTAATATATAATATAGAAGTTTCGCGTAATTTTGCGCGCGTAATACACTGCTGCTGCTGCTGCTGCTACTGTTGGATGGGACTATGCCAGGTATTTTTTTGAACAATTTATCCCTGGGATTATTAAATTTACGGCATTTTTACGAGCGAGTTTTTGAAAATATTCCACGCAATTTATCGCTGAATTTTTTCAGAAAATGTTTGCTGCATATTACACACGAGATGATTGAATCAACTCATACGTCGAATTTCTCGAAAAAAATTTTGGCAACTCAAATTCGGTTCGACAAATTAATCAAGTCGTCTCTTCCGCTCGACTGTCCGCGACTTTTCGCATACGGCAGCGCACATCATAACAGCCAACAAAAAAAAATCGTGCATATAATCTGAGCGCGGGCGCGCGGGCATTTACTATGTAATTGAATTTCCCGGTCGAGCTGCAGTGCGCGTGTATATATATATGCATGCACACGGAACAGCGGCTGGTTGGCATCAAAATTTCAGAGTCGGTCGTATCGATGTTTTGGGTTAGCCAGTTTCGCGGAAGCGAATGAGTGCGCTGCGCAAAGTGCCCCATGCAAATTGAATCATTTTGCGAAATTAATCGCATCTCAATGGGCCTCGCGTGTGTGTATACGTATATCGAGTTATTCGCGAAATTTTCCGGCGTTTAATAATTAATAGGACCGTGTGCCCGGTATATAGTATTCTATGCGGCATATACGGGAAATATATAGAGAGTCTAGTCTCGAGTGGATGGTCGGAAAAATAGTGGAGCTGTCGTCGCGTGCAGAGTTTATTTCGACGTCCGTTGGAGGCCTTTTAATTATACAACTGTGAAATTGGAAGGGTTTTCGCGCGAATCAACGAAATTCAGTTATTTTTCATTTGGAAGCTAGCGCGCGAGCAGTATATAATCCCTCGTGCTCGCCTTTGTGCGAGAGCGCTAATTTTCGGATTGGCCGGTTGCTGTCCGACTGTATTTCTTCGAAATCGAGCTGCCTGACGATCGATGACGTTTGACTGTTGGTTTTTAGACTGCAAATTGAGTGGTTGGATGTATGTATGCTGTTTTGACGAGGGAATTGGCAGGGATACGCTGAAAATTTAATTGCTTTACTTCGGCGATTACTTTTATCATAGGTCCGAGCATTTTTCCGGTACTTTTTTTTACTTGTAATTCGATTTAGAAAAATTGCAAACTTTTCACAATTAAGATTCTCGTAATAAATTTTTTTTTCGTAGTTAAAAACAAAAAGCACAAGAACAGGTGTCGTAATACACTCAAAATCGCCCGCACATCTCTCGTAAAAAGCGAATCTTAACAATAATAAGCGGCGGCATCCCAGCAGCGTGACAGCTCGAAAGGGCTCGGTTATACTCGCAGTAATTTCGCGAAACAAGTTCCCTCTTGTCATTCCTTCTGCAATTTGGGTCAACAACACAACGTCGAGGCGGCCACTGTATATATATATCGCCCACTCTCTCTCACTGATTTTGAGTGATAAGCGAGCTGCAGAGGCAACTCGACTGACACAGCTTTTGGTTATTTTCAAAGTTGGCCGAGAAAAAACGTTCGATATGCCGTTGTAACTGTCGCGATAAAATTCGCGCTCTATCCAATTAAACCGGCGCAGCGCGTGGTTATGCTTAGTTCGCGGCAAAGTTTTCGAGAACACATACATAGACCTAATGTACGTATCGGCTGCAGGGAAAAAAGCTATAGCTCGGGGGAAATATTGTTCGCGAAATAAACCCGATAAATTCTCTTTGCCGCGAAAAAGCGCCGCGCGCGCGGGCCGTTTTATCTTATGAGAATCTCGAGCGACAGAGGGACTCCGGCAAAATGTCATTTCTATGCGAGAGCGTCGTCGTCTTTTTGCTATAGCGCGACTCAATCATCTCGAGATCTAAAGTTCTCACTCTGTCTCTCTACTCTTTTCAAATTGATGCTCAGCTTTGATACCGCCAAATCGATCAATCTTTGCGGCTGTGTATATGTACACATTTATTGCGCGGCAAAGGAGAGATGAAAGTAAGTAATGTGCGAGTGGGCGTTTGAAAAAGAGCGAGTGTACGTGTACCTACTCGCTCCTATTTTTTTTTTTATCTTCTTGCTAACGAGTGCAGCGCGGGTGTCTTTTCAGTTCGCGGAAATCCGAGGATAATGCGATTAATCAGCGAGACTCTTTCTGCTGCCTTGAGGAGGTGCAGCTGCATGCAAAAGCTCGCGCGAAGAGTCTCTTTCATCCGGCGGGAATTTCGTCGCGCATAAAAGCCGTGCGCGAGTGTGAGAAAGAGCCGGCGCGCTGCAGCGACTCCGCGCCGCTATTAATTATTCCCTTTTTTCGACGAGACGTATATTTGGGACCTGGAACGCTGTGCAAATAATTCTGCTCTTAGTTTATTCGATGTAAACGCAGTTTGGGCGAGTTTTGAGCAAAGGTGTTTTTGGCGGTGCGACTGAAACAAAAAATAATATGGAACAAGTAGTAAGAGTCAAGCTTAGGGAAGACGGTTGAGCTCTATTACTGCCCTGTCGATTTTTTTACATTTAATTCATCTAAATCGACCGCTTCTAATTTATCTTCTAATTTTGAACGTAACAATTCACCTTATCGTCGACCCCTCGACCTACATAAAGTACCATCTCCTCCCAGTATAGCGTCGCGGAGAAATAAGAGATAAAGCCGTAAAAGGCGTTAACCTCATCCACAGAGCAGCAGCAGCAGCACGACCCTCTATGTATACAGAGCACTGCACTTCTCGCTGTTTTACTCGTGCCCTCTCGCTCACTACCTTGCGCTGCATGTGGAATGAAAATTCAGCAGGTACAGAAAAATCAGTCTTTTTACTTTGCTCCCGCGAGTGAAAAGCAGCAGCAGCAGCAGCAGCTCCTCTCGCCGCGGAATGAAAAATACCGGCAGCAGCCCCGAGGTTGACTACGTGTCGAACGTGTATGTGTGCGGGCGCGCGCATTACACGGGACGCGTTCGGCATCGGCAAAGCTCTTGCCTTATCATTCACTAAGACGCGAACGTGTCCGAAGCGCGTTGCCGGGATCCCGCGTATGTATCCGAGACAAGGTGATAAAATGCGCGATGCATGACGAGCATGAAAATGAAGACGGCATATAGTAATATAGTGTGTGTAGTGCACTCTCTGCTGCGCTGCTACTGTATATGTGTTCGTGTGTGTATAGGTGCGAGGTGAACCGCGCGAATCCGGAGCAGCTCTGCACCGATGACAATGTACTATAATTTTCATGCGCGCATCAGCCGGAAAATCTCGAGGAGAAGCGCGCCGGCTCTGTGTAATACATTTTTATTATTTTATACGGCGAGGAGAAAAAGGCTCTATCTGTCAACGCGCGAGTAATGCTTCGCGCTCTCCTCCTTTTATGGAGGGATGTAATAACGAAGGGCAAATATGTGTCGTATTTTACATGCCCGCTGGCTTTTCTCGCCGTTATTTATGTCTCGTGACGAACGGCCAAATGAAAGGATTTTTATGGATCTAGCCGAGCTTTTAGACGCTACTGCTGCGCTATACTGTTTTTGCATGCAGAAAGTTTTCAAAACGTCGATACTGCGGTTTTTCGCGAGCGTTTCGAAAAGCGAAAAATTCGCATAAGAAGCGCATGTCAAAGGAGAAAAAAATAAATGTAGAAATGCGCGATTTATACATCACTCTATATAATATGTGGAGAACCCTCGGGAGAACCTTTAAATTTATAAGCGAAAAAAATTTAATTTAAATCTCAGAGCATACTTTGGAAATTTGTTATGTGTTCTAGTTGCTAGACGAATACAGAATCCAACGAGGTACTAGCGCAATATATAATTATGTCATACAGAATTGCCCATATTCCGCCTACGCGCGTATGAATTATAAATATGGCAACCTTTGCTCGTCGGCGGATTTTTTTGCGTGGCATTCGAAAGCTTGGCAATTGTCAGGGGGGAGTCGCGTTTTTGCAAGTTGTTCGCAGTCGCGCTCTGAATAAAACTTTGGTATATAGAGACGTGTATAGTACAGGGTAACCTGAATATATGGATAGACGTATAATATTATAGTCGTGGACTGAGAAATTGTCGGGGATCGTTAACGTTTCGCGGTCGAACGCATTCTTAAATTTTAATAGGTTATTCTTTACGTGCTTCAAGGCTACGTCTTTTGCGCTGAAAACCTTTCTCACGATCGAGGTCCTGCATATTTGATCATCGTCGGCTACTTTGAGCTCGAGCATCGATTGATTAATTAATTGTTGGTGCTTGTTACATGAATTATTGTCAGAAAATTTGATAAAACAACTCTGACCTTTCGATGGCGAATATGAATGCGGGTAACGGCAGCAACGCTGTAACGATCTATCTCTTTCTCTTTTCAGATCGTGCTCTTCCGATGTAGACGATGACAGCTCCATCGCCAAGCCTGAAAACACAAATGAATAAACATTTTTCAACCCCTTTTCATGCTTTTGGCAATTCAACAATATTGTTTCAATAGAGATCAAAAGCATAAAATATCGCGAGCTATATGTGACGCGCACATTCATGGCCTTTAATTCAAAATCCTAAGAGCTTCATTAAAAGCATTATTAGTGGGCTAACAGCCATACATCACGTCGTGCTCATTACAGGTTCAGCGTAACCGTTTCCAAATGGCCAGACTAGAATTGCCATGCAGTCAATACTTCAATAAATGAATTACAATCCACAGCGACTTGGATAGACTATTGTTAGCTTGGCAATATAGGCAATTAGGTATAGTAACGATCAAACGTTAGTTCGCATTTTTTCGCATTACATACCGACAATCATCTCGCTACTACCCAGATACATTAGCGGACTGCATAACTTCAATCATGATAACATATTCAATCTACGCGGGCATATTCATACACAAAGGCAAATCATTTGAGGAATCAGAGTCCGAATCAAACGAAATTAATTATAAAACGCCGCGCCGTTTCTTCGATTCAGACGCTGTTGCAAAAGAGCAGCCCCGCTGCATCAGGTTCGTTATTTCGCCTCTCCCGAATATAGAGGTTCATCGAGCGTTGCATCGACAAACTTTGATGTTTGCACGGTTTTTGATCACGCGTCAGCTTAGGCTGCACTCGCGCCACGCGATTCGAGGGGGACCGGCCACTATAATGCGTCGAAGCCTGCACACAAAGCGAAAAGAGTCAAAACGCTGAGCCTTTTGACGGGCTTACGCCTCTGCGCTCGAGGATAAAACGTGCCGCGTTTTTTTTTTTTTTTTTTTTTTGCGACAGTGGCTGGTTCGCTCGAAAGAGTAATAATTGCTTGACTTGACGACGTTTTAAAGCACTGACCTGGTATTTATCTGGAACCGATATTTTTTTTGTTTGAAGCTGAGGCCATTTGAAAAAGTATCAGCTTTGAGAGCGAGCAACGAAAGGATCTTCGCAAATATTTTTCCAACCATTCGCAGGAAGCAAACATGAACAAACCTGCATGGATTTTTCGCTTTGAAAGCGAAGCGCATTTCTGGAAAAGTTATACTCAATTTTCGCTCTTTAATTAATCAAGCGCGCCAACCTGTTGAAAAAAATCACTCCATGGAAGAGAAAATTAAATCTCTTTTCCCTGCGCGAGCGCGCGCACAAAAGAATCTTAATTACATCCTCCCTCCAATAATCGACACACGAGATCCGTCACGACGACGTAGCCGATGAACAAAAAATACTCTCAATACGACTTCTGACGTTAATTAATTAATTTTCCCCAGTCCACTCGGCAGTCGTCGTCGCATCCCCGAAGCTCTCCGATATATCTGTCTGAAAGGACGTATTTTTCCGAAAAGCTCTCTGACGTGCAAAATTGCAGCATCGAGCTAGCTGACCGGCTTATATCAATATCTTTGACGTAGCGCGCGTCGCGCGCATCAAGATTTCAACGAATTCTATATCACTCATGGGAGGTACGCGCGAGTGCTAGGCTGCAGTGCGCCGCGTATACCAAATGGCCGCATCGATCAAGCGTATTTCGACGCGAGCGCGCTTTTGTTGCCTTTGTCGTGTTGCTTTTTTTCCTTCTCTTTTTGCGCGCGAGCGTCGAAGGGAAGTTGCGGCCCATCGCCATTCGATCCATCAAATACCGCAACGCCATCGCCGCCGCCGGTATACGCTGTGTATTACTTTGTCGAGCGCTTCGAATAATCAGCGAATAACTGAAAGTATTCTATAGAGAGCGCGAGGCAAAAGCATTGCGGAAAAACGTTTTTTACTTTAACTGTTGGTCCCGTTCGACGGATTTTTTTTTTATTTCTCAAATTGAAATGCTGTGAATGTGTTTGATGTGGAAATGACGAGATATTACAGATATTTTTTGAACGGCGAGGGATACAATTGGAAATGTTGTTTTCAACGAGTAAATATCGTTATTTGCGTACAACGCTACGTGGAAAAGTTCGAGGCGGAATAAGAGAATTTTCAGTCCAAACCGAAATGGCAAATTGAAGATTGAATAAATTCGAAGATCGTGAGAAATTCGAGCAAAGCGGAATAGTACTGGAAAATTTTTCGCGGAAAAGCTTAAGGATTTGAAGTAATATCTGGGACAACGCAGGCGTACTATTTTCGCGCGGAAATTTTTAGGCGACAAAACCGTCTCGATTTACTTTTCACCTCGCGGCGACAATGTCTCGGCTTCGTTCGTATACCTGTACGCGCGAAGAGCTGCAGATATTGCCAATATTGTGGTTCCCGCGTGCATTTATATGCAAGCGTTCTCTATAAACGGTAAAAAATAATTTTAAAAATCTATCGCTAAAAAATACCGCAGAATTATTTATTAGACGTGCTCAAGCGCATAACACCCCGAGAAAATAAAACCGACGGGATGCTCATCGCCCAGTCAAAGATTCGCCTAATAGATTCTTGCTGCATTAGTCAAGGGCAGTATAGCTCAGCCCCGGTGTGTTTCGCTGAATTAATGTAGCTGCAGTAGCGGCGGCGGCTAACTTGCAGAGCTGCTGGTCGGCACAGAGCTCGAGCTCCCGGGGGACGGCGCGTTAATGCAATTGCCCTAGGAGCATCGCCGGTAGTCCTTCGTGAGGCTCGACCAGCCGCCGCCGCCGACGCCGCCGGCCGCTGATACAATATTTAACGTAATTCTTAGCGTGTCCAGAGCTTCCGACTACCACTACGACAGCTGCCAGTCCACCAGCTCGACTCTCCCTGTCGTCCGTCCGTCCGTTCCGCAACTCCTTTGCGCGCAGAGAGGGCATGCGGTTGCATTAACTCCTCGCGGAAATGCATGTAGGAAAATTGTAACGCTAGTGTGGCGAGGCATGAGTAAAATATCAGCCTCAGCTGGAGTGGAGCGCGAGTGATGTGTTGAAATTATGCAGGTGTCGAGTTTCCAAAAGATGCTTTTGATTGAATCCGCCTGAATCATCAGCACACACAGCTCTATCTCTGAAAGAGAGTAATCAAAATCTCCACAAAACTGATTATAGGTCACCCCTTATCTCAAACTGCTCGGCAATATAGATTGTGCCCCACAGGGGATAGGGAGCCCCGTGTGACATATGCGAGTCTGGTTATATACATGGAACTACTTTACGACTGGGTGTGTGCTGGCGAACGAGGAACTTGGATGACTCAACGCCTCGTGCGAAACTTTGGGAAATAGACTGGTGTCAATTATAGACGTTGCAACAAAGAATCAAGTTCATCGATAAAACTCCCCTCGCATATTGTAACCATCCATATAATACGGGCGACGAGATGAATATTTAACTAATGTAAGAAATTCATGCAATCATTGTTGTCCAACATTATTAGCGAGCACGCAAAATTATCGTTCACCCAGGCGAACTTCTTTATAGCATAGTCATCGTCGTAGTACAAAGAATATAACAGTCGCACCGCGATCGATCGCTTGCGTGCAGGGAAACAAGTCTCCAACCCGCGCCTCTATATACATATATACATACCCCCCTATAGAGCTGCCGGTTTGTCGAGCGTCTTATGTTCGCCACGTCGTTTCGCATGATTCACAACGGTCTGAATTAGCGCACGTATATATAATACATACAGCGAGACAGTCGTCGTCGCCGCGAGTGCACTCGGCATATGCATATAGGTATATACACGTAGAATACGTTCGGCCGCGGTATTTCAAGCGATTATATGTGTTTAGCCTCTCGTACGTGTTTCCACAACGCGGAGCAAGAACAAATAGCGCAAGCCTCGAGTTTCCCCGCCAGAATTTCGGAAATATACGCGCTTGCGTGTGTGTGTGTAAATTCGCTGCACGCCGAGAGCAACAGTTTCGAGCGGCTCTCGAAAAGTTTCGAGGCCGTGTTGCTCTTGCTTCTTTCGAATCATTCTGCCAGCAAATGTTAACATGGCCTGGATCTTGTTGCTCCTGATGCAATTACAGAGTTCTGGACAGAGTCAATATTTCGAAATGACGTATATATTACACGCGCAGAGAAGTCGGCTTTCTCTGTAAATAAGAGAGAACGTCTTGCAAGTATAATAACGTATCGACGAATGCACGCGGCCGAATTAATATTTGATCTGGTTCATTATTTCCACAGACTCTTTCCCCTGCGCGACGCGACTGCTGCGTGTATATCAAAGTAATCGCCCCATCGAATCGAAGAGGGTGAAAAGAAGAGACGCGCTCTTTCGCTAGACTGATCGTGAACCAGTGACATATATTTTGTTTGCATGGCTAATGCTGAAATAACAAACCTCGGCGGAAAAGACCGCTGCTGTGGGGATTTGTTTCTTTGAACTCGTCTCTCTCTCTCGATATACTTATTAAATACAACGAGCCTGTCGAATTTGGACGACATCAGAGTGAAGCCGCAAGAATAAGGGGTATATAGCTACTCCCCGTTTGCTTTGAGCTAAGAAAATAGAGTAACAATTTTTTTTTTCGTGGGAACGCGCATCATTAATTACACCGACATGTTTATTCCCTCACAAGTATTTCGCGGATCTCCTCGAGTGTACACACAACGCGAATTTTAATGAAACTCCTCGCGTCCCCACAACGCGTACGCAGAGTGGAATAAAAACGCCGGAAGAAAACAAGCATAAGCGGCAGACAGTTTACCCATGGCTATTTAACAGAAATAAACAAAATCCGCGCGCGCGCGGTTGTTGAGTTCGCTCTCGACAGTTGATTAAAGCAACATAAACGCGCAACCTTGCGTCGGCTCTGCTAATACTTAAGTCTCCGCTTCCCCCCGCGGCAGCAGCTACATATACACTCTACGCGCGGAACAACGCTGCACGCACATAAGTAAATCTCGGAGCTGAGCAACGACGTCTGGAGCTTGCGGCAGCCTATTTCCCCGGCAATTCGAGCTAAATCCAGACGCGCTGAATGCTTAATAAAGTCGCCTCGCGCGTAAGAGGATTATTATACGTGCGCGCGTGCAATCGAGCAAGACGCGGCGCGCGCATTGGATTTAGAGAGCCCAGGGGCAAGGTGAACCGACGACGACGTACTACTATACAGAGGGAGAGTTAGCTCAACCGCACACGTGTTTCACGTGTGCGTGTAAAGTGTTTGTCAGGGGAGGTTCTCTCTCTCTCTCATCGCTCTCTCTCTCTCTGTTCCCACTGCGAAAATAGAGCGGAAACGGAAAATTTAATTAGATTATTGTGTGTGTGTGTGATTCGAGACTCCGGTGCTTGCTCTCAATGGCTTTGTAATGCTGTAATGGGATCAGTGAAGGGTGATCAATGTATTGATTCGGGGGCTTTTCAACCGGCGCGGCGCGCCTGTTGTTGTTAGGCAAAACATTGTTTTAGTGCATTGTGGACGAACAACAACGAGCGTCTATAGGCTTTTGGAGCTATTGCTGCTCGTCTAAAGCACGAGTATATAACTAATCAGGTTTTCAAGTCTATCAAGTATATAGCTAGCTCACGGTAGCTCACGTTTACTACTTTATTTGTATCGACGCGCTTCTAAGAAATAGCTTGGAGAGAAATTTCGGAAGCGTCAAACTCGAACGGAGTTATATTTCTGCGGGAAAAGGTCGATCAAGATTAGTGAGACGTCGCTTATTGTTTCGCCAGCGAGAAAACTCGGCCCGAGGGCAGCTCGCTCACTCTATACTATACACAGCAACTCAGTATAGCGCACGTGAGCAGGGGATACTGACAAACAGCCGATGCCCCGGAATGGGCACGCCATTATTGGAAAAATTAAGAGGGCCATCCATCGCCTCGGCCCTGTGCGCACGTCTTGGGAATGCGACCGCACTATGCTGTACATATACGAAATCGTCCGCGTCAAAGCACTGCGCATTCACGAGAGACGCCAGCGGAAAATTTATATCGTCCCTAATACGACCGGCGAGCCATTCGTATCAATATGTGTACATGGAAAGAAAAAGATTCAATCGTCGCAGAGTCGCTCTCGCGGAGCAGTATATATAGGCATAGCTTGCTTTCAGGATTAACGAAGGAATTAAAATTCTCCCTGGGTTAGCGGCGCGCCTCATCGTCCCCCGTGGCGAGAATTCAATGAAAAATTCGCGGTAAATCACGAAGTAGCTCCGCCGTGTACTTCTTCTTTCTCCCTCTGCAGTGCTCTATATATACATCTACGCTGTGTCACGTGCCTCGCTCAACTACTCGGGAACAGCGAGCTCGCGCAGGAGATAATCTCGAGATTTCACTCCGCGGAATACAGATGAATCTATCGCTCGCTCGCGCGCGCAAGAGAGAGAGCTCGCTTCGTTCACTTACTTAGTTACCCCCCGGCGCGCTGCGCTTTTAAATCTTGGCAGACTTTATTCGATTGGTCGTTTCTCGCGCGGAGAGCGAGAAGAGAGAAAGTCTCTGTAATCCGAGTGCGAGAAAATTAAGTCACCGGTCCCCCGAAATCGAAGGAAATCAATACCGGTGTTACGCGGCGGCGGAGGTCCTTTTTCGTCCGAACGAGATTGGCTGCGTTTCTGAAAACTAAGTGTTCGTTTGTAAAATTTATATCGGATCGGAATTTATTTCTAAACTATAAAAAGAAAAACAGACAAAGAAAAGAATCCCCGAGGATTTTCCCTTCGGGCCCTTCGGCATCTCACTCTCGTGCGCTCTCATTTACTCATGGCTGATCTCTTTGCAGCGGAAGCTTCGGCGCCTTTCGCAACCCCTCTGGGGAGAGAGAGATCGGTTTAGCACACAGCCCGTGACCATGAGACTATACGCCGGCATTGTAAAGGCTCAAAGGCTCCTCGCACCCTTATACTCCTCGGCGAGGCTCGTCTCCTTTATTAAATTTCTAATAACGGAAATAATTGTTATCGAGATGCAGCAGCAGCAGCAGCAGCAGCGCTAGTGTGGGAAATAACTCAAGGAGACGAGAGGAATCTCCTCTGTCAGCGTATAGGCCTCGTCGTCGTCTCGTCGCGCGAGCTGCCTCTCTCATAGACTGAAATAACTCGCCAGATTACCAGGGGGACGAAGGAAGGCGACGTCGACGGCTCAAATTTAATAATGAAAGCGCCGATGTCTATGCCTATATATACGCGCCGCACACAGTGCGCACTGCAGCGGTGCGTCGTAGGAAAAAGCGCGGTCGTCACCGCGCGTTAATCGACTCGTTTTTTCTCTGCGAAAGCCAATATCGTATTAGCAGATCGTGACGAGAAAGCCGTGTAGCAAAGTTTCAACGATTCCCCCCGCGCGTCAAAGTGCAGGCAAATATATTGAATCCCAGAGGAGTCAAGTCTCCTCTCCCGTCTCTCGGCGCGCACACGGTCCGGCACTTCTGCGTGACCTTTTCATTGGCATTGCAGATGACGACGAAGGGAATAGCGATGCAATGGATGCACTCTATATACATATATATGAGGGCCACTCGCATAGCGAGCATCAGGTTATATATAGGCTATGTAGGCGATAGAGAGAGCGATAGAAGATATACAGGCGGGCAAGAGATCACAGTAAACACAGGTTGCGGCGTACCATTAGCGGCTCCGAGAGGGATTCCGTGTTGCTTCATTCTAATCAAGCGTCGCTGCCTTCGGGCAGTCGCGCGCCAATCAATTGCAACGGCGCACCACCCTTCGAAATCTCCCTCTTCCTCTTCCGTCTGCGCTGCAGCGCAATAGCCGCACGGCGCGCGCGTTGTTCTCTTCCTATTCGCCGCTTGAATAGCCCCGCGGCTCTCTCTCCCCCTCTCCACCCCCCGTTTCCCGCGGGATTACTTAATGGCGCGCTCTCCGTTTTATCCGACAGATTTACACCGAGACCAAAACGCCGCACCGCCTGTGCAGTGCATCGGGGACTCCGCGCGGCGTTTTTTTTCAGTTGCGCCAACACACTCACACACACATGTATATATGTATATTTTCTCCGATTTCGCCTATTTCGCGGAGGTGTCGATAAAACATTCGGTGGAAAAAGGTTATATACCCATTGTGTTCCCCGAGTGCAAACACTCGAAAGCAGTTTTATTATACAGCGCGGATATAAACTCGCCGGCTGCGCAAATCGTGCGCATGAATTTCGATGCGCTCGTAAACGGGGGCCTCGAAAAACGGCCGAATGTTATTGTTGCAAAACTGCTGCAGCTCGTCTTTTGCGATTCGATTGCGCTACGTTGAATGCAACGAAGCGATAAAATTATAAATAACCGATAAATTTTAAATAACTTTATAGCAATAACGTTTAATGTTCATCATTCGGAATTTAATTATATAACGACGCGCAATAATTCAATCATTACGCGAGAACGAATTTTCCGCGAGACTCTGTATTACAGAGTAATCAACGTGATTATTTAATATTATCTTGAATACTAGGCGCTCATTAATTTGCAATATGCTACTTGCTTGCATTAGCCGAAGCATGCAATAAACGTCAATTATGATTCAATCAAACGTTGCAGAGCAGCCAAAATTCTCAGCGCGCTAAAAGTGGCTCCAGCGAGTTTTTAAAAAATTTTTCACGAGGAGTACAATGACTAATAAAAAATAAAAAAGATACAGCGAGGAAACGCTGTTAGCGTGAGCACAACGTAGCCAAGTAAAGAAAGCAACTTTATTTTACATATTAGCGGATTAATTTTTTGCAATAGACATAGCGGAACCAAACCTTAAAAAAAATGTTAAACTCCCCAGGGCCCTAGGTTTTTATACGTTACCCAACGCCTGAGTCACCTCAACAATAATGCTCTTCCGCAAAGAGAAAAATAGAGAGAGAGGTAAAGTTCAGGTAGCTATATATAGACACCTACATCGTCGCATTCGAGTCGATCGCTAGAATAGAAGGGGGCAGCAACATAGCATCAGACGGCGCGAAAAAAGAGGTGGCGGAGGTAAAAGTAAAAGCGCCCCGGCAAGGGACGATAGGTTCGTTAATTTAAAAGCCTTCGCCTGCGGCTCTCCGAGCGAGAGAGAGAGAGAGAAAGGGGCTTTCGACTGCTCTGTTCCGTGCCTTTCGACTTTACGAATTCCA
Source organism: Cecidostiba fungosa (assembly GCA_900474305.1). Taxonomy (NCBI): domain Eukaryota; kingdom Metazoa; phylum Arthropoda; class Insecta; order Hymenoptera; family Pteromalidae; genus Cecidostiba; species Cecidostiba fungosa. Next base: position 26,873 of record UCOJ01000003.1, read on the forward strand.
TCCACGAGCTCTCGCGCCGAGATTTCAATGGCAAGCAAATAGCACGAGGCCAATGGGCTTTCCCTTTGATTAAATGTAAATTGTGTGGGGAATGCGATTAGTACTCTCTTTCCCGCTCCTCGCCGCCTTTGGGGCTCTTCAATCGTTTCGCCGCCTCGGGATCCTTTCGCGCTTGTATTAGGTTGTACATATATGTAACTGCATACCTATAGCTGCCTGCGGCGCAGCGCGACAGTCCGAAAGAATTACGAGCCTGTCACGCGCGTATTACCGCTCTCTTTACGCGCGAATCGAGAACTGCGCAGGTATATGCGTGTATATACCTATATAGACGCTGCCACTGCTTTTCGAAATCGCGCGAGAAAGGGAGAGATTTTACGAGAGAGCGAGCGTGTGTTTATTGTCTTGCTCCTCTATCTCTGAAAAGAGCGGAGTACGGAGCCGATAAAACGCGAGCGCGAGTGCCTGTTTCATTTGAATGGAACTGTGCTACTTTCTAACCTCTCCTCTGTATACGTATACATATATATATCTACTTGTGGAAGTATATACATTTCACACTCACCTTATTCTCTGGCAGCGCCCTTTGCCCCCGACATCAGCTCGTCCTCCTAATGTATATATGGCTTCTATTGGCACTCGCGAAAAACTTCGCGAATCATCACTAGCGGAAGGAATACGTATGACTATATGTATAAAAGTCTCAAGTCCGTTTGACACTCCGAAATCACTCCCGTCCCGGTCTTCGATGCATCGAAGACTTGTATAACTCATATCGACGCGCACAGCGAAAAACCCGTTATTTTCCCGCGCGCGAATGGGTTGGTCGTTGGAGAGAAAAAGCCAATAGACATGTATATATGGCGAGGGCGAAAGTAATCTAGAGCCGTACGATCTCGAGACGGTGCAAACACAGTGCCTATGTTTATTTTGACGCGACGCGAGACCCCCTCCCCCTCCACTGTCTTCGCGGCAGCATCCTCGAGAGAAAAACCTCGCATCGGTGATCTGACGGATACTCTGACAAGACGTAGACGCAAAACTTGAAGACGAAAAATCTACTGTTCTTCGATAGAACGAATGGCTGTAACGGTTATTACACTATGTCGCGCGAGAGTAAAACTCACTCGTGATCATTCCCGAGAATGTCCGCAACAAGTATATATCGATGGCTCGCAGTGAATTTTCTGATACGACCCACATAGCACAGTACGTTTGAGAAACGTTGTAGAAACGTTTGAAACGTGAAACGTTTCCCAAAAGGTGTTCAGAAACGTCACAGAAACGTTAAAATGTCCTACTTATATAGTTGCAAAAAACTTAATTCCCAATAAATAATGTATGCAACATCTCGGCGCCGTTATAATGTACGAAAGACGACCCTGTGCACGAGCGAGAGTAGCGACGTCATCCTCGAGAGCAACTTGGTATTAGAATCTCCATCTCAAGCCCAACAACGTATATGTGTACAATACGTAAAATGTTCTCGAACGATCTTCGTCCCCCTAACCCTACTCTGAAGAATTCTTTTTTCCCCCACGTCTTACCCAAGAGCAACCGCGAAATGATCGTCTCGCACTGAACATCTCGGTGTCCACACTATCTACCTCGACGACTCACGGAAACGTTTGTTCCACAAAAATTCACGGCACCAGCGAGCAAGTGGCGGGAAGCGCGGCCGGAAGTGCAATGAGCAATTCTCCAACTCCGCGAGCCGGGATCGGAAGCCATACGGTGCTGCCGCCTGGCGGCTAAATCCGAAGCTTAGCGCGAGACAAGATTCGCAATTTTTCAAATGTAATGGTCATCTCATCATCAGTCGCGGCTCGCGGAGTGCAGTGGAAGGACGTGTTGATGCCGGTTCCTGCTCGCAGTGTTGTATACAAAAACGTCGTTATTTCAGGCATACGTGAGTACATCGTTCGACAAAATTCGAGTCGACTGAATAAATAGCCTGCGGCTAGTCTGTATATCAGGTGCATGATTTTTTTTGTGCATCAGTAGAGAAAGATGGGCTAGCAGCACATCAGCAACAATGGCGGTGGAGGCGGCGGCGATGGTTTGGAACGGTGAAAAAATCGCGGCGACCGGCCTTTGTGTACTACTACCGGCAGGATCGTCCATAAATCCAAACACCGAGTCATGAGGGAGATTCGTCTTCCGGCCTGCCAGGGACAATGGAATTTAAGCCAGCCGACGTTCGTGCAGGAGGTAACTTTTGCGTGACATTTTTCTCTGCTGTCGCGGATATATATATATATACACGCGGTCGACGTATTAGGATCGAGTGCGCTGACATAACGAACGTTTGTTTTAAGTTTCGCCCGTAAAGTGCAAGTTCTCGCTGCTGGGAGACGAGAGAGCAGAGAGAATTGCGACTCTAGTTTTCGCGGTGTGGTAGGTCGGAGATGTATAAATCTCGAAATAAATCGAGCGCGAGACAACTGCGGAAGTGCATCCCAAGAAAAATAAACTTTTTTTCTAACTTGGTTTTGGTACATACAACTGAGAATCAGCGTGTGCTACGTTACGTCGTTTACAAAGGCCTGTTTGTAGCGTAAAATACCTAAAGGCTATAGATGAAAAAAAATTCTGTTTTTGCGTTTCCGCTTGATGGATAAAGTTTCACCAACCGCAAACGAAAGAGGATTAAACAAAAATGTTTTTGACGGGCTTTCCAAAAATGCGTAAACGCTTTCATTATTCCTCTTTTGTACATACACAAAGGGGGCGAGCAGCAAGTTCTAATCAACTTTTTTTAATCATTCCGCTGGCGGCACTGCGAAAACTGTGTGTATTTGTATGTACAATATAGAATACACGGAAATGCACAGACACTGCAACCGGGTGTATTTCAAACTTCGAATTTGAAGCCTGCAGTCGCGGGGCAAAAATGACTCCACACGACCGGGTCATCCGTAACCGTCGGGTCGGACAAAAATTTACGACGCTTATCTCGCGCTGCAAAGCGCACTTCACATAAAATAAAAGCCGCACGCGGCTCCCACTGTATATAGAGCGTATATAACAACAGATTGAAAATTTTTCAGAGCCGCTCCCGAACGATTTATACAGCTCATTGAAGAGTAACGCCATTTTTCTCGGGACTGCGCAATCGTCCCGTCGAGCGAAAACCTTTTTCGACGACCTAAAAACAACGGAGGCGAGGAGACGTGCTGGAGGTAAAAAATCAGATAAGAGGCTGCAGAAGAGAGCGAGTTGAAAGAAATTGATAAATTCCCGGCGTGACGTCTAGGGCCTCCTCCCGTTCTGCAGCAGTGCGAAGAAGAGCCGAGAGCAGTCGTGTCCGCTTGTGAGAGCTTATATACCCGAGGGAAGCGATACCGCAGTGGCGGCTAGCTTTGTTATTGCCGGGAAATTGGAAAGTTTTCACCGATATCGGCACGAGAGCCTCCTTCGCAGAATCCGCGAAATATTATTTCACGGTCGTGATACTTCTAGAGTTAACGCGCGCTCTTTTTCTCTCTTCTTCGCCAGCTGTATATTTCGTCTGACCTCTTCTCTCATTTCAATGCTTATATATTTGTCTGGAGCGTAACGATGTTGAGGTAGATTTGTACTTGCAAGGTCAGCTGGTACACCTCAATTCAATTCACCTGTGCATAGCAGTGAAGAGGGTGCTTTATAGAAGATATACTTACGTGGGTTGAGCGACGGGGACGAGTCGCATCCCGTGCCGGAAATTAAATACTGTCCCTCAAGGCATGAGATAGTGTATTCCTCTTTCGTTTAAAATTGCGAATAGAGTCGCAGTTTATTTATGTCGATTCAAGACTTTTTTCATCGAAGGCTTCTGCTTGGTTTTGTTTTGGGACAAGGCTGTACGCAAAACAATGGGTATACTATACTAATTGATACATCTAATATAGATCTGAAAAATTAATTTAATCGTTGACAGAAATTTCAATTCTTTGAAGTTATTCTAAAATCAGTTGAATATATAGTAAACAAGTATTCGAGACATTGATTTTTACATGAATCAAACTATTATATACAATATTTCAGAAAATAATGTGCTGAGCAATTCATCAAGTCATACCCACCAATTTGATAACTTGATGCAAGAACACATTTTACATGGTAAGCTCAATTGAATAAAAACAAAAACTATGCACTACCAAGATAGTCGTGAGTTGAATAATTTTATTAAAAAGAAAAGTTCAACAATGTTAAAAGCTTTTATGTGTTTGCAGATTACGGAATGAAACATAAATTCGATGCAGTCTGTATCGTATGGAAATAAATTTCAATTTGACATCGGATTGAGAAAGTTTTTTGCTGTTTTACTTCAGAGGTTTTATTAATTCCAAGATTTCTCGCACGGTGCGGCAGAGCACTGGAAAAAGGTGAATAAAAAACGTCGATAAATCCCAAAGCCACGTGAAAAAGTCTTGGTTTCTCCAGCAGCAGTGACTAAGAAAGAGCAAGAGAGAAGGCGAAAGAAAAAAGAAAAAAGAAAGTCTCGCGACTCGAGGGGAGCGCGCCACGTTTCGCGTGTTTCTCCTCAACATCGTCGTCGCAGCCACCACTACCACCAGCCCTAGCAGCGTCACCGCTGCCGAGAGATCGTATAATCGGATCAGCATTGCGAGAGGAGCAAGAGAGGCAGGGAGCGAGAGAGAGAGAGAGAGCGACGTAGTTTGAGAAAGTACGGAAAATAGAGAGGAAAAGAGATGGCGCAGCCAAGAGAGCGCAGCAGCCCAGAGTCTCAAACCGAGAAGGAGAGAGAGTGAGAGAAAAAAGTAAATGACACAGAGAGGAGGAAGGAAAAATAAGCAAGTTGTAGACTGTCGCGCGTGTAGGAAGAGAAAGTGAAGAGAGCTAGAAAAATTGCGGAAATTGCTAGGCTCTCAGGCGTCTTAAATTAATTCGCTTGGACGGTGGCAGCAACCAAGAACCAAGACCACCAACGCTCGGCTGCCAGGCTGCTTTATTGGAGCAATCTCGGGGGTCGCGCAAGATCTTGTAACCTTCTCCCCAGACCGTCTTCCTACGAGCGCTCTTCTCGGGCGACCTTCTACTTGCCACCTTGCCACGGTTACGTACATCCTGGCAGACGCTGTCCAGGCTATACCGACTGCTCTCTGCTTACCGGGCTCTTTTCACTTACGCTTAAGGGGCTTCCGAGGCTCATCCGGAAGGTTAAGGATCCAGTGAAAATCTATTTCTTGAACAGGTATTTTAGCTATTAAAAATATCTAAACTTGGAAATAATTTTTTGTTAATTTAAATTAAATTATTATTTTAGGTGTGCATTCGTCTATTTTGGATATATACATATATTTTTTTTAAATTCAACTGATTTTATTACGTTAAATTTTTGTCTTTACTGTGTCTCCGTTGTGCGCAACTCATGCTTAAGATAACAAATCGTGCCTAATTGTTTCAAAGTTGGCGCTAGAGCCTGCGGCAAGCTCACTATTTACCGTGTGTAATTAATATATAAACACACATACCTCGCGCCATATTGCACTTACTGTGATTGTGAGATACTACTAAGTCATCTTTAGGCAGAATACAAAGTTAATTATAGAATCAAGGAAAAGACGAGCCATGAATTATCTATACAAACTTTCTTGTGGATTTTTCTTTCTTTTTTAAATTAAAAAGTTAGTATAGTTAAAATAGCGACGGATTAATTCATTAGTTGAACCTCAATGTAACTAGATTTTCAAATTTATCGTCGGAAGATTTCGCAGCTGTAGAGATCTTGACTTTCCGTCTTCGGGTACTTATTGTGCACGCGCGCGCCTTCATGGGAGATCAAGGCAAACTCGATGGGAGCACCTCGCTTAAAAAACTTTACGCTCGTTTAAGAAAAATCAATTAGCTCGAGTTCTACTCGAGATAACCTATTTAGACTCGCGAGGGATGAGGAGGACTTCGCGGTCCAACTTTTAATTAATTTACTTTGCTCTTTGTTTAGCTTTGACTCGCGTAAGCGATTCCTGTAAAACAGTCATGAACGTCTTCGATGTACAGCAAACTGCTGGGATGTGCAAAAATTTATAAACTTCTTCGTGATTTAAAAATCATCTGTGCTGAAAACAAGTTGAAACATAAGAGTTGGTTGTGAAATTAGATTTATTTTTCTAAAGAAATCGCTGTTCTATCGATCCGTTAACTACGTTTCTCATTGCATTGGTTGATTTTCCTCACTTTGATACGAAATCAAGAATAAGAATTAGAATTAAAGTTTCGCCTTACAACGCCTTCGTTTATCTCTTCGCGGCTTGTCATTTATTCGTGAGCAAGCAGCGTGCTTCGAATTCGTAATTAGCTTATTTTCTTAAAGTAATTTGAATAATTGTATTATTTCGCACACCGCAAGAATATACTTTGAATTATTCGATTCTTCTCGTGATTAAATCAATACTAAAGATAAGGGTGATCTTAAATGTACATTTTATATTACGTTTAATTAATATCATTCCCCTATAATTTAAAGCTACTTTGATAAAGTTATCTATTACGCGCGCTCCAACTATTTTGTAGATTACTGAAGTGTACAGTGGATTTTAGTCGTTAAATCTGTTTTCGGAAGTCTATAAATACAAAGATTTAGGCGAACCGCGTTACTCGGCTCTGTAACTACATGAACTAGTCTTCTCTGCAAGAGAATTGACAAGGTACTACAGTATATAGTCCGTCCTTTACATTCGTATATCCACGTAAGAGGTTGTACGGACAGTCATCGATTTGTTGTAGAAGGGCTTTGCTTCCCTTGACTACGTATTCATGGCTCTCGATGTCACGTGTCCTTTCAATTGCAAGTCGCGTGCGGAGAGAGACAGAGAGAAGAGCGCGTGCGTCCCGCGGTGTCGGTGTGCGTGCCAGCTGCGATGCGTCAACGTAATCTGCAGCATGCACGTCCAGGCTTTTGCCTTTACTGGATACAACCATTTTTTTCATACAATTCGTGCAGTTTACTGACCGAGAGTTGTTATTTTAATCTTAGTACAAAGTATTTTCAAGTAGTTGTTAAAAGTACAAAAAGGAAATAGATAGGATATTTTGGTCAGAAAATAGATTAGATAATATTGTTGTCGAAAACCGATAACTCAATTTTTTCGTAAAATCAATTTTCTCAAAATCGATTATATCATTTTTTAGGTCCGACTCAGCTCACATCCATCATCCACCCCGCAGAGTGATTCGTCAGCATCATCGATCGTACCTTGATTTCAAATTGCCCTGATGAGACGTCTAATATTTGGAATTGCGCTCGCCCTTATCGAGCGCAGGCACACTGGCTTTCGTTCATCGGCGTATACTCGTCCTCCTCGTCGTAGTCGTCGGCAGCAGCATCGTCCCGATGGGACTCGTTATACTTACTTAACTTGACCGATAAGTCTGCTTGAAAAAATATGATGGATCGAATGAGCCCCCACAGCGCACAAGGACTACACTGCATGGGTACTCGAGCTTACGGTGCGCTCTGGTTCTCTTTTCCCGTTGCCCCTCTTTTAGCCTAAGCACCCCCTGTCTTTGTCGAGATCCTTTTTTCGAGCGGGAACGTACCATTAGATGTACCCCACAATGCCCTATACTCAATCACTCGCTAATTAGGCCTTTTAAGCATTCTTTTCACTAAGCGTATTGAATAATTTTTGTGGCTTTGTAAAGCATCAATTTCAAAGCTTACTATTCATCTTTGAATATGAACTTCACAGACGAAATTTTGCTTTTGAAGGGATCGATTCAATAATTTTAATTTCTCGATGAAAGCATGATCTCTCCGACAACTCTATTTCCTATATCGCTTGCGTTAACTCTCTCGGCCAGTTGAATGTCCCTTGCCATCCATCGGCAACGCGAATGAAAGTAGTGCGTACAACCGAGTAGAATAAGTAGAACCATCCTTAGGACAAAGCAAAACCTAATGAAAAGTGACCGTCTCCCGTATCTGCGCACTCTTGGATAGCATCTCGCTCCACTCGTCGCTCTCTTTGAGTCTCGACCCTCCGCGCCCTCGTCCTTTGTCTCCACACATCTGATAATTCGGACACCGTGCCTCTGTGAACAAAGCAGTAGGATACGATGCAGAGAGAGGAATTAAAAAAAGAACGAGACGAACGCGGCGTACGATCCGGTAATTACCGGCGACACGTTGCTGCAGCGCATCCACTGCCGAGCTGTCGAACTAAGGCCGCGGAATTCCTCCCTTTATGCGGGGCGACCTCGGTAATTAAAGCTTTGACGCATCGGATCTGCTCCACGCGCGCACGCGACTGAACTCAAATCTGGCCCTGATAAAGGACGAGGGCTGGGCTATACACGTTGCTTTTATCCTTTTTTTTTCGTAGCGACGCGCGTGCGAGCGGCCAAAGTGCGAGGGCGTATAACGAACTGTTGCAGGTAACGGCGTACGGCGGGCCTCGGAAAAAAATCATTTCGCGCGCACTTTCCGGCTAGACAGTAAAACTCAATGACGCAGTGCGCGGCTCAGCCGAGTGCGTCCATAAAAAAGTCCTATACAGGCACCCGGCGAGTGAAGTGAACTCTGCCGCCTGCACCCCGTGACGCGCGCGCGCGCGCGCGAATATTCTAGCCGTCCGCGCGTTACGCTGTTTATTCGCCGGTCTCGCCTTTCCAGATAAAAAACGCCGAGTGTACGGGCGAGAGGGGACAAAGAAAATATAACAAGCGAGGAAAAAATCCCGAGCCGAGAGTCTCGCGCGGCAGTATGCACGCGAGCCTTATAAAAGAGAAATACGAACTTCGCGCACTGACGTCAAGTAATTTACGCGGCACAACGTTGGCACCGCCGCCGACGGTGTTACAGCAGCCGGCTTACAGAGCAAAAGAAAAAAAAAACTATTCAAACTTTATATTAGCTTTGAAAAAACGTCACTTTCACCCGCGCCACTGCGTTATTAAATCCGCGTTCCCGCGCAGCTGTGCGTTCGGACACACGTCCGATACATATCCGCTCTCTCGCGCTTGTAATTGCCGCGTAGCAGTTGACAAACACATACACATATACGCAACACTGCGGAAAGAGTGTAGAGGATCGGGCAGCGTTGTACGGGTATACACAAAATTCATCAGGAATTCACCTCTCGGCCGGTGAAAGTTGCATCAATCGCGCGGCCATATATCGCATCATCTCCATCTGGCCATAAAATCCGGGGGCGCTCGTTAGCTACGCTTGCGCTCGTTATTACGTTGCCTCCCTCTGTTGCAGATTCACCCGCTCTCGCTCTCTCTCTCTCTCCATCTCCCTCAGGCTTGCGGTATAGCTGCGCTCGCCGCCCCTAATTATTTCGGGCTGTACTTAATGAGAGAAGCGCGCAGCTATACTGTTACCGCGTTCGTGTTACGCAACGGCACCCTTTCGCGTAAACGCAGTATCTTCTCGCGCACACATACACAACTCGAGTACGCAATCAGTCGCGGTAAGTTTGCGCGAACGCTCAACTTTCGCCGACGTAAACGCCGCCTCTGTTGCGCCGCTGTCTTTATTGTTTTAATCCTTGATTTACACCCTTGGGGTATGAAACTGAATTGCTCGCGCTTTAGTGTCTAGTCAACGCAAAGGTGCGTTATTAAGAAATTCAGACACCTGTACTCGGGTTTGACGTTCGATTAATTAAACGTCAAAGCCTGTTGTAAATTATTAAGTTTGAAGCAAAATTGTACAGCAAATTTCTATAGTTTAAGCGTTATATCATCTTTGAGCCAAACCGATGATGTGTACTCGTTATAATATCTAATCGCCTACACGACAACGGCTCCGCAACAACGAACCACAGAGGCACGACAAATCAAGCGCGTGAAACTCATTTGCTTAAAACATTGCTGGCGACTGGTATAGTTTGGGGAGGGCGGCAGCGTCGCAGACCACCTGCTACTCCATTATAATAATGATTACATCCCTGTATAAATTATTGACGCGGACGCAGTTTCCCATTACGCGGGCGCTTCGAAATATCGGTCAAATTATTTCAGGCGGGCGCGCGCGTTCGCGATCGGGGAGAGGCTCGAGCAATTTAACTTTGCAAATATTGCTCGAACTCCATGCCACTTGGATGTGAAGTGTATTGCTTAGAGCAAGTGGAGAGATGAGCTTTTTGGAGGAGAGCGTGAAAACCCCGATTTTTTTTAAGAACGTCACGTAATCTCGTTTGCGAGCTTCCAGGAAAATGGCTTTCGAAAAAAGTTGTGTGTCGTTCGCTTTTTCCCTTCGGAAACGTTGAGCAAACTTTTCAACTTTTATACCTCTAAATGCAAAAACGGTTTGCTTTTCGGGCGCAGAGCATCTTTTTCTTTACTATTGAATGGGATGATCTTTTATTTAATTTACCATTAGCGTGGTAGAATGAAAGTGGGATTTTAATCTTTTAGGCGCGAGTATTAAAGTTGACTGTTTGTAAAATCACTACTCATGCTAAAAAGCTTCTGGGAAGAGAGATTTAAAATTTGTTAAGCTCCACGCAAATTCATTTTTCTGTTCTGTATATTATACGTATTTGTGTTCATTTTTCAATTTACATCAATCACGTCAACGATGCAGAGTACTAAAATAGTAAGCTATTTCAAAGCAGTCATTAGAAATCATAAAAAACTTGGAATTCTAGAAACAGCTCTCAAGCCTGTAAAAAGCTCTCTCCAAGAGACGAGAGAAATCGATTGCCCACTCCTCTCGAATAAAATTTCAAAATCAAAAGCTCATACGGGCGCTCTAGCCAAATTCGCCTGCCCCGGCGCTATACTGAAAAGAAATGACCGTTTGCCAGCCTCGAAAGCGCTAAACGCTTTTACGGCCGACCATTATCGATAACCAGAGCAGGGCGAACTTACTCCGACGGGCTCGTTTCCGGCGCTTCGCGCTCAATAGTTCTATTACCATACATTTCGCGGTAAATTTGCGCGTCAACGTGCGCGCGAGGGGAAGACTCCTCGCGGACGACCATCAGAGCCACGTTCGCTTTTCCTCTTTACATTCTATATATATACATGTATATGCGCGTACGTGCCGTGCATCGATAAAAATATGCGTTGCGAAAGTTGCGAATGTAGAACGTCCGCAAATGAACACGTAAGAAACTTACGGCCGGTTGATATCGGTCGATGCGCTGGCCAAGTGCCCGTCGCTTTCGCTTTGTGGTGCGCGCGGTCTTTTCCGCAGCGTCAAATTTCTCGACCTTCACCCACTTCTGGCCGTCAAGCGTATGCGAAAGAAAAAAGATGCGTAAGCTATACTCTCGTAAGCCGCAATCGGACTTTGAACCGCGACCAGACGAGAATAAACTCGTCACAGCTGGCGCGTATTCAATGAGGGGAGGCCCGGCTGTCGAAAGAAACTTGCAATTCACTAATCGTGCGCCATATTTCATTCTCACCTGCATCGTTTCACATACACACAGGCACGTTGTACATGCATACATATACAGAGCACCAGTAGGCGAGCGTATAGCGGACGAAGATTAGGGAGGAATACTTACGTCCTTGTCTCGGGCCGCGATCTATCGCAGCGCCGGCGCTCTCGCGTCCTTATCGATTTTAGCTGGTATACAAATCCACCTCCAGGTAACATTAGTCACTCGGCGCCGCTTCCACCCTGGCACGCGGAACTCGCGCTCGCTCTCCCTCTATAACGGGCCGGAGCCCTAAATAATGCACTCGCGCGCTCACGCGGACTGCTTGCAGTTACAGCGAGACCTAAATATCCTGCTTGCAAACATGAGCCTCTCGCCGCGACGTTTTATACGTACGTCTGGGAGCAATTTCGCTGCAGCGGGGATATGTGTGTGACATGAGAGAAAATTGAATTTCGCGCGGCGCTCTCTGGCCTAATGATCTATTTAGCTCTCGCGGGACGACCGCAGCCCGAAAGCTGCTGGGGAGGGTTAAGATATTCATCTGCGGGCGTTTCGATCGTTTTCTCTCATGAACGTAAATATACTTACCCGCGTTATCGCTAATAATAGCTGCCTTTATTTTCGTATACACACCAGGATATGCGCTATACTCGCGGCTCATCCATCACCTCGAAGGACAGACGGACTCGACGGCGATAATTCAATCCATCAAATTGATATTCAGCCGCGCGTGTGTGCGCATCTACGGATTGATTATTTTCAAAAGAGACGCACGGCGAGTGGATTTCCACGATGATCCAGGCCGCAGGAGGGGGTGTCGCCGGATCTATCTCTCTCCTTGGACCTTTAAGATACAGCCGCTCCGGCTTCTTTCTTCTATACCTCCTGGCCGTTTCTCTCTTATATTCTCTTGGCTCCCTTTCCATCTTTTGCGAGACCAGTGACAGTTACAAACGACGCGTTATCTGTAAGGATTGTACGCGGCCTCGGCGGCGAGAGGGCGAAAATGGCGAGCACCTGCTCGCCTCTATCCATCTCTAGACGGGCTCTCCCTTCTCGCGAGCGCGCTGAGCACACTTTCTTTTCGCCGCGAGCTCGTATTTGGTATATATCGCTACGCTGTGCGCCGCGCGTACCCTGTCAATGGAAACGCAATCACTTGCGACGGCTTGTTTTGCTACGGAGGGTTTAAGAAAAACTGGGTTACTCCGGAGTATTTAAGGCGTCTATGTAACTTTTTATGATTTCACAACTAGATGAAATGGCATCAAATACTCTCGTTTCATTTCAGGTCATCTTTGTGAAGAAAAACAGAACTTGGAGGAGACCAGAAGTATATTAGAGGAACAAGCTCCACAAAGTTAGCGAAAAGTCATTCTTATAAATATAATCTCAACATAACCGCCGGCCGCCAGTAGAATCTTGGCAGTGATACTCCGGTATACTGTCGAATTCGCTTCACCCACACTCCATCTGTTATACCGGCCAAACAGGTGTGCACTCAGTAATTCGCATCTCTACAAGAAACCAGCGTCTCATCGCCGTAAAATTGTCAGTCGCTTGCAGAGCTCTTCGCTGACGCGCCTGCACCGATGTCCGCGGCATAAATTTATTATACGCCTCTTGCGTAACGAGAGCGCACGAGCACGTTTCGCAATATCGAGTCGCGACCTACCTAGCGCGGCTGACATCTCAATTTATGGCGGCGTCAGCCGTCAAATTTAATTCTTCTAATTACTCGTGCGTGTATATTCTTTTGGCTGTGATACCGCGAGCAGTGAGCTTGCCCTTCCTCGAACGGCGTAGATGCAACTCGGAGGTTTCGGCTTCTCTCTTTGGTCGCGCTCTCGCTATTTCCATGCTTAAAGGCGAGAGTCGCCTCGCCAGGTGAATACACGCAGATAGAGAAGAGAGCGGAAAAGTCTCTCGCGCGGCATATACATTCGGAACTGAGAGAATACGGATGCCGGGGCGGAATGCGCGTACAGCCGCGTCGCCGTGTCGAGGGATCGATGGCTCTCCGGGGAAATTTGGAGGCGGCTGCCGCCGCGACACAGCCTTTTTTCTAGATAATGAATAATCGTACTTTTCAAAGGCCCTTATACAGTATAGTCGTCCTCGTTGCTCGCGCGCTTCTTTCGCGAGCAGCATCAGTAGCATCCTTATTGCGTTGTCGCCGTCGTAGTGCCACCCTAGAATTGCCAAGAGCACACCCGGCCTTTTTCTCGTCTTGCTCCCTATCTCGCTTTCTCATGGTTACCTCGATGCTCTGGGATAAAGAGCATCTGGATTTTCCTCCTTGCCTCTCTTGGCATTCGGAGCCGCTTGATAGTGGTTTTCTGTGCGCTTTTTTGCCCTCTCTGAAGTCCAATCAGTGTCACCTGCGTTGCTGCTGCTGTTATTTATGCGCCGGGAGAGCTTCTCAATGTGACGAGCTTTTGAAGCCTCTTTTGCGCTTCTCGTCTCGGTCTCTTCTTTTTTGTTTTCCATTATCTGCTCGCGCCGCGTCTATCCGTCATTCTTGGCCAAGTAATTTTCATGCAACTTTCGAGAGGCCGTGGGTTATATAGATGAGCTTTCTTCAGCAGCGAGACGCGCTTGATTGAAAAGCCTAGTGCAGGCCCTGACTTTAATTGGAGCGCAAATGATTCAGCGGTATCAATAACTTTGTTGCGATGACATTTTCAATTTTCCGTAACAGTTTTTCTCGACTCGGTATAACAACAAAGTAGTGCGCACTTGTCAGTCGCAAAAGTGCTGGTGGGCGTAATTGAAAAATAATTCTCATCAAATATGGATCACGTTTCAACTGTAATAAAGCATGGATACGAGAAATTCCGCAATGCCAATTTAATCAGAGTCAAGTAAAATTGACTTTATAGGTTTTCGTTTGATACCGTAAATTTTAATGTTCATCAAGTTTGTTCAAAAGAAGTTCAAAACAGCTATCGCATTATTTACTCGTGAAGTCCCGAATAACGTCTCTCAAGAGAAGCTATAAATACAATTGAAATCTTCATTACTCGATTCTTCCGCCCTCTAAAACTGTTCGCTCTACTTGCCCCTTCCTTCCACCCACGCTCGGGGCTACTTTCGTCTTCCGCCCACGCAATACACGACCCCCTACATTGTTGACCTCGCGTGCTGCGCTCTCGCGTCCTCCAGACTCTAATCTCACCTCCTCAAGCTACAAGACAACGATCTGCTCTGACGCGCGCGTCCGATGGGGATCGCGGTTTTTCTTTCCACGTCGACAGCCTAAACTTTCGCTATTAAATACTAATTTCGCCGAGGGACTAGCGGAATCCAAGGCTCTTCGCTCGCGTCTGTTCTTGTAAAGGCGACATGAAAGAGACTGCGGATAGATGCTTCTGGGACCAGGTAATCACGTGGGCATTGTTGCCGCTCAAGATCGATCAGCGACGGCTGCGGCTCGAGTTACGTATGTAGCCGCTCGTTGCGCTGATGACCGAGCTTCATTCGATTACCGTGGACTTCTTTTATACACTCTCTTCGTCGGCGCAGAGTAACTTTTTAATTACTCGGCCGCTGTTCAGCGTAACTTTGCGCGTAATTGTATATCGAGGACGACGTTGGCGTCGGCGGCAACGGATTCCTGCGAGAGTCCGTCAGGCAGTGCTGACTTATTAATTTTTCGAACAATGCGTTATATAGGTGCGCAGAATTAGTTAGAATAATAAGCGCTGTGTGTCTCGTTTGTTCGCGCGTACAATGAAGTATCGGAAAAGCCATAACGACGCTCATGGTCGTAAATTGAAAAGCAGCGGCACATCGTTATTCGTCGTCGCGGACGAACTTTGTTTTATAGCTCAGTGTGTTCTAGCGCGATCTAATTACGTTCCACTGGACGCCGGCGTTGCTGCGGCCGCACGACGTGTATACATACAAGTCGAGTGACATTAGCGAGTTGGCGGAGCGGGGGAGAAAAAGTTGCCGGTAACGACGCCGAGTTTTTAAGCATTAACGCCCTAAACTGACCTGTTTCCGACTGGCTTATGAAAGTGCGCGTGTTTATACGCCGAGCAGCGTAAAGTGTGTAACGAGTGCTCACTCGCCCATTGAAACGAGTCCACTTTTAGCAAGTCGGCTCGATAAGCTGAATAATTTAGAGCCAAGAAAACGCGATAGCGCCGTTAGCTATCGATTACCCTGAGCTCTTTAAATTCACCTAACCGAATGTCACGGCGTTTCGTTTCAACTTACTTCCGAATCAATCATAAATCTACTGATAAAAATCTCGCTACTCATCATACGGGTTTCTTGAGACCTGATAAAAAGTGTATCTCGTCTACACCTTTGACATTCAAGCCGACGGCGTGAAAAAAGGCAGTCACTATTAGCGTGTAGGGTGTTGGTGCGGCGGTGCAGTGTGAAAAGCGAGCGTAACTTATCGAGTTCGACGAGCCCTCCTCCCCTTTGAACTCTTGAGATTCCCGTTCGCGCGCAAGTGACAGCGGGCGCACTTTCGCTTCAAGATACTTGCTGCTGTCGACTATAAGGGTCAACTCATGCTGCTGCTGCTCGTCACGCGTTTCCGAGATTCGATCGTATCTCGCGGAGAAAAAAAAACAATCTGCAGGACCCTCTCCCTAATCTGGCCTAATTGAGTAGCCCAACTCCGCTTGATTTATAGATCACGGGTGGCGTCGATTAATCTCGCGCGAGCCCACGCGTCGCAGTTTGCGATTTTCGTAATTTAGCGCTGGGCCCGGGGATCGATCGGTCAAAGTGAAATGCAAAACATTTTCATGGCCAAGAGTCGAGAGCGGGAGAAGCTAGGTATTCTCTCTTATTGAATTCTTCCCCGACTGGCTTGCGAGCGCGCGCGAAACCCTTTTGCTTTCGTATTCCGGGCTCTGCCCCTTCGCGCTATAGAATTCTACAAATGAGCCTGTATACACACGAACAAGCGCACGAGGACGCCTAGATACGATTTATATTGTTCAACCCTTCCGCTATCGGCACCGGAGCTCCTCGAGCCCGAGCGCCGGCCCCCGATATATATGGGCATTGGTCACGGTATACGGACGCCGATCGATATCTTTATTACGCGAGGAGCGCGTTTTCTCTCTCTCTCTCTTTCTCCCTTCTTTTCCTTCCTCTTGTTGCTGCTCTCCACCTCTGCTTCTTTATAAAATTTTACGCTTCACTAGTCCTTGGCCAGAGAAAGAGATAGAGATAGGCAGCGAGCATGCCCTTTAAATTCAACAATGACTTTAAGCGAACTTGGCCAGGCTGGCGCAGTTTAAAAGGTGTGTGTGTGTGCAACTAAAATTTAATTAGAGCTCGGGCTCAAGCAATTTAAATGTAAGGACGGCCGAGGTGGTGGCTAGCCGCGCTCACTTTTCTTTTAGCTCACTCTCTCTCTCTCTTTCTTTTTTTGAACTATCAAACATTATTTCTTCTTTGCGGCTAGTTCATTCGCGGGAGAAAGCTAGAGAGGGCTTTAATTAAAGCGCGCGAGAAAAATTATGCGCGCGAATAGTGCGCAGCCGATTATAAATAGTTTTAATAACGGTAAAGCGAGAAGTGTATAAGTTTACTGCCGAGCCTCGTGAGCGCGATCGAAACGTCTATTAATATTAAGGTTATTAATAACCGTTGGGGATTTTTCATTACGAGAGGGTCGCTGTAACGAAATCGATAGCCTGCTTAGGAGAAAGTGTGTGGGTCGTGCTGGTGCTTTGTCGCGCAGCGAGTAATGAAAGCCACTGCTCCCAATTAGACGACTGACCCTTCGAAGGACGAATACTAGTAGTATACGCCTACGTTATATCGGTCATATACAAATTCCCCTAATTAGAACGTTTGTAATTTATTCCTTGCGCTAATATTCAATATCAAACTAATTGCTTTCGTTTCTTGCTTGTTCTAGAATTATCAACTGTCCATCGTGCAAACATTCACCGCCTCACTGAGCATTGTCGTAACGAGGTAAGATGCACACTCATGAATGCAATATCTAGATATTCCACATGTAAAAACAACTTCGCAAGTAGCATCGAAAGCATCAGCCTATAACCCTACAAACGGTAGTCGAAGAAACTTGGACGCTAACGTCATTGAAATGCATAAAACTTTACAGTTGCAAACATCAACTCGGCCCAGAACAACCCAGTTCGATATCGACGCAAACCCATACAAACAATGTTCGCCCCATTTAGTGCGATCGTCCAGCAGTCGTCGACGGTATCGCACGTACCGCCATCTCAACTATACCGAAGCATAAAAGCTCTTACTACTCTCCCTGTGAGCATCCACCTGCAGAAAAAGCAAGCCAGCGGCAGAAGTGCATCGCACGAGTAGGCAAAAAGAGGAGGACGGGAGGACGAGCGAGCAAGAGACTAGAGAGGCGCTTATTAAAATGCGTTCTAGAGGTCACTGGCTGCGGCTGGTATATCGCGCTCGCTTTCGCCGTCGAGCTATACGCGCTAGAGAAGACGTTATGAATATTAAGAAGCGACGGCGGTGGCAGAAGCATCAGCGGTGCATGGAGGACGGATACGCCGCGCGAAATTGATTCTCGTAAAACGACAAAGTCCTCGTCGTGACAGGGGCTCGCTCGCTCTCTCTTGCTCTGTCCCTTTTCCTCTTTGCTCTCGCGGATGCGCCTCACGTACCGTTTTGGCTGCTGCTGCACGGAACAAAACGTTTTAGCTCGATTCATTGCTGCACCTGCAATTTGATTCTCCGCCTTTATAAATAATTAATGTCGCTTTGCTTCTCCCTCTACCACTGCTATTGCTGCAGGGATGTATGTGCGAGGGAGGGGGAGTTGGTTATATACTGGGAGGAACGGAGTAATGGAACGTAAATGGTTTATTGCAATAATATTCTCCGTCGCTGCAGTGCATAGTGTATCGCTGCTGCGGCTTCGGTACTGTTTAACGGGTTTAATCGCTTTATTGTATTCCGGATCTCTGTTTGTTGTCGTTCTTGTTTTCCGAAATGCCAATTACTTTGGCGGCGCTTCCTCAAGGATGTTTGCGCATAAATTATTTTCAACTGACTGGATCAGCTCTGAAAGATTTATGAAATCATTGCAGGTATAACTTGCACTATTTTAGTGCGTTGAATATTTTCCCGGGAAATATTTTCTCAAGACAAGATAAGCTTGGAGCAAGCTTATTTTGAAAATTGACTCTGGCGTTAATAACTGCGTTATACGAATTCCATTACAGCTGTTACAAAAAAACTCGCTCTTACGACTCGCAGTGCTCTTTAACGACTTTTCTAAAAATATCGATCGCGTACTCTTGGAAAGAAAAGAATCTTCTCTTCATTTAATTTTTAAAATGGTACAGGATCTCGCAGTTATATTATTAAATCTTCGCGAAAGAGTTGTATGAGATAAAAATTAGCAGAGCTTCGTTGGCGCTAATGAAAATTCTTAATTAACTAAAGTTAATCGGAAAATTGAAGCTTCCGCTCACTGTGCTCGCAGCTGAATAGTCAAAGCCCCGATGACGTTTTCTCGGGGAAAAAAGCGAACCAACGAAGCCGGACAATGCAATTTGCGCGACTTTGATGAGATTGCGTGAGCGCGCGCGCGCTCGCCGAAACTCAAAAGAGACAAAGACCCAAGGATTTTCCAAGTGCAAGTTTCGATGACACAACAACGACGAAGAGGAGGAGTAAAAACAAAGGCATCGCTGCTACTGCTTCGATGCACCGGAGAAAACACGAGGCCTGGGACTTCTTTCGCTCCCAGGCTGTAGTTCGATGAGCGTGGAAAAAGGCGAAATTGGAGCGACTCGCTCATCTGCTGGAGTCTTTTGTTGAAACGTCGGCTTTTCAACTCGCGGGCTGGTTAATTATCGGTCTAATGATATAAGACAGGTCGATGCGTCGCAAGGACGAGTTGACATGGAAAAGTACAATGTTTGGGAAATTAAATTTGTGGCTATAACTTTGTGCGTTATGAGCTGAATTTGTCTCAAGGTTGTATACGAAACAAGTTACTCCTTCGATTGTTTTATACAGCTGAATAATTTGTGAGCTGCGTAATGGTGATGAGCTGTCGTAGTTTTTAAAGTTGAAACATTATAGAGCCCTAGTTCTCATATTGATTACGTAGGTGCACTTGATACGAGCAAGTAGTTAAACTTGCATTCACCCAGAAGTAGACTGTTTATACTCCTCGGAATCCGCTCGAATTTTTGTCGAATAACATAAAAATGTCTCTTCAAACTTGCCGAGCTCCAAAGACTCTCCACATTTTTCACTCGCGGAAAACGAGGAAGGAACATTTTTGCAAAGTTACACGAAATCCCAAAAGTTTCTCCCATACTGCCGTCAAAATTGCGCGAATAAAAATCTCCCGCTGTCGTAAATGATGATTCTTCGCGTCGAATCTCGCTCATCCACCCCCTGCTACAGGTTCATAAAGCGAATCATCCGATATCCATAACAGAGCGATACTCCTTTGTGAGGCGACGATTCTCTGCGCCAAGACAGAACTCGTCGCGAACAAAAAAAAAAAAATGAAAGACACAGCAAAAAACTACGAGCATTGTCGGCTCGACACAGTGCGATTGATTCCGCTCGAAATCCCGGTATAACATTAGCATTCCCCCGTGTCGACTACTGCGCTCGCGTCTCGCGCGCGATCGTTAAAGAAATTCGAGTGGCACTTTCGACAAGTGCCAATTAAACGAGAGAAGACGCGAAAACGCTCGAGCTTTCTGTGCAGTTTGTATACGTATACGCGCGGGGGTATAGCAGGCACACTCGGAATATCGACCTTCCACTTTTCATCTTTTTCAGAGAGAAAGAGAGAGAGAGAGCGAGAGAGACGAGCCTCGCGCGCGCATTATGCAAAATCAGCTTTTGTGCCCGGAAAGGCTGTGCGCGTCGGATCATTTTCGAATTACGCATCAGCTTTCGTACGGCAAAGGAAGACGCGGCGCCGAGGGAGGGTTTATTCTTAACAAGGCCATTGATGCCTTTGGCCTCAAAAGATGTACGAGAGGGCTTTATTTAAATTCGAAGCATTCAATTATTGCGCCTAATGGCTGCAGATGTAGTTTAATGTATTCTCCATCGCGGCGGCAAGACTATCCTACTCCTCATCTTTCTCTCTGTCTGTATATTTCTTTGGGTATTTTAGAGTCACTTGTGGCTGGAGTGGATTCTGCTTTGTGCGCCTCTAATTGCGCCTTATTGTTTTTAATGAAGCGCATTGGGTGTCTCGGAATAAATAAGCAATTTCTGCTCCCAGAATAGTTTTGAATATATTATATAGTATATGCCATTGCGGCGAGATGTAAAAATGTCATTTTTACAGAGCTAGACTCGATTCGATAATCCCGCTGCCGGTGTATATCGGCTAATTATAGGCACTTGTGTATATGCAGCGAGTGTGTGGCTCGCGGCAGCCGCACCGCAGTTTGCTCAAATATTATGACACAAAGCTGGCACGCCGCTCTCGGCCTTATCAGCTCGCTCCCTCTCTCTCTCTCTCTCTCGGTCTGTTCGACGTTATTTATCGCGTAGTTTCCACTTTATCATTAGGTAGTGTATCATCGACCTCTGCCGCGTATCGAGGCTCTTTCTCGCCTCCTTTTTCTCCACACACTAATAATAATAATTAGCGATGTGAAGTGCATCGATTGACATTGCAGTAACGTATAATCACCGCTCGTTGATGACTCGAGTGACGTGTCGTCGCAAAGTGGACAGTCATTTCTCAAGGGAATCGCCGTCGAGGTGCTGCAAAAAACGTCGGGAAAGTGGTTGGTTGCGACTACTTTTCCGCGAGTGGGCTTGCCAGAACTATTATTAGCGAGTGATGAGAATAATGCAAATCTCGGAAATCACGGTAGTACAAAGTACGAGTTGAATACACACATACACAGAGTGAGTGCATACGGCTTATACGGTACGTAAAATTAGAAACACAAGTCGCGGGCAATTACGAGTGACGTCGTCGCTTGTCTAAATATAGTGACGCGGATCGCGGTAATCGCGAGAGTGTATTAGTAATGATTTTATAAAAGTGGCCTGTTAATTTCACAAAGCAGAGTCAGCTGTACACACATTATCTCTCTAATAACAATGCTCGTTAAGTCCAATTACATCGCGTCTTATCGCCGGTACAGCTTTTTCAAATCTTACGAGTATCAGCTTAAACACACCGAAACTCGATGAAAAAAAGGAAAAAAATCACGCAATTTTCTGCAAAAAGCTCAGTGCGAGAACACATGAAGAAGAGCCCCGTCGCAGGGGGTAGGCTATCGAACACATACAAGCGCGGGGGAAGGGAGGGATGTACCGCCGCGGTGGTGGGGGCGGCGCGCTCGCGACGGCGCCCTGACGTACACACAGAGAAGAGAGAGAGAGAGAGAGAACGAGTCCGACGCTCCCGCGCGGCCGCGACGCCGTCAGTCGACGACAAGCCGTCGCGCCGTGCCGTGTGCCTGTGTCGTGCGCTCGCACTCGCAATCGCGGGAGAGTTTCGTTATTGTGCCGGGATCATGATGATCGTCATCGCGAGGATTGTGTGTGTCATCTTAACCTAGAGTTTATTCGTTCGTTGTATCGACGCAGACTCTGCTGCAGTGTGTTGAAGAGGAGCTTGCGTATATATGATATAGGTGACAATTATACATTGTTGTTTGCGTCAGAGGTGAATTTTAAAAAGTGCGCCATCCTCGCAACTGCTGAAGGATATACATATGCCCTCGCGGTACGTACTCACTGAACTCTCTTGTTAAGTATAATGAGTATATGTAATATATACACGAGACACTGGAGAACAAAAACGTCGCCCCCGTGCTTATTACATGATACATTTTCGCGGTGTGCAAGCAGGCCGAGGCCAGTACGGGCTGTCTTTACTTTCTTGCGTTTGTTTGTTCATCGACCGGCCGCTTATTTATTTACGATTTTATTCGCAAGAGCCACTTGGCCGGCCAACCTTCGCACACTTACACGTCTGACGAATTGAATTCCGCGCCCTGTTCAACTATACGCGAAATTCATCTCTGTATACCATTATACAATTCGGCTTGTATAATTTCCGCGCTCGTGCCTTATGTAACGCGGGCGCGGGCGTCATCTTCGTTAAAGTCATTCTCGCGGAGATTTCTACCCTCCGAGAGAGAGAGAGTTCGCCTCCTGCACATAAATTAAGAGCTTTCGAGTGTTGGCGAAGTTTATAAGGAGCCGCCGCCGCCGCCGCCGTCGTTTCTCAGTAGCACGCCGCGAGAGTAAATTTCATCAAGTTGCCTCCGCGAGTGTGCTCGCGCTCGTGTGTCCGATTAACTTTTAACGAGCGTGCGCACGCTCGTTGTGATAACGTCGCGCGGGTAAACAATTAGCGAGGAAAAATCGTTTTGCGCCCGGCCGACGCGAGTGAGATTGAGAAACTGAGTGCGTGTGTGTATGTTCCGGTAGCGGCAGAAAAGCGAGCAATAAATGAGACGCGAAATGGAATTTCCAGCATGTACCAACGAGCCAGGGAGCATAGATAGGTGTGTGTACCTCTAGAGCGCGACGTGTTTGCATAGCTGGTGCGCACGTGGTTCTCGTATATACAGACGCTCGAGACGTCGTACCGAGTCGCTGTGACACAGTATGTCGTACTCGGAAAATTAAAAGCCTCGGTGTATTTTTATCCTTTACATTGTATCGGCCAGCAGGTGACGGACCGAGTTCTCGATGCTGATGCTAATGAAGTGTTGTATTGTGCGTTGGAGCGATTTGAAAGATATTTAGATGCGTGATGTACGTATATACTTGTTGAGCTCTCTGTATGCACTCTGGTTTTAATCACGACTGCGACAAACAAAGCCGTTCAATCATACAGTAAAATAATGCCTTCCGGCGAGCTTCCATCCGAAAAGCTCGCGTAACTCGTTTTCCTTTTTAATTGAAAGGAAGAGCAGATAGGCAAAGCGAGCATACATATGCACACAGACACACATAGAGAGTGTCCTGCAGTAGGTTCGAGGGCAAAAATGCCCAGCACACACAGTATAAAGCGCTATTCCAGAGAGCGCGCACGTTTGATCTCGCGAAAACAATGGTAAATCCGGGGCAAAGGAAGAGATTATTTTGTCGCTGTTTAAACGCGAGCTTGCGTGTGTCAAAAGCTGTTTACGGCCGCGCGCTCCTTGCTCTCGTTTTTCGCTCAGCGGACGACTCGCGCGCCTGGATAAGCGCTGCATGCAGTTGTATACAGGTCCAAAGACTCTCTTTTTCTCTCCTCTGCAGCCGGGGGCATTATACGCGTCGCGTGCGCTTTTGGGCTTTTTAAAAGGAAGAGACTCGGCTGCGACACAAAAAAGTGCCGTATAATTATTATGTAAATAGAGTCTGTGAGTCGAGAGAGAGAGAGAGAGAAAAAGTCAATGGACCGGGACAGAGACCGGCTTTCCGCGCAAAGGTTCGTGTGACCTACCTGCTAATATCCCGGGCTCGTTTTTTATATTCATCGCATTCAGCTTATTCATGTCATTCACTGCTGCTGCTGCTGCGTCCAAGCGATGGGCATAATTTATGTTTGCCTATTGCTCGTCCTCTATTCCTCCGCTCCCCTTTATATTTTATCATCGCTGTTTATTGATGGTTTTTCTGCAATTAGTCGGCGGTGCTTTTTACGGCCGAGTTGATTGTTGATTGCCCAGGGATTTAATCGCCGTACGAGCGTAGTTTCCTTTATTTACGATACTATTTATTTTTACGGCGACGAAAGTGTTTTGCTAAAAATAATGCCGACTGTAACTGTCTCGTTGCCAGTGTGAAAAAGGCAAGCTTGGTCTTGTACACCGGCTTAATCGAGTTTTCCAATTAATCGTATATCGATCCGCTGTGTATGTGATTGAAAACAAAGTGTATGAAGCGAATCTATAGAACGAACTCGGATAATGAGCACATATATATATAGGCTCTCGACATCGGACTATACAATATTACGTACAATAGTACACATACGTTTAATATTTGAACGATCTTTGACGTGCAAGTCTCGAATTATGCATAATATATTCATTCGTTAAAATTTCATTAACCAATACATCTGTGCAGTGGGAGTATTAATATTGACAAAATACGTCCGCAAACACGCGCTTATGAATCATCTGATAATAATCGTGAACTGGCATATACTGTATATCAATCCAACTGCTCAGACCGATCAAAACCTCCGAAAACACACGCGCGCGCTCCCAAAAGTCTCGTATTATAGTATAATTTAATTCGAAATCTCGGCGGCGCGAAAGCTCACGCTGGACCGGAATGATTTTCTGCGGCGGTCGCGCTAGGTTAACTAGAGTTTAATAGTGCAGCCTTCCGCGGAAGCTGCGAGTGTAAACTCTCGCTGTGGCTGGCTCCGTTAACTCGCAAAAACCTAGTTTGGACCTTGTTTAGATTGGTAGAAAACGCGCCCAGGGAGTGAGTGAGAGAGAGAAGCTCGGCGAGGCTCGTAAATTGCTTAATTAGCTTTTCGCTTTTGCCAGTTCGCCGCTAGACGGATTCTAGCCGTCTGTGCAGGCGTAACTATGATCATCCGGCCTCTTTCACACACACACACACACACAACCTGTGCGCTGCGTGGAGAGTTGAACCGAGAGTTGGTCTAACGACTGGCTGACGCATAGTGTCGGACACTCTGCCGTGTGGTAGCTGCTATATACACTCTTGTTTGGTTCTTGTTGTTTACCAGCACGCCCGAGACTGCTCTGCCGCTTTATACTCGATAATATAAAGTTGTAAAAAAATTACTGCTATTTCGTGAAAAACATTCTTGCACAATCCCATCATATTGTTTTCGGAATGTTTTTTCATAATTCAATCCTCGCAAGTTTCTTCATTACTCTAATAGCCTACAATCACACGTCGGTAATGACAACTCTCTCTTCGTCTCAGCGAATCTTTTTGCCTCCGGGAGCACAAGGTGTAATCAAGCGTTAATGAGACAAGCCACGGCGCAAGCAAGTTAATTCTTCATCGGCGTATCCGTGGCACACACTAGCTCCGTAGCTTTTTACACGCTCCATTCACCGCGCGTGAACTCCTGCCCTACCTTAAAGACACATCAACTCCAGCGTGTAATTACGCTCGTCGCCGCCACTCGTGCACTTAATGATTATGCGTGCAGAGCGGACAGTAGCCGCGTATACGCATCGCACAGACACACACACACACATTCGCATACACTTCTCCTCGAAATTCAGTCGACTCCGCATTGTTTAGCAGCGGCTTTTCTTTTCTTCTCCGCACAATGGAGCGCCTGCTGTTGCGCGCGGCCGTATCAAGAGCGTTAAAAACGAGTTAGAGACGCGATAAGAGCGAGTGTGTGTGTGTATAATATAGTAAAGAGAGAAAAAGAAGTATGAGGCAGAGTTGGATACGAATAAGACGCGCGAATCGTTCGCCTACTGCGAATTGAATTAGTATGTATGAGGAATTCCGAAAAGAAAATAAGACACGCTCACGACACGAAAAAGTACAGGAAAAGAGGTTCAACCTTGGCTGGTTAAGCATGACAGCTTGGGTGAAAGATTATAAAGTTTCTAAAAAAAGGAAAAATCGCTAAATTTCGTAAAAAATCCGACGTAGACACAGACAGGGACAACTTTTAATTGAAGCTCTTTTCCTGTACTTTTTTTCTATGGTGTGCGACTTTTGTTCCGACCGTCGAGAGATCGAGTTCACGTCGTTCAGCAATGACATCTTTTTGCTTATTTTCTCCATATTAAATTCTCATAAGAGAATTTGAACTGGCTGCCAAAAAAGTTTGCCACTTATTTGGACTGGCTCACCATTATTCCTGCATTCTAAAAACTATTTTTTAATGGAGTAATTTGTGATTTCCCGTATAAATGCTCATATAAAAATGTAAAAAAAAAATGCTGCAAGTGGAAAAATTTTCAATTTTCGAGAGGAAATATTCCCGCATAAATAAATCCGCGTATATAAGGCGATATACAGCGCCTGACAGAAAGGGAATTTGGAAAATGCTCGTAATACACGCGGGATTTCGCGAGGCGTGAATTCCGACAATGGCACAACAGCCGTCGCCGTGCAATCGATGAATTTTTCCTCGAAGAGGTCGTATTATGGACGCCGATAGCGCGCATACATATACACACACACTCAAAAGCGGATATATGCGCGCCGCCGCCCTTATAGCCGCGATGGAAAGAGAGAGGAAGCTTTTGCTGGAAGCGGAAACGTAATCTTTTTCAAAGCATCAGAGTTTGCTGCTTTAATTCGAGAAAAAAAATCTTGCCGTCTGCATGTACGCCTCTGCGAACTCTATAGTTTTTTATTATTTGTTTAAACGAACCAACGCTATTGCCGGCAGCATCCGAACAATTTTCACGGAATATATACAACTCTCAGTCGGCGAAGAATTCACGTCGGGGAATATTTCAGAGCCGTAAACTGATTTCGCCGAGCGTTCGCGCAATTTTTTTCCCTTCATCTCGCTTCGAAACAGCGTTACAGCCTCGTCCGGTTTATACGCGCTTTTCGACGAATCCTCGTCAATCACTCGATCGTCGAACTCGCGCTGCTGCAGCAGAAAAAAAAATTGAAGAGAGAGAGAATCCTGGCGCCGAACGGAAAGAAAGCGGAGGCGAACGCTTCCGGATGATAATGCGTCAGAGAGTTACGCGGAAAAGGGTGTGGAGTGAGGACGCGTCTACGGCGGAACGTAAAAATTTCATTAGGCAAACTGGCTTTGGAAACCGCCATTATTTTTATCGCGTTTTCATATCCTACCTTTGCTCTCGGCGAGAGAGAGAGAGAGCAGACGGTAAAATTCGGTGGGACAATTTTTCTTTTATATACTATTTTCGTAAAAGCGAAGCTTAATACCGATCCCTTCTATCCTCCTGAAAAATTGAAGACGCTGATAATCCCGGCGGCCCATCAAAACTGCACGAACCAATTAGCTCGGCGCAAAAACAGAGCCATCAGGCGTCGGGAATTCGTAAACGCGCAGGCATCAAGAAATCCTGACGACGAGGGCTAATTCATAAATGCGTAACGAACTGTCGCCTGGGATGTACGCGAGGCGCTAGCCTCGTTATGACTAACAAGGGATAACGACACGTGGTCACGTGTGTGTGTCTCTGGTGTTAACGTCGCGCACGACCCCATGCATGCATATATATATATATATACACGCCGGAATCGCTTCGCTTATTTTACTCCAGAGTCCCGTTTATTTTCCTCCCTAAGCGCACTCACTCCCCCGCAAGTCGCGTCTTCTAGCTGTTTTCTTCTCTTTCCGTTTTTATCGCGCGCTGTCCCCTCGAACTCGTCGATTATAATTACTCGGAATGACTCATCGACGTCGCGTCGCTCGAGGGGGTTCTCAGATGATACTTTCGTTCTCTCTCTCTTGCGCGCGGTGTATGTAAATAGCCGCAATTTACACGACCGTCGAAAAAAAATCAATGCCAGTAG
This sequence comes from Cecidostiba fungosa, assembly GCA_900474305.1. Lineage (NCBI taxonomy): Eukaryota > Metazoa > Arthropoda > Insecta > Hymenoptera > Pteromalidae > Cecidostiba > Cecidostiba fungosa. Next base: position 54,658 of record UCOJ01000003.1, read on the forward strand.
TACTGCCGCTACACACGCTATACGCGCCGAGACAAGAAAGTAATAGTACGAGAAATAAGAAGCCGTCCTCTGTAAATTTCACATACACACGAGAGAGACAGTGTCACATACACGTATAGAAGGACAGTTTTATCGGAGCAGCGGGGCTAGATCGTGTGTACGCGCGGTAATCGCGAGACACCCGGCGGATCGCGCGGAAACCATCCAGCACGGCTCGTGACATTTCCGGTCTCTCGCTTTGTGTATATGTGTGCACCCTAGACTCGACCCTCGTCGTAGGCGCTGCTGCAATATAGACGAGCTCCTCTCCTCTCGCATAAATACTATAGTCGCTTTTCGCTGTGTACACTGGCGCGAGAGCTTATTCGGAGCAATCCAGAGCGCGCTCCCGCCGCGTATTATCTTGATGTGTTTTCATTAGCGAGTTCGCTCCGGAATCCTCGCTGTCGAAAGCACTTTCCCGCAAGGAAAAGGCCGTTGAATTTTTTGTCTCGTATTGAGTTCAAGTCGTGCTGTGTGTGTATGTGTATACAGAGACACGAGCTATCTGTCGTTTTTTATCAGAGCGAGCTGCGAGCGAGCTTCCATAACTCCTGCCCGGATAAATCAGGCGACGAATGCTGAGAGAGGGAGAGGTGTTTTACGACACGCGACACTCCGTGTGCTCGGCACTAAATTGCGCGCATGCAACGGGTCTCGCAGGCCTTACGTGCGCAGTCTCTTTCGTCCGCACTTCTTTATTGCCCTGTGCTCTGGCAAGCGCGCGTCGTCGAGTGTATAATATACGTGTCGCGCACAAGTCAAACGCATTAAACGCGCAACTTTTTTTCTCTAAAACTCTGCATGCAAGTTTAGACTTTTTTTAAAATTCGTTCATAATTCAGGGATTTTTCAAAGTGTCTTCAATATTTGAAAAAGTCCGCGAGGAAGATTGTAATTCCCCTGATAAAAGCATTCTTCTCCCTCCACTCAGCAGCCGGCCAGGAGTAAAACTCGCGCGTAAAAACTGTTTAAAAGCCGGCTCTCCATTTGATAAGTAATAAGTACTCCGGGCGAGAGTTAAAGCCGCTGCAAGAAGCACGCAGAAAGAGAGAGAGAGAGAGCTAGTCAACGAGGGCAAAGACTCTGTACGTGCAAGAAGAGTTAAAATATCGATAGGATGACTCTGCAGCAGCAGCAGCGCACAGCACTTCGCTCGCTCGGCGCTTTTCTCTTAATCCGCTTTAGTCGCGCGCGAGCGCTTAATCTCTTACGCAGCTGCATGAAATATTTAGCGTATATAGCTCGGCTAGAACTCGAAAGCCGCCAACTCGAGATAGAGATACAAGCCGAACACATGTTCCCTCCTCTCTGGATACGCGTAATCCGCTAGCAGCTACTGCTCCGCGCGAAGACCCGCAAGCTCCGATCGGGTTGGGCTAGTAGGTATATGAATTTAAGGGCCGTGTGTTTACGCCGAGTCGCGGATTCACCCACTTTTCACTTCTTCTGAGGGGGGAGTTTCCAAGTTCGGGAGAGGCTTTCGAGGAGCTGTGCGCACTAATTAAAAATTTAAGCTTAGAGTGGAGAGCTCCGAGAAAGATAAAGAGAGAGAGAGATATTTTAATAGGTTTGAATTTAAGGGAGAATCGAGTTTTAAAGCACTCGCTGAGCGTTTTGCAAATGTGCTCGAGACGGCTCTTTAAATCTGAAAAGTCAACAACCCCGTGTATACGTAAGTTGAATCACGTTTTTTTCTATGCTTTCCGAGATGCGCAATGAAAAAAAAATTCAACGACTCCATTATTCAACGATCCACGCGAAATAAACGGGATGAGGTATAAAAAAGCACAGCCAGTCTAATAATATTACACGTAGCGCGAGTTTTAAGTAAGATTAGTCGCGGCGGCCGGAATTAAGCTATCTGCGCGCGGCTGAGCAAAAAGGAATGAAGAAAAAGTAGAAATCGATAGGTCGAATGTAGCAGAAATAGAAAGGTGAGAGAGCGGAAACGCGCTCGAGCTGAGAAATCGCTGGAAAAGAAGCGGGGAGAAAAGTCAGGAGGGGGCGGCCAACGTCGAAAGAAGAATGGAATGACGCAATAATTACCGACCAACGAGACTCGTTAAAGTTTTCTAGCGCAAGCTCACTGGAAATCAGACCCTCTATACGTCCGCGCTCCTGGAATCCGAGCTATAATTATCGCACGTACCTATATGTGTGCTATTACTTCTTTACGGACGCCTACACTTCTTATTATATCGTTTATTTCTCGCTTAATGTTTTGACAATAATAGACGCGTTTCTTTATACGTTTTCAACAACAACGTGTTCAATGTACATTATTATTTATAAACAATATTTTCGCGAATGCAACAAATAAACGTCGGAACAAACACATCATACAGTATTGATTATTGTGAGTTGGGTATTACATGAAATGTCGACGCTCGCGCGCGAGTTTACGGACAGCTTTCAGCTCATTGTGTCTGCAATAACAAAGAGAAATTCTAATTTAAAACGAAACGAGTGGAGGCAAAGGTGGCATTGTTTGCCGCGCGGTTATTCTATTAATAACAAAGCGCTTTATTATTGGATTTTATTTTCGGGCATTATGTGCGGAATTTAACATCAATCGGCGAGTTTGCACTATCTTTTTAACTTGAAAAAATCCGTCGGCCCATTGACTGGAGCTGCAGAAAAAGGTTTTCCATTTCTCGAGACGTCGGAATCCATTTCTGAATATTTCCACTAGCGTATATACAGTCATTCGAGCTCTTTTTTCCTCTTCAATCTCGAGCACGCACATGCGAGATATTCCAAAATTATCATGTCTCATCACACACATGCACACGACTCGTTCTACTTAGACTAGGCCATAAATCATCGCGAGATGCGCATCAACGAGCCTCGAAAAAATCACCCACTCGCGCATCAGGACGACGCATCACACACGCCATCAAGCTTTAGCGTCTCTCGCTTTTGGAAGTCGTCGCTCGGCGCGTTATTCAGATGAGCCGTCGGCGGCGCATAATATGATGCATCGAGAGTGAGAGAGCCGGGGTCCGAGTAGTAGCAGTAGAAGCTCGTCGGCGCCAGACTAAACGACTAGCTCTCTCGCATTGTATATTATTACGCAATCGCCGAGTTTACAACTCTCGGCAGAGAGCTAGCGAGTTTATTTGCTCGGCGTGATTCGAAGCCGACGAGCTTTTTTGATGTCGGGCTCGATGGGGAGCTGTAAAATCGGCTGAGCTGCTCTCTGTTGTTTCATGAAAGGCTTGTTTTTGATCTCTGGAATATTATTATGCACGTGATACTTCAATTCAGACTATTTTTCCCGCTCGGAAGGTATATAACGAGATTCTCGGAAAGTTCGTAGCCCCGTCGGTTTAATCCATTTCTGTCTATCTGTCTCGGGGCTTCTCTGCATTCTTCATAACCTCGTCAAAACATTAAGACGAGACGACGCAGTTAACCCCGGCGAGCTGCTCGCAATCGCTTCAACTCTCGCTTGCCTTCGAAAACCGATTCTATAAATTTCTGCGGAAAAGTTCGCAATAAATACTTTACTCCTCGCGGGGGCGGCGGCGGCTAACTTTGTTGTTTAAACGAGAGCTGATTTAATGCAGCGCTTTCGAGGTAAAAAGGCCGCGGGAAATAAGAAAATGCGAGTCAACAGGAAAGACGAGGACGTAGTCGTGGAAAAAGAGTAAAAACTCCTCGCTCCTATATATGTATAAAGCTTGCGAAAGGGAGAGAGTGAATGGAGGCAAGATGAGAATAAGAGGAGCAAGAAACGGGGGCCGGGGAGAGAGCAACTGTTGAGAAACTAACAAGAGGGATCGAAGGGAAGGCGCTAGAGAGAGAGAGACACAAAGCAAAGAGAGACGATTAAGGGAGAAGAAAGGAGCCTCGCGGAAGGATCGTCGACGCCGGAGAGGGAAAGTGAGAGAGGCTGAGCGCGCGAGACGCTATTACTTTTACGCCGCGCGCACCGGCGTAACGAAGGTTATTACTGCAGCCTATGCCGAGAGCGAAGGAGGAAGCCGTCGATCGATATGCACCTATATACTCGCCCGCCTATACCTACATGCCATTATCGCTCGACCTGTATATGTCATCGCGCGAGCGCGGCGCGCAAGGACAGTTTTCCGTATATAATAATCCGACGTGCACGCGTGGCGGTGCTACTGCTACTGATGCACTCGCCTGATGAAATAATGATGAATGGCGTCTTCATTAATGACGCTCGATGAAAGAACGATTATGCACTCTGCTCTTGAGACAGTTTTCCAGAGCTTATTGTTATTATATCTACAGCTTTAATTCAATTAGTATATACCGTGGCATATGTGAACTTGGGGATAAATAAATTCTCGCGGCTATAATATATCTGCATAATGCATCGCAGACATGACAATCGATAACCGTCCGCTGAATTATTTATCAATCCCCGAACGCTCGATAATCTAAACAACGATCACCGGGCCGAGTGTATCCAGAGGAGGAAAAAAAGCGAAAGCACAGCAAAAAAAAGGGAGGAGGCAGAGCCGTCGATATGAAATTCCAAGCTGCCCTTTCCAGCACGACGAATCTCCGCCGCGAAGTACAAAGGTCACGCACGAGCTAAAGGCGGCGCGTTTGCTCTTGGAAATTCATCGCGCGACGTCGACGAAGATGAATTTCGGCTGACGAGACAGCAACGGCGACAGTCTCTCTCTTGATGCGCGGGGCGTGAAATTATCGGGTCGACTCTATTTTCTTTTTCTTTTTTTAGCTGGAATTTTAATGCCGCTCTGCTCTTCCAATCTTCCCCCGGCGGATTTTCATTTTCGAAATGCGCGCGAGTCCTTTATCTCCGCAGCCGCCTTCCAATTTCTTTCAATTTCGTAGATAGCGACGAGAGTAATCCCGGAAAATTGCGTTATTAAATACGAGCCCATTAAAGCGTATAATAAAATCCTCTTATACGATAATGGGCCGACGAGAGTATCTTTAATCGCGATGAAAGAATTTAAAAGCGCGCGCGCGCCTCGTCTAATCTCATCTGCCTAAACATCTGGCGGTGGACTTTTTTTTCCCTCGAAACTCAAAACTCAAAGCAGCGCCGAGTGAGATGTAAACATGCAGATAATATACAACGCCCTCCTGTACGTATAAATTTTTCGCTCCGCAGCCATTAGACTCTGGGCAATATACCGAAAGGGTTGAGATTAAAAGCAGAGAGCTAGTATAGGGCGTGTGTCTCTCGTCCAAATAAAGTATGTAAGCGCTGCAGGGGGGCGTATATGTATACGGACTCATCCTCGCGCGACACACAGACAGAGACAGAGAGAGAGAAGTATAGGGGCGGCTTATCTCCATGGGCGGATTGTATGGCCGGGTATAGATTATCGCCGCGGCGACTCGACACCATTATTGGCATACGCCTACACAGCTCGCGCGCGCGCTATCTCTTTCGTCTCCGGAGCTGCTCTGCCGCTGCTGCTACTGCTGGCTCTCCCCATTAGCGCCGGCGGCCCGAGCGATATGCAATTTGGAAATTAACTGATGCGTGTAACGCGATAAGTTTCGCATTACCTCGGCCGCCGTCTATTCTATATATACTGTGTACAGCCGGTCGACTTGAAATTATTAGAAGCTTCTTACATTTCCACTGAATCTGCTATTATCGCGCTCAGTGAATTTTCGGCTCCCGAGCGTTCTTATACGCCGGGAAATTAATCGGGACTCTCATCCGGGATATCGGCTTATTTCATTATACAAGGGATAATGTGATCCTCTCGAAATTGAGTCACATGACCGATTTTTCTACGCAGTTCTGGCTACAGATGCTCATCCGAGCGCGAGTCGCGACGCGAGAGAAAAGGGAGTAGGAGAGAGAGATAGAACGACAGAAGGACAGGCTAGATTGCCATGAAGTTAGCTAGTTAACTCTCGACTCGAAACAACGGCCGGCAAGTTAACGTTCGCGCGCCCGCGAGAGAGAGAGAGAGTTGGCGCCGCAGTTGGCACCGCCTCCGTCCGCCTTTCCCGTGTACTGATGCGGGAGGAGTTCGGTCCTCCTAACTATTTCATTGTTTCATAATTGACGCATTTGCGGTGTATATCTGTGCGAGTTCTCTTCTTTCAAGGGGACGATTCTACGTATATATATATGTAATCGCGGTCGGATGCGTAATACGCTGACGAGATTAGTCGAGCCCACGGCGCGGTTTTCAAACTGCCTTGTACAATTACATTTAATCGAGCTTTGTCATTTCCCAATGTTCCATCCCTTGACCACGACGACACAATACACGCTATACGCAAAGAAAGTGCTAAAAGACGCTCAGTCGCGCTGCGCCCGTCAGAAGAGACACATTCAAACAATCGGATCGCTAGAGGCGCGAACACGCATTAGTGAATTAGAGTTTGCCAGCAGCAGCAGCAGCAGTTCCTCGAGTAATCAGCATAATGCATGCGGCGGCTTGGCGGTTTCGCGCTCGCTTTTGTAACCAGATCCTCGCCGGGATGGTATAAGACGTGTATGTATATATACACGAGACGTCGTTGCTTCTCGATTAATAACTAATGACGACTTCCGCGACTCGGGCTAGTTAGAGTTCCGCTGCGCCAACTTCTCCTGCCGAAGAACTGACGTCTTGACGTGTATCTCGATGCTGCTGTTCAACCCGTCGCGGTTTACCTCAGACTTTATATAATATACTGGCGAGAGGATATCAGGCTACTGCCGCTATAACGTCGATCTCATATACAGACACGACAATTTCATATTGTACACCGCTATGCGCACGTTTCGTATTGTGCAGCAGACGTATATAATATAGTATACAGTTGGATCTTCATTTTGAGGATTGTGTGTATTGTAGTCTCGGTCGAATTTGGATTTAATTTGAATGCATTGGCTTGACCGACCACGACGTCGACGACGGATGGGATTCGGGATTATTGGGCTTGAAATTACACTGCAGTCAATCTCAAGTATATTACGTCTGACTAAAAATACAATCAACAAGTATATCGAACGAAGCTTCCTGGAAAGTCACAGGGCAATATACATACATAGATGCACACTGCACTCGAAAGTATAATAATAGAAATTAAAGCGCACATCCGGTCGGCTTTTCCGAAAAAGCTCGACTATACACCGCACTCGAGGCTCCAGCTCGCTCTTGCGTAAATCGAACGACAACATTTTCAATATCATCACTCGACGCTTCGGTAATCAGTTATCATGCGTGGGCGGCCGGCTGTCAGCGTGTGCACGAACGAAATGTCAACCGCTCGCTGAGTGATTTCACGGTTGCGCGCTATACTCTCTCTCTCTCTCTCACTCTCGGTTTGCCGTTCCACTCTTCGCTCGTATACGTGTGTGTGTGTGTGTGTGCATCGAGGGCTGTCGGTCGAAAAATACTTTGTGTGCACGTCCGATGAGCGATGAGTGCACACGCGCTTCGACGCCTCGTATACTCGCTGTTATATACTCAGACTTTGCGCTACTTGAAAAATAACGAATTTATCGCTCGTTACGTTTCATCCCACTTTGCGGGGGGTCGTCCCCGCTGTTGTTGTATTTTTTTTTCAACTCGTTTTAATTGGTGCGTCTGCGAAATCGTATAGTAAATTTTTCATAAAAAGTAAAGAGCGGGATTATTTGCATACTCGATGCTCACGATTAAAAGTCTCGCGGACAAACAAATAAATAAGAGGCATCTCGAAATAAAAGAAAAAAAAGAGCTTGGCAATTTTTCAGCTATATGTGATGTCGGGTGATAAAAACGACGCGGTATAAAGAAAAGAAAGAGGAAAGCTCGCGCGCGAGCTGAAACTGCGTTCCCAGCTCTCTCATACTCGGCGGCTGGCGCGGCTTGCAAATGCGATTCCTTCATTCTCTTTGTTTACCTCGTAGAACATCTCCGTGAGAGACTTTCTTCTCTCCAAGAGAGAGGGAGAGAGAGCCGACAATTTCCATCGCGGTCTGGCTTTCTTCGCGCGCTTGCAGCCCCTGACTCGGCGAAAATTCAGGCGTGAAACGAGAAAAGTGCGAAAGTAGCATCGAAGGGTTCGCGAATATCCCCGAATCTCTCCTCGCACCTGCCATCTGGGCTGGGGAAAAAACGACGTCGCGAGTTTGCATGTATATACGTATATCTAGGAAGGACGCTGTACCAGCCTCGTTAAAACTTTTTCGAGGAACAATTTCGCCGCACACACTTAAACTCGAGAGAGCGTAGTATATAGAGTCGTCGTATAGCTGTGCTTTTTTTCGACCCCACCTTCTCGTCCCCGTTTTTGCTTATCAAGCAGCGGAGAGTCTTGTAATTTACGAGCCGACTGAAGAAGCTGCCCGCGAGTTTTAAAACGAATGGTCCGCGAGATGGCGCTTTAATAAAAACAATCGTCGCCGCCGCTGCTGCTGCTACCTACTGGTGTGTGTATTTTGAGAATTGATCGCGCGCTCGTCGCTTGATTAAAGTAATCAATTATTTCAATCAGCAAATGTTTGCTTTAGCCGACAGTCGGCAAATGTTTATTTTAGTCATAAGCAGAAACGTTCTGTATCCAGCTACTGTATCCAGCGGTAACTGTTGGCTTTTATTGGAACGGCTAACAATATTCATAGCAGCATTAGCCAGTCTGTAGTTTTGTGAATATTCGCGATAGCCCCCCGTTGTTTTCGCCGGTGCGAAAATAAACCGTGCGTCCTTTTCTTTTTTCTTGTGTTGCCCACGAGAGCGTGTTTGCAAACAAATCGCAGTTTATTTTTACGAAACTTCGCCAACTCTTTTCTCCGCTTCTTGTCTCCGGTTCCCTGTATATACTCTCTTGTTCCGTCGCTCTCGGCACTTGGCGGCGAGATAAAAATTAATAAATAGCCTTCATTTCCCGCGAATTCAAGTTGAATAATTCCGCCGAGTTCTTCATCAGCTTACTCTTGCGGCCGGAGTTCAAATAAAAAACTTTTTAATTTTTATTCATCGCGGTAAAGAAAGGAGGCAGCAAGCTTGCGGGGCAACCCTGCACAAAAGAAATTCATTACAAGACCGCGCGCACACACAATTAGAAATCCCTGAACTCAAACTTTCGTCCCGCGCCAGTGCGCTCCAAGTTTATCTGGAAGATTCTTCCTTAATAAAAACTCTCTCCTTCTCTCTGCATCATCACCGCGGATATCTGGCTGTTTAAAGTACAACACACCGTATTGTTATAGAAGAGGAGAAAATTCTAATCGCGAAATAACGGTCCAACTTTCTTGGTCATTCAATTCGTTCTCGAGGCGACGAGGAGGAGGTAATTGCACGCATTGTGTCTCGAATAATTCCTAGTAAACGTCGAATTGGCAACTTCGCGTCGCGCCGCATAGTCCCGCGGGACAAAGAGCAGCAGCGGCAGCAACGGGGCTCTTCCCTCGACGCCATCAAAATGTAAATCCGCCCGAGGACGACGCGCCTCTTCGGTTTCTCGATTAAACGAAAACGGGCCGTGGAAACAGAAGCAGCTCGTCATCGATGCCGTGCTTTGAATATTCCACGCCAGAGCAGAGAGCTGCGCGCGAAATAAAAAGAAAAAATGCCGATTCCCTTTTTCCTCGCTCGGCGTATTTTATAATATAACATGTGCAGCGACGAAAGTTGCTGCACGGAAGTATAAGTTGGCGAAAAATCGCACGCATGCATGCGCGTTAATCCGTCTCTCTCTCTCTCTCTCTCTTTTCGCGAGAAGCTTTTTGCCGCGTCAGCCGCGGTATTAGATTTGTTCGGAAAGTTTTCAAATTTAGCCGCGGGAATGCAAGCGCGGAGGCATAAGAAGCGGTGGTGGTATTATACACACGTGGAAAAAGGTGTCTGGGCAGCTTTTTCTCCGCCGCGGCTATACGGAGAAACCGCAGGTGTATATCTATAAATAGTCGCGCATGCGCCAGTCGCTTCTACCACGTGGCGCTCGATGTGCATGTATAACGAGAGCCAGAGAGAAAGTAGAGTGTCTTTCTCGAGGGAATTGGCGCCGGTCGTCGCTTAAAAAGTTCGAGGGCTTTAGACTCGGAGAACAATAAATAAAAGCGGATTAACCGTGTCGATTAATGTCGAAGGAGCGAAGAAGAAGAGAGAGAGAGAGAGAGAGAGAGAAATAGACAGAGAGGAGGCCTGGAAAGGGGCACTTAGCTCAATGGCTCGGCGCGCGGCTCTAGAGAACTCTCGAAAATGTCTTAAACGCCTCGCGTAACGATTCTCCAGTGGAAGGCTTTAAGCTGAAGAGCGATAGACGAGAGAGAGGGACTAGCAATGACGAGCATCGCCGGCATTTGCCTGCGCTCGCTGTAGATTCGCGAAAATCGGTTTCTTTGTTTCGTCGTTTCACGGCTGCTTGACACGCTTCCGCGAGAGTGTGTCAAGTGAGTTTGAGCGCTCCTTATCAGCTTAATGATTCGGAGCGAACTACCCTGATTTAAACGAAGCAAAGTGTCTTATTCACGTCGCTCCCCATCGTCTATAGCATCTCGCTCGCGTCACTTTAATAAAGTCTCAATCATCATCCACATATACGTGATCGTTGTATTCACAGATGGGGAGAGAGAGAGAGAGCACTCGTATTCGCGCCTTTGTGCCTTCGTATATAACCATAAACCTCGGCTCTCGATACAAAGTGCATTAGGCAGCCAAGCGAAGCCGAGGAAAAGTTTGCTTTTGTCGCGGGGATGATCGAGGAGAGCCAGTCGTAGTCGGACGGCTTTTCCTCCGGGGAGAAGCGCGCGAGCGCCAACAATTGAGCAATCTCGCGATTGGAGATGCGCGTCCCGGCGACGCGACCCCCTTTAAGGCCTCTGTTTACCTTCCGCCGCTTTTCTTCGGCTCTCGAATCTCCGGAGGATTACTGTTTGTAGCGCCCTCGACTTTTTGGCGAAAACCCTCGTCCCGCGCGTTTTTGCCGACTCTTATAGCTGGTCACCCTCTCGCTGTGTGTAGCTGACGTCGATCCCAGATTCTCCGGCCGGATGTATTTATGGCGGGGTTATCGCTCTGCAGATTTCGCGAGGCTGTTATTCATGGTGTTTGGGCTGACGCTTTTTATACCTGATGCTTTTTGCATAATCCCGAATATCTTGATTTATACGCTTTCTGAATATATAAATGCCGTTTTCGCACGCATTATCGAAAATTGCTGCTGCAGTATTTCGAGGGAAGCGCGAGTTCGAAATAGTTTACGTAGAGAGGGGCGTGGAATTCAATTGCAACGATAAACTTTCGTCGAAACGATATTCCGCGCGCGGTACAGAGGTGTGAATATACCGGGCGTCGAGTGCTTTTGAAATAAGAAGCTACAGCTGCGCGTAGTCAGGTAGACAGAGTGAAAGTTGTAAATTATGCCATTCAAGTGTCATAAAGTTTAACGCGAAGACAAGAGCCTTTCGGCGATGGAAAGGTGAAACAAATTGGCCGTAATTCTCCTCTGTTCGCGGCAAGTTATCGTTCCTCGAGAATATTGTAAATTTCGCCCTTCTCGCATGACGATGTCTCGCAAAACATCTGCGTCGCTCGGCCCTTTTGATAATATCCATCACTCGCGCGAGTCATCGTCCTTTATAATTTCAAAAAAATGCTTCCTCTCTCTCTCTCGCCGAGTGTAGGAATTATCCTCGAGTCGCTCGAGAGGAGAAAGACTACGAGGGAAGAGAGGCGGCGGATCGTAAAAGGAAACTTTTGTGACTCCGAGTAAAAGTTAATTTCCTGCGGGGCATCGCGAAATTTGCACCTTTTTTCATTCCGCTCTTTAAATTGATCCTCCTACACTTTTTACTAATTTACTTTTCAAGATAGCTGGCGTTTTAATTTCTCTCTCACTCTCTTTCTGCAGCTTTTTAAATTCCGTTTTCTCGAACGATTAAAGAGCTTTCGGAAAAAATGCCGCTCTTAAAGCTGACTCTACATTCGAAAGTCGCTATCATTTTCCATTGATCAGCCGTCGTATACGTTGCTTCTTTTTGATTTTTCATAAAATAGTGCAGTTGCGCATATTGAATAAGCTTCCGAAAAACTCGTATTTCTGCACTAATGGACATATTTTTTATTGGAATTGATTCGACGGTGAGTCGCGCATTCCGCGCCGTCAACGCTCGCGAATGTGTTCGCAATTGCGACTAGAGTATTGGAATAGACAAATCAATGCGCAATGGGTAAAAATAAAACAATAAACGCACTTTTTCGAATGCGTATTTTACTTTTCGTTGTACACAGAGTTGGAAACTTTGAAAGCTCTCTTGCGTATATAAGCTTCCATTTCGATTCGGCCGGAAAATAATGATAGAGGAACTAAGGGAGAGATGGGAAGAGGTCAATACACAGGTACAAACTGAAACAAAGTGTCTTCTCCCGTCTATTGTCTCAGTGCGTGTAAGGGTCTCTCTCTCTCTCTTCGCTCACTCTTTCTCTCCGACAAAGTTAGGGACTTAAATACTTCACGTTTCACTTAAGCTCCTTGCTTCGGGCTCTGGTGGCAGCAGCAAACTTCTCTCTCTCTCCCTCTCCCGTACAATCTCAGTCCCCAAAAGCTTTCTTCTTCCTTGTAAAGCTCTGGGAGCTCGCGCGCGCACACACAGCTCTCTATCTCTCTTTGAACGGCAGCTTTAACTTTTTTAACGAATCCTGCGCCACTGTCATCGCGATTTCCACTTTCCATGCTCTCTTTTGGCCATCTGCAGAAATTACATTTTGCACAGCTTATTACAGCTCGCAGTCTTCTTATTATTATCGAGCACGCGCTCGTCTGTTCACAAGAAAGCGGATTACGCTCGTTAGTGCTTCTATTTTTGATTTTCCTGAAAAATCTTCGAAACTGTCGAGAGCTTCAGTAGGTGCAGGCTGCCGGCAACAACTCACTCCCGACACACCGGAAAACCCGTCGGGGTCGCTCCCGGCTCTCTAGCGAAGTAAACTTCCGCGGCTGGCCGATCGAAACTTCACTCGAAACACGAAGAATCGATGACGGGGGTTGCCCTAAGCCTGAGTGGATGGGTTACCCCCATCGAGTTAACAACCGACCTCCCCGGCTTCTACTCCCAGGTCGCGCATTATTCTAATTGAACGTCGCGCGTGGCGCATAAAAAATGGATCCAGGCTGCAAGCGGCCGAGCGAGCTTTTAACCGAGCCTAAAAACAATCGATACCAACAGCACACGCACACCGCTGGCAGAAGCAAAACAGCAATCCATCAATATGTCCGAGAGAGAGAGAGAGACAGAGACAGGCTCGCCGTCCATCGCTAATCAGTAATTAGTCAATTAGCTCTGCAATTTTTCTAATAACGAGGGAGAGAGGGAGCAACGCTACTGCACCTGCGTACGCACTCGTCGCCGACTGCTTCAATTATACACCTCGGACCGGCTGCTGCACTCTCTGATCGTCGCGCGTTCGCTCATTCCATAGTAATTACCATTGTGTATCGGCAAACTTGCCATCCCCTTTCGCATCGGGAACGCATAGGAGTATGCGGGACGTGTGTTACGTTATCCCCGCGCGAGTTTACGTCCTGTTGACAGTTACGCTGCTGCCCGGTGTTGTTGTAATGCCTCGTTTGCACTGCTCTCGATAATTGTTGGATCTTTGATTTGTGTGTTCCTCTCGCTATTGTTTGCTCCTTGATTGACGGAACTGGGTCTGCAAAACGAAAATAGAAGTTTAATTTAAAACCTCGATTAATTCGTCCGGCGTTTTTGATTAATCAAAATTTGTCAAAAGCTCTCGTGGCAACTTTCATTACTGCAGCCATCGGACTGTTATATAGCAAATTTCAATCGGAGATGCCTCTCAAAATTCACGCAGCGCATTCGAATCGTATATTATAAAGCTTCGGTTCCGCAACGTCATACATATAATCATGCATCCGCGCCAGGAATTTCAAAGCTCTCGCATTTACGAATACGCGCCACGCGACTCTTTCCGCCTGATTACAGCTCTATGTGTTCGCAGAGTGAGAGCTGCAGCTCGAATTTCCGCGTATAGATACACGCACGCTAGAAATAAGAGCTGCTCCGCTTCAATAAAAGCCCATCAGTTGTATAATCCAAGTCGCTCGCACGCGGATGGATCGATCGTCTCATGTCCGACTGCATTTTTAATATGCACACACAGTGGAAAAAGAAAGGACAATCGTTTCCTGGAAGCTCGTCCACTCGGTTCATCGCTTCGCGTGCAGTTATCCTCGTTTTTTGTTTGCCGATTCTCCATCTCTCGTCGAGTGCATCGACGACGATATCCTCTCTTTCGTTATCTTTTTTTTTGGTCGCGCAAAAAAAGAGTAATCCTTTCGAACGCGCTGTCGTTAAAAGCCTGCAAGCGTTGTTTTAAAAGCTTATGAGCTTGTTTTTCTGGGATGGATGGTTTGTGTATATGGTTCGCGAGCTCTCTCTCTCTCCACCGAAGCGGTTTTCAAGCTTTTAGTATAAGATGTTATAATAATGACGTCGTTTTTTAGCCCTTATTCTGTCCTCCAAAATAAACGAAATGTATGATAAAATCTGCTCGCTGACATAGAAGCGATGAAATACTTATACTGCGCCCATCAGTTTGAAAAAAAAGAAATGTATATATCCAGCGACCGTGACTGCAACACGCTGCAGATGGCCGAATTAACGATACGCGATATCCGCGCGTCGAGCCACTTGCGGCAATTAGCGGGATTGATTCGGTCGCGGGCCGGTCGCGCACGCGTCTGCGCTCGTTATAATTAATTGAGCTTATTACGCGAATAATAGTAACGAAGCAAAGCTCCCCGCGTTTTCCAGCTGCTATTATACTATACTACCACGTCGGTGGTCGCGTTTCATTGATACGTACGCGCGGCCCGCGCGTGGCTTTTCACCGACGAGCGAAAGTGCGCCTAGAGAGCTTTACGCGGTTAGTGCGTGCGGATTAATTGAACGCGTGAGGTTGCTGTTTGGGAAATGCCAGTGGCACACTTGCTTTTGGAGAGTATATAGCCTTCAGGAGAAAGAGAGCTGTATTTATTAATAGAACAGTAGAGATGACAGCAGATGAGAGCAGGATTATATTGCGCGCGTTTCATATACACTCATTCTCTCGAAAGCACAATAGTTATCGCAGCGAGCATCTGGCGCTTTCAGCCTCGTATCTAATTTTATCAGTGACCGTATGTCGTTGTCGCCCACGTCGAGAGAGAGAGTTATACCTGGCCGCGCGACTCTCGGCCGGCTCTAAATAAAGCTTCGTCGAGAGAGAGAGAGGGAGAAAAATACACTAAATACAAACTTTCCGATAAAAAGGAAAAGAACGCTGTTCAATCTCCTGCGACTCGTACACACACCCGCGTATGCTCGTCCGAGTTATTATCGCCGGGGTATAATAATACCCCGAGACTCTCTCGCGCGCACGGTTATGCATACTGGAAGTGGAAACTAATTACGAACTGACAGCGGCAGGGAGTATTGTGCTCTCTCTCTCTCTCTCTCTCTCGGAGAAAACGTCTTGTCAAACACTAAACTTGGCCCGCCGCTCTCGAGTCCATTGTTCGCGTATATACTTCTTGGCCCGCTCAACGGTTCGGAGCGGCGATAAGGTGCAAGAAACTCGCGTGTGAGCCACCGGCCAACTTGATATCGCGCGAAATAACGAGGCAGCTTGCGCGCATACCGAGAGAGTATAGCCATATACTCATAATCTCGTCGTGAGAGAAACGCGGCGGCGGCGGCGGCGGCGGTCTAATCAAACGCTTTCTTTATCGCGCGAGAGCGGCTCTCGGGTTTCTTCGGCCCGATGTTTTTAGCACTGTTACGATCGTCGCGGGAGCAGAGGCCTTTTAAACGGCCGTGTGCATGACGCTTGAATTATGCAGCCGCGATGGAGCGATAAGGGATTCGAGAATAAGAGTATGTATGCAGTAGTGGGAAACAATCCACTCGCGCGCAATTATAACTCGGCAAAGTAGGCGCGCGCGCGCGCACAATGCGAGAGAGCTAGCTCGCGGTTATCCCGCCGGTAAATTCGGACCGAGAGCTCGCAAATTTCATGTGCATATAGCCTCGCTGTTGAATCAGAGCGTGTAAACACACGCAGCACCAGCAGCAGGGGCTAGTTGAATTTCGCGGGCATCACAATGGCAGTAGCTGAGCTTTGTCGGATTCGCGCGCTCATTTATGCATCAGTCCCGGCGCGGCGACGTTTTTCCAGTGTCTCGTGTATATATACGACACAGTCGACACATACACGTCTCTATAACCATGACACACACTATGTGCTTTACAGATAGCCCACACGTGGAGAGAAAGTGAAGCCAGGATGATCAGCATCAGCGTCTTCACCTAACGGCGTGTGACTGACTCGCTATAAAGAAGAATTCTATACAGCGAAGGCGACCGCATATCTCTCGCTCGGCAGCCGATACACACACACACATATCTAGAGAGAGAGAGAGAGCGAGTTGCGCGCGTGACGAAGAGAACGATCGAGCTTGAGGGGGATGGCCGGCGGGTGGGGGCCTATCCCGATAAGGCTTATCAGCTGGCTGCAGGATGGTCGCGCCCAGCTGGCTATCATCAGCGAGTCGCAGCAGTGAAGCACAGGTGCCTAGTCCGGAAAGGTCGCAAGCAGCAGCAGCAGCAGCACTTTTGCCATCACTACTACTCGCCGTCGACGTCATCACCATCATCACAAGCAGCAGGAAGTCGAGCCAGGAGTCGACGCTCTAGCCGGAGAGAAGAGGTATACGATACGAGTGGGTTGCGTAATCGCGGGGGGGGGGGCGATAGTTAGAACGCGCGTGTTGGGAACGAAAGTTCTCGAGCCCCCTTTTTCCGCGGGCATTATATTTCTCGTCCCCTATACTGCACTTGGCCCCGGCGCTGCTTCTGCTCTATACCTTCCTCCTTGGAATTGGCCGACGACCAAGAGAGGGAAAATGCTCTCGACGGATACCTCGCGAGAGATCTTGTCGAGGGAACAAAGGAGTCGCGCTCCGGAAACGCGCCGGGGCAAAGGAAGTAGTAGAGTGAGCGCGGGCGGAATTTGCCTCTTTCTCTTATTGACCCTCCTCTCTAGCAGCTCTTGTTTTTACCTTCGTATTTTTCTTTTCCGCGCCGGGCTGATACTGCTGTGTATATATATACATGTATACCTCGCTCTCTCTCGACTGCTTGCAGTCTATGCGCGAGTTCGACCCCTTCGCTCGTGTGTCTGTCTCGCATACTTCGAGTTTCTAATTAAACTCCAACTTTTAATTGACTCGTTGTAACGCCGGTACACATAGTACTACCAACCATGGCTACTCTTCCCGGCAGCGCACGTACTCGGCCTGGACACACCTGCTCGTGAGAGAAAAACTTGGCCAACTTTAGCTCTCTCGCGCGTATTTACCTGTGTGTGTAGCTCGTATCGCTGATAAGCCGCGGGAGATACTACGCGTATACCGTTGTACGTACATGCACGATCACTCTTATCACTCACGGAGCGTTCTCCTTTTTTCTCTGTCCTCTCCGCAGACGCTGTGCAGCAGCAGCAGCAGAAGCCGAATCAACGAGCTTTGAAGACGGAGAAGAAGAAGAAGAAGAAGAAGAAGAAGAAGAGAGTCTCGCGAGTGAGATACATAGGTATATAAGGTGTGTTAAGTGTGTGTGCGCGAGTAGTGAACTCTTAGCTCTCTCTCTCTCCCTCTCGCACCGTCTTGCGGCGGCGAGTCTCTTCTTGAAGCCAACCCCCGTCAAAGTTTGGAGGTCTCGTAGCCTTCAAACTTGGCCCAGCCGGCAGAAATCATTCAGTCGAAGGCGACGAAGCGCAAGTCGTCAGCGGACGCAGCAGCAGTCGCAGTCAGCAGCAGCAGCAGCAGCAGTAAGCAGCCGCGCTGCCGGTCTCCGGAGCAGGCCGATACTGCCGCCGCAGCCGCAGCTGTCATCCTTGACTCTGCAGCCGCAGCAGCAGCAACGCAGCAACCGCCTCAAAGGACACCCATGAAAATGCTGCAGTCCCTCAATACGCTCGCGAGCAAAATCTCGCCGGGCTCGCCGACCGACGGCAACGCCAACAAGGTTCACATGCACAACAACAACAATAACAACAACAACAATGAGAGCGGCAAGAGCATCTCACACCACCCGCACCCCTACAACAAGAAGCCCGCGCAGACGAGCCCCAGCACGCCCCAGTCCACGACCAACGGCGACCAGAAAGAAAACACGTGAGTTCGTTTGTCCGTCTGCCTGCCTGTCTGTCTGTCTGTCTGTGTGTGACGTATACTATCTAGAGGCGCTTAAAATTTAAGACCTCGAGCCTCCCTCTTTCTTGCTTGCTTCCTTCCTACCTTCCTTCTAACCAGGTCCTTCTCCGTCGTTTTTTACATATAATTCCGCGCGCTCTCGAGACTCTCGAGAGCGGCGGCGGGCTCTGCGGCTTTCTCTCGAGAATTTCGCCGCTCTCTGCGCTGCAGGCTGAATCCGACAAGGGTGCTCGATACGACTTCGCGCCTCGCGCGCTTTTTCCCTCAAAGGGTAAATTAAGCGAGCAAGGTCTCGAGCCGCTCTGTGCGCAGTAAGGAGTTTCGGGGCGCATTTTTTTGGAGTGGGAATTTCTCCCCTTTCCCGCGAGACTTTGCTCTTTTCTGAGTAACAATTGAGGGAGAGAATTTTTTGCTCGCTGCAACAATACGGCGGTGTAGCTCGATTACCGCAGCTCTAATTACAAGCCAGTCAAAACATATTATGCCATCTGCCGCGGCGGAGCCCTTTCACATTTCGAATCACGCGGGGGCAACCCGAGGAAAAGCGACGGCAGAGTTACGGGGAAGAAGGGACGTATAAGCGGCCAAAATAACTCGCGGGGATTCCGAGCTCACCAGTACCTGCTCTGTTTTCAAGAGCGCGACCTTATGTTTTACAGGATAAGCATGATGTAGGGAGTAGATCTCGCATGTGTGTTTTTATAGAGCGATATGTACCGTTGTTGTTTTCCCGTGCACGTACACGAGAGCTCGTGCGCTTTTTGTATTGTCGTTTCGTTTTATACTTGTTGCATGTAAAAAGTTAAGCAGTTGCGTAACGGTGTAATGTAACGGTCGACGATTCGTAACACGTTTGAATGAATTTATCGACCGTTTTATACTGAAACAATGCAACGATATTCGTGAAAAACAAAAAATATCCTTATCTATCTTAATCCTCTGTAATGCCGCTGATAAGAAAAGCAGTGGAATACTTGTATTTTGAGAACAGAAAGTTTGCACCAGTATTTTTTAGCTCGAATTAGTAGAGGAAACTATACACCGGAGATCAGAGGATAATTTCAGGATTCCTCCAAACTGCTCATATCACGCGCGTCATGGAGCTGACGACATCAGAAACTCGAACTCGCGCCGTCGCCTCTAATTACCACACCTCGCGTCGAAATATTGACCCGCGACGAGCTGGCGAGGTGAAAGAAATCTCGGGCACATCGTGACGTTATCGTTCAGATACGCCGACAACGACGCGCCTATCTCCGTCTCTCTATAGTTCTCGCGTTCTGCGCAGTTTACACTGATACGGCCGAGCACATAGAGCCGCCTTATCAGCCGCGCGTTGTCTTTCCACGGTGTGCTTATGCTGTATAGAGCTGCTGGTAGTGTGTTTTCTGCGGCGCCGCTGCACTTTTCCGTGAGGTGAGAGATAAGCTGCATATAATTGAGATCGTGGGTGAATTTCGAAAAGCCTGTTGGTTTTTTTTAGATCGCTGTTACAGATTAAAAGCGAAAATCGATAAGGCGCGATTCCTCTGACAGTTTACGTAATGACGGACGCTTCATCAGATATATTACACGCATGCGACCTCGTCACGCGCTATAAGCGATATGATAGCGGAGAAGAAAAATTCCGCGCTGCATAAATAATGCAAAAGAAATTGTGCATAGAAGTGGAAAAAAGACTAGATCCATTAGCCCTAATTTGATGCCCCAGATACGACGAAATTTTCGTCACGTCCAGGCCGAGAATATTAAAGAAAGCCCCCCCGAGTATATTTACACCTCTTTCTCGCACAGCGTGTATAAATCTTCCCTTTCTTTCTCTCTGTCTCCCCGTGAAAAAAATTTCCGCCACTAGAAAAGAGAGCTTGGTTGCTGTAGTACGTGTATATATAGGAGAGGCGGCGGTATAGCAAAGCCCGACTGGGACTTGTAATCTCCAAGTGCTGCTGGCTGCGCCGCCTTCGAAAAAGAGAGTCGCGCGCGCGTTATTTCAAGGCAAATCCTTTCAAAGCAAGGCCCAGCAGCACGAGGAAGAAAGAAGCTATACGGCGTCTCTGCCTTTATACATACGTGCCGAACGAGATCGCGAGATGATGGAATAGAGAAAGAGACAGAGAGAGAGAAAGAGGAAAACGGACGCTGAATGCTGAAGAGAATGGGAGGGACCTGCAGCACTTTTCACGGCGGCGGCGTCGCCGCCGCGGGAGAGAGGCGAATAAAAAGCAGCCGAGGAATCCAACAAATCTAAGTGTACGTGCGAAAATTTCGCCGAGCCAACTCTTCCCTCTCAGCCGAATACATATTTATACACACAGATACACAGGCGGCGACAGGCCTCTATCTCTCTCTCTCTCCCTTATGCTGTTTGGCCAAGAGAAAAGGGAGCGGATTTTAGTAGGCTGCACGTAGCGCCATTGTCGCGTGCTGCTTTTGTCGCTGCACAACGTCGGCAAATTGTATCGTCTCTTCCGGCGCACACGTTTATTGCTGCACATGCACTTGCCTCTCTTGGAATTCTCTCTCTCTCTCTCTCTCGTCTCTTTCGAGCTTCCCAAAGTGGCCGAACGCGAACGAAGCTGAGTATACACTCACGCGAAACTTTGCATTCAGCAGCGTGCATTACACGATTTCTTTGGATCGCCTTCGGCCTCGAGTGTTGTTGCTACTCCTCTTCCGCGCACGCTATACTGGCCCGCAGCTTTCACGGCGTAAATCTTGACCCGGAGTAGGGGGTCAGTCTCGTCGTCGCTGCGAAAGTTTATGCGCGCGCGGACGACTTCGAAGAAACGTGTAGCACTGCGGGCTAAACAGGCCGAAGCTCGTTAGTATTTTTAAAAGCTGGCACAAAACTAGCATTATCATTTTATCCCTTCTGTGCACGCGCGCGCGCGAGTTGGCCGACTGTTTCCGCATTTCTGGGTCACGCTACTGCTGCCTTTATAACGCTCTTTCTCTCCCTCTCTGTGTGTAATCAGCGGAGTAATTATCGCATTAAGAAAATTGTTGTTGAAAAACACAGGGCTGCTACTGCTTCTGCTACTGCTGCGGCACAGAGCTAAGCTAATGGACGAAACGCGAGTCGCATAAACACGACAATTGCGAGAGAGAGAGAGAGAGAAAATCAGGTTAGTCGGAAAAGAGCGTATACAGGAGAGCATGAGAGGAGGAGAAGAAGTTTGGCGCGCGGAAACATCAATTAAAATAGAACTGCGCGACGCGCTGCTGCTGTTGTAAATCATTCGAGCGAGTCAATTATAAATCTCGCGGATTTCCACGAATCGAATTCGCGTGCCAACAGCTCCTCTAGAGAGAAAGTTACGCGCCGCAGCGCGCAGCGCGGAAAGAAGCGGAAAGAGGGATTGGATGTAATGGAATTGGTTTGTCATTCGAACGCTTGTCTCTGAGCTGAAGAGCTTTTCGAGTGAGACGAATGAAAATAAGGGCCTCTCGCGTTGTTTTCTCTCTAACCGCACTATTGCGTATTTAAATGACGAGAAAGTAAAGGAGAAAAAAGCGCCTGACTTTGAAGAGCACATCAAGAGAAACGAGCGTCTAATCAAGCGGGACGCTCGTCAATTTCACGCGACATCAGCTTTAAAAGAGCTTCTTCTCGCTGGAGAACGACTCGGCGCGGCCAGTGAATCGAGTTAACGACTGAAGTCTGCTCTCTCTCTCTCTCTCTCTTGCGGTATACACGAAAGTAACCGCAAACGCCACCGCCACCTACTAATAAGGGATATAACCATCGTGGCGCTTCCGAAGTGCTCGACATTTCGCTGGGAGCGCCCCTTTATGGCAATCGCGAATTTGCATAAATGCGCGTCGCTGGCGCGCAGAGCAGAGAGCGGCGCGAGGGCCGATGCAAATTATTCGCAGTGCGAGTGAAAAAGGCGGCGATTATGCCGGAGTCGAGTCTCTTTCGCCGCGGTTCAGCGGCACGACGTAATAATATGCGCGCGGAATGCTAACTTTCACGGGGATTTAATTTGCTTAAACCTCGACGCGACTCGACTACTGCAATCGAGAGTCCGAGTGTCTGCTCTCGCTGTGCGGTAAAAATTAAGCTCTTGTGATGAGCTCTCGTTACTCCTATAACTGCACTACGGCAGTTATTAAGGAACAATTTACCAGTTGTTTGTCTTTTTTCGATTAAAAACTGCATGATATCGTGCAGTATATATAAGACTCGGCAAGAATTTAATATCAGTCCGAAGAAACTAAGCGACATGATCAATTCGTCCAAGACACATATTATGTGAGAAAGCTCTCGCGTCCCGTCAGTCGGTGAATGGAACGCTACAGTCTGTCGAATCGACGAGAGATCGATCGGCTGTATATTGGATTCGAGCCGTTGCTCTCTCGTACTCGTGCAAGTTGGACGTACACCGGCCCCTCCGATCGCTCATGATTATGGCTGATGGTGTGATGTGCCGCCGCGCTGCCGTGTCGAGGATGAGAGCTTGCGTCGGCCAAAAACTTGGAAAACGATCCATCATCAGCGTCTTCCTAGATGCGATCCTAATAAGTCTTGGACCTCGAAATTCTCCGTTTAATTAGCGTCGCGATCGATGATTTAATAAGACTGTCGATCGCGGTTATTTATACGAATTTCCGCCTCGGTGATTCATCGCGTGCCTTCGCTGTAAATTTTATATATTTATATCGTCGAATTTTCCGCACGTATCTATAATTATATTGTATACGGAAAAGGGAGAAAAATGCAATAAAGAGCGGCGAAATTAAAATGTAGGTTATTAGACTCGCACGAGAGGCTGGAAATCGCGGGAGAAAGAAAGCGAAAGTATATCGGGGGCGGATCTCGAGGGGTGCGCGCGACGAGATTGCATTAGCATGTTATTGGGAGGTTGTTTACTCCGGGCTAATCACCATCGCTGTCGAGCTCTCTCTCTCTCTCTCTCTCTCTCAGTCGCTCGTGCTCCTGCAAAAGTTATCTGCGAACTTGGCATGTCGACCCCCTCTCCCAGCTGCTCGGAATCATCGCGTGATTTATTGCGCATTATTCCGGACACACTGCGTGTGCAGCGTGCGTCGTATAATTACGCGAAGCATTCTCTCGTAAATATTTTTCAAGGTAGCTTTCCGAGTTATTCAGCCCTGAAATCTCATCTCTCTTTCTCACTCGGCGTGTTTGTAGTATTCCAATTTATCCGGAGGGCTCGGAGACTATACTCGCTCTCAATGGCCGACTACAATGCGCGCGAAGCTCGGGAGCAGATGTTAATTACATTCCGAATACGCTACAAAGCTCTTTCTCTACGTAATACGCGACGACGTCTCCTTGCCGACTCATCTCATTTTTACCTGTATAACTGCCTGGAGAGAAGGAGAGAAAGAGAGATGTGCTTTATTAAAAGCGCAAAAATGCCGTTGTCGCGCGGTATACACAAGACTCCCGACAAAGCGCATTCTCGCTCGGGTCGCGAACTTAATTCGACTATTCATCTAGCAAAAGTCTTTTCATCCCATCTCTCTTTGCAGTGAGAGTCGAGTCGCAGCGGGAGGTGGGCGGATTTGAATCCGGTTTAGCTGCTCTGCAGTGTCGCGTGTCTCGTTGGCGTTAAAATCCATGGAACATACCAGGAAAGAGAGAGAGAGGGCGGTAGAAAGGGAGGAAGGCTTTATTGGAAGGAAGCGCAAACTTAATTAAACGAATAAATAACTTAACAAAGAGACGCCAGGTATTCCGTGCGGCTGCTGCTGCTGCTGCTACTTCTCCTCGGCCCTTTTCCACTCGCGCGATCCGCTTTCAGAGAACTAGAAGACGCTGCTGCTGCTTAGCGCCTTGCTAGCCTTCCAGGCAGCAGCAGCAGAACAATGCAGTCGTAGATCGGCAAAGAATAACGAAAATATAAAGGCTCGTCTGACGAGCGAGTATATATATATGCGATGCGTTATTGCCGGGGGACTCGATTACGCTCGGCTCCGCACGTAATATTCGTCAAAGAAGTTAATAAGCAGCCTCTCCATTGTCGGCAGCAGGCTATTGTTTTGAATATTTCAATGGACGCGCGACGCCCGGCTGCTTTCTTCTCCACAAAGAGCCGCTTGAATGCCACCACTGCTGCTGCTGCTGCTTCGTATAATTCGAGAAAAAATTTTCATTATTATGCGAGCTGAGACCGATGACGCGGCGCTTTGCCTCGGTATCGCGTGTCCGAGGAGCTCCGAGCGCGAGAAAAAAGCGCTGCGCTCGCGGCTAATTAAAAACTGACCGTGTACAGTATACAGTGTCGTGTGCTGCTGACGCTTAGCTCAGCATATAGCGGCTACTCGAGCGGCCTATTGCTGAGGTTACGCGCGACGATGCTTATCTGCGCGTAATGTGCACCAAGCGTGAAACCTGCAGATTTTTTGCCAACCGCCGTTCTCGACCGAGAGAGGGAGAGAGAAAAAAAAGGAAACTCGGTGAGGATGCTTACCGAGCGAGCGCCCCCTTGTTTACCTGGATTTGTATTCAAATCGAGAGAGTGCTCAGATTTTTCCGCTCGCGCTGCGGAATTTTTATCAGTATGTTTTGTTAATACCGCGGCTATACTTGGTCGTTCTCTTATCAAGGAAAAAAGCAGGCGCAATATAACGAGTAATTAATGCAGTCGGAACGACGTGATCAAAGCAATTGCTTTCAATACTTTTTATTGCAGCGAACAGTCAACGCTCGCTCCCCAACCAGTATAATCGGCCGTAAAAGAAGCTCGTTTGTTATACAGCCTTGTCAGTTCCACTGCCAAACTTTAATTAAAAAGCCTGTCTAATTAAACGTTTATACGCGGCGACGACTCACGAAAAGCAGCAGCATCGATTCAAACCGGTAGTAGTAGGAAAAGTCGTTAAGGCCATTATTAGCCCGAGCAATAATTCGACATGCAATTAACTGCCAGTCGGAGTTCATTCTATTTATAGATGGGAATATCCGAGATATATGAGCGTCGAACGAGAGAAACAAGAAACGGGAAGGAGGCCGCTGGGCGTGTAATTCACAAAGTTTTAACAATCGTCTCTCTCTCTCTCTCGCTCTTTGCAAGGGCTGCGTGGCACGCGAGCTGCTCGTGTCTCTAACCGCAAATCTGCCGCTTCCGCGTATAGCTTGATCGAAGGCCTTCGATCTCCCTTTATATACCTGCGCTGTATTCCGCGAACAAAAAAGAAGGAAGCAGCATCGCGGCAATTTTCCAAATTTCTGAGGGGAAATTGGATTTTTCGGAGCCTTTGTCGGCGGCAGTCTCGCCTTTCCTTTGATTTATTTGTATGAACGAGCGCGTAGAGATAGGTAATAATTTTTGTAATTAAGCCGAGTAGAGTGGAAGTGCCCGATATTTACCGAAACGGCATGGAAAATTAAAGACAGAGGACCTTTGACAACGCTCGAGCTTAAAATTCAAACAAAGTACGAGACGTTAAGTGAAGTAATTTCCCTCCCCCCCTGCAAATATTTACAACGCAATCTTGGCGAGTTACGCGGAAGTTTGAGAAACTTTTTTAAAATTAAAGAGCGCACGAGAGTCCGCGAAGAATTCTCAAAGTCAAATTTCGAATTTTCTGCTGTTTTGCATAAAAAGTCCTCTAGCTCTCGCGTTTATATTTCTCGCGCGGCGGAGATATGGTCAAAGTTTTTATGCTGCAAAAATCCGCGTGCGAGAGGACGATAAATTTTGAATAAGCCCCGGGCCCGCGCGCACAAAGTTCTCTCGATGGCGTTTCGCAATTAGTCAGCTCGCGCACCGAAATCCAAAAATCGTCTCGCTTGTCATTTCCTCGGAAAAGTCAAAATGAACTCGGCGCAAGTCCCCTCTCTCTCTCTCTCTCTCTCTGCGCAATAAACGCTCTGGAATACAAACGCGAAAGTTCGTATCAAAAGTTGGCCGTCCGTAGTTTTGTTGACAGTCGCTCACTCGCAGCCCCGGAGTTAGAGAGACGAACGTGTCGCCCAGCGACACTATGTACTGTATACTTTTGTAGGCCGAAAGCGCGGGAATTACCTTTTCGCTGTTTGGCGCGCGCTCGCCCGTCGTAACCTACTTCCCGCCACTTTCTTCGTGACTAATGTGGACGAAGCGCAAACAGAGTGGCCCGGAAGTGGGGAAACGCTCTATCGAGTGCCATTAATACGCCCACGCGAGGGAGACAGCCTGGGCCACGTGTATTTTCTACCCCTCGAGAGCTCTCTTTCTCTCACCCCGCAGGTGCTGGCGATCGATTTGAATTTCGTTATCGGTACATGGCTAATGCAATGCTGCGCACACTAGAACGTAGACGTACTCAACATTTCATAATAATAATAAAAGTCGAGTTACGTTGCGATGGTTCGCAAGTAGAAAAAGTCGGGATCGATCAGACGCGCTCGACACATATTCTCGCATTACCCGAATCGACGTATCCCATTAAAACTAACCTAGCGTGACGAGGTATCTCGCAGTGGGCTTAGCTCTCAGCGCTGTTTATGCTCAGCGTGTAAGCCTGTTTTGAACAATCCCCTCATTAAATAGGCCAATCCTATCAGGGCCCGTCAAAACTATTTTGCCAAGCGAATTCATTAGTTATATATCTCTTTGCAAAACGTACAAAATCGAGCCCGTCAATTTTCCGCGAAAAGCAAATAAAGCGAGCCGTCGAAGAAGTTTCCGCGAACAGCAGCGCCGCGCGCTTTACATAACAAAATGAGTTAGTTGCTCTGCTGCAACGAGACATTTGTCGGTGTCGCGACAGACAATAAGTTTCGAGACCACATCAAGTAGGACACGTTCGTGCGGACCTCGTCATCGTGGTGTCGCGACGACGACGTCCCACCAGCATATCGTTCTTCGTTTATGCGTCGCAGGTGCCTTATTAAACGCGATGCACTTGCAGATTACGCTATCGAAACATCTGTTTCCCTTTACGTAAGAGTAGAGTATGCGTCGGCTTCCAATTAGCGCCGCTTGATGTTTCTTGTGTGTTTTGTACCTACTTTATAACCTTTTTTGTTTGCAAATTATAAGCAATGATGCAAAGAGAAGCATGAACCTACTAACGTATACATTTTTACTTTTTATTTTTCAGGTGAGTAATCAACGTTCGTCCTCTTTTGAAAAAATTACGCATCGATCGGTAAGTCGAGTTACAAAAAATATAGGTGCGGAAAGGGCTGCGCTTTGTGTAGAGCTCGCCTGATAATACATATAGATCGCGAAAAAGAGAGAGAGGGAGAGAACGCGCGTATATGTACACGACGCGGCGCAGCGTTGTTTCATAAATTCGCTTTCGACTCTATTACTTTGACCGGCGGCGAATGGAAATGCGAAAGAGAGCCGACGGAGCGGCCGCGTAAATCATTAGTTTTATCAGGCTCATCCAGTTCGTATTTCCGCTTTATCTATCGGACTAACTGGCCATTCGTTTAAAAGGAGTGAAAGAGAGAGGCTGGCCAGAAAAAGCAACAAAAAATCGCAAAACAATGGTCAATCCGGCCATAGAAGCGCCGCGAGAAAGGGTGAGCGAGAGTGAGAGAGAGAGCTATAGCTCGGAGCAAAATACTGTCATGGACTATTCCGTTGAGAGCTTTTCGCTTAATCGTCTGCGCAATCGCAGTGCATGTCGTCCCTATACGTCAAGTAATTTATTTTTCCAGCGGTGGCCCATCAAAGAGCTTGCGCCCGAATGAAGCTTCACCTTCGAGTCCTTTGTTTGTTCCACTCTCTCTCTCGGCTTTTTTTTGCTCCTTGCAACGCCCGTTTACTTCTGTGTCTCGCTTTTTTGCCTTTCGTGCAAACTCGCCTCTATTATTTTTATTATTTTCGCTCTTTCCCTCCTTTTTCCTCGTGCACCCTCTTAATTACGAGTGCTGCGCAAAGAGCCAGCGCCCGGTTGCTTCACAAAGTCGTTATGCTCTTAAAAGATTATGAAAAGTAACTTCCTTAGTGTCTTCCCCCGCTTCTTCTCTTTTTTTCGTGTGTTCGAAGAAAAATCGCGCAAGCTCTCGCTCTCTTTCTCCCGCTTTGTGCCGCTGTGTGCAGCTGCAGGCTTATTATCATCTCTCTCCTCTGCACCCTCCAACCCCTCGATCGACTATAATAGCGTCCGTATGAAAGGCGCGCTTCTTCATAATGCGAATAACAATTATTAGCGCTGTGCTGCGAGCTGTGAAATTAATAGCCTAGCGTTATATTTCTCGATCATAATAATGGGAAAACTCGCTAATATTTGTTTTGTTATATACCGCGATGGAGAATTGATTTTTCTAAATGTGTATCCATTGAAAATTGATCTGCATTATTGTGAAAACAAGCAACGGAAGGACAATCAGGAATGTTGTTTTTTCTTGTTGTCGAGTTCCATTTCAAATATGCGGTCATACTCCCACATACTCTGTGCTAAGTATTTATTATAATACGTAGTATCAAGCTTGTTCTATCCATTCCTTCAGACCTATTGTTAATTTTCGTAGCGTCTGAGATAGATATATAGTTATGAAGTATTATATATACGTTTTTAATAGAAAACTTTTTTGCAATAACAAATCATGAACCTACCTGTGGCCAAATATCTATGCCATATTTTACAATTAGGTATAGAATGAAATAATTAATTAAATAAAACAAAAATATTAGTAATTATTTTTAATTGTCTTTTTATTACATTCATTCCAAATTAAAAATTACACCTAGCTTATTAGTCGATCACCAAATATAATAAAATTTGGCGTATTAAAACTTACAATATTTTTTTATGTCAATATGCTGAAGTTATTTTAATTATGACTCATGATTTACTTATTCAATTAAGATGTTTGATTGCTTCTTTATTTTTCAACAAACTAAAGCATAAGATGTCTTCTACAACATTAAATTTTACTATTTTCTTTGACATTTAACGCATAAGCTATATTGTACAAATTACCAGAGCTGATTACAATTGAATCATTTAATCATAAAGTCGAAGAAATAAGTTGTTTTTTAATGCTTTGTGTATTACTTACTTATTTTAAATAATTGATTTTTGTACGCAAGATTCTGCGCATATTCCGAATCTAAATTTTTGCAGTTGAATACTAAATTTCCTTGTTCGTATTTAACCCCGCTCTTCCATCGAATTAATAAATCTAGTAATAATAAATTGTTATTATTGCCAAATAAAGAACTATTAAACGATAAATCATCTGCAATAGGTGATTCATCGCCTATTAATGTTTTTGATATGCTCGGCCATTCTGTATGTACAGGAGGAATATTTAGTAATTCCATTGTCGCGATTACATTATTTTCCAACTTGATCGAATCTTCCTTATATATGTTTTTGTCTCGCTTATTAAACCACTGGCTTATTTTATTTACTGGATTAAGATATTCAAATACTACCAAGCTAGTTCCTACAAGGTTGGCAATGTTATTTAAAAAGGTTGATTTAATACTGCTAGAAGCTCCACTTGTCGTAAACGAATTTTTTTCGGTACCATTTAAATGTTCATCTAAACTTCGACGTTCTCTATGCTGCAGTCTTTTTTTGTTACGTCGCGCTCTAAGCAAACTAGTGTTATTAGTTTCAGGTAATGTTTCTACCAAAGTATAATACTTATCCAAATTACCGTTTAGACATACAGTACTTTCGTCATCAACATGTCGGCCGACACCTTCTAACTCCATATCCATAGGTTGATCAAGATATATCTGTAAGCTTTGGAAATCATCTTCATAATCATCACCTTTATATATAAGTTCCATAATCCACATAGCGTAAGGACTTAGCAGAGGCATGTTGTTATAAACTTTATTATGAACATTATTACCATTCTTCTTCTCATCATTAATACCATGCACATTATCAGTGCCTACTTTATGTTTAAACATCACACTGCGACTTGTAATTACATGAATTTTATCATCGCATTTGTAATAAGAATTTCCAAAATGTGTCATTTTTATTTGATAATCACTTATTTTTTTATCGAAATTACGTTGCAATGACTCGTCTCCTAGCTTGAAACGAATACCTATATCATTGAATTTTATTGCGTTATCTCTATGACCGTTCTTAATATCTGATTTTATGAATATTTCTTCTCCGCGTAAAAGTCGTGTAATTTCTTGCTTATATTCTTCATAATTCCACGTGAAGAAGGGCTTACCCTCAGGTTTTTTGTAATTAACGCGAGGAATTATATCTTCGTCTTCTTGTGTATACATATTTTTAGTATCATCTACTGTTTTCTTTAAATACTGTATCAATGTTGTAGCGTTTTGCACCAAAGTTTCAATATCTTCTGGTTTGTGGTTTGTTGATAAATTATAACCCGATAAATAACGATCAGCAAACGGGTAAATATATTGTCCGAATGCTTTTATAACTGTCGCGTAGCGTTCTAGTATAACATTTCGCTGTATAATCAACATCAATCGATCAACCTCAGCTTTTAATGTTTCATCGGCAATTTCTTTGACTCCATTAGAGTTAAGGTTTGCAATGTATTTAGCGAAATCGGCTCTATCTTGATCATCTTGTATGCGATCATATATGGCAATCATAGTAGTTATACCTTCACTTAATTTTTCTATAAAGTGAATGAAATCTTCTTGAACTTTATATCCTTCTGTCATTTTTGTTATTTTACGTTTGAAGTCCTTCAGACTACTTTGAACTTTCCATTTACTTATATCAAGTGCGACATGAGACTTGCCTTTTGCGTTGTTTTGTGTTTCATCGGCAATTTTTCGTATGTCGTCACAAATAGGAATAAGTATTTCATAAATATCGTTTTCATATTTTTCCAGTTCCTTTAAATCCTCTTCTTTCTTTTTAATTGCATTACTTACTTGTTCTATTTTCTCTTGGTCACTTCTAATTTTCTTATAACAATCTAATGTCACTTGTTGCACTTTTAAAACTTTTTGCATATTTTCTAAAGTTTGAAGTTGTTTATCATTTTTACTAGATTCGGCTTTTCGCACCTTTATTGAATCAGTTTTCTTTTTTAAGAAATCAGCCATTTCGGTTCGTATTTCGCTTATTCTATTAACAGATTCAAGATCAGAAGAAAGTCCGCCTGATGCTTCTGGATTAAGAATATTTTTAGCATCTGACAGTTTTTCTTCGATATCATGTCGATCATCAGGTTCGATGTTTTTCAATTCTTTTTCCAAATCAGCAATTTGCTCTTTGAAAAGGTCCTTTTTGTCTTTTAATTTATCTGCTATTGACGATATTGAATTTGTAACCGCTGCTGGTAACTCTGCAACTTTTTCATATAATGGACTATCTTTATCATTTAAAAATAAAGTTTCGCCAATATTAGCTCCTATACTCATAGCTGTTCCAGCTGCCACTCCTACCGGACCAGCAAGACCCAAAAATTGACTCATCGTTTTTGTAACTCCCAAAAGAGATTTAAAAACAAATTTCCTTTCCAGTTCTTGTTGACTGTTGACCAGGTCTTCCTTTTCTTGCAGAGTTTTATTTTGTCGAGAAATTGTATCATTTATTAAATCATCTATTCCAGCATCGACTCCTTTCAAAATGCTATCAATTTCCGACATTATTTGATTTTTAATAAACATTTGAGCCTCACTTGTATTTTCCTCTATTGATTTCTGATATCCGTTGTTGAATTTATGTATTGATGCTATATTATTCAAATCTTTGAATTGGTTGAATTCATTTTCAACAGATTTTAAATAATCCGGTATATTGAAAACTAATATATCGACATTATGATTTTTGAGGCTGTTAATTTTGCTTTGAGTTGCTGCAGATAAGTAATTAAGTACTTTCAAATAATCTTGTAACTTTTCATCTTTTTTGATTGTATCGTTCTTGAACATTGGCTTATTGGCGTAGTGGTTAATCCTACGCAATAACGATAGGTAGAGAGGTAAAAACTCATACTTGTCACTTGATTCATAAAAATATTTTTCCAAATCTTGCATTTCCTTAACAAATCCTAACGTGTCATATAAATCTTCTGTAAGCTTGTGGTTTTCTAATTTTTCTATAAATTCTTTTAAAAATTTCTCTCTAAGATCGCTATAAATGTTTTCCCGAACATAGTTTTTGTAATCATTTATAATATTGGTTGGTGCTTCCATGTCTACTACTACTGATTCTTCCATGCCAATGGTATTCATTCCATTAGTACCGTTGTTTCCTGGATTACATTTTAGATTATCATAAGGAATAACCCTGTAATATTCAAAATGTGGTGTAAATATCAATGCCCAATTAATATACCATTCAACAGTCATCTTGACATTCTTTCCAGAATTTCCAGCAATATTCCCCATCCCTGCCATTCCATCAGATCCTTTTTCTCCGGCAGTATTATTAACCTTAACTTTGGAATCATTTTCAAGTGGAATAAGAATAACTTTTTCCGCACGCCCTCCTTCTCCCCCTGCTCCACCATGACCACCATTACCTCCATCGGTGCAATTTTTACCATAGAGATAACACGGTCCTTGATAAGCAAAACCAACGTTGCAATAATTCCATGAGCCACCATCGCAGCCTGAGCAAGGATGTCTTGGTGTAGTCCCATCTATTCCTTTGTGACCATTACCTCCATCTTGCCCTGGTCCGCCTTTACCTCCATTTACAGAAATGTCAAGATTTTCACCATTGATAAAAGTTTGTCCAATGCCTATGAAACGTCCAGATGAACCACCTAATTCTCCAGGTTCACCATTCTCACCATTTCTATCACGTGGTTTTCGACTTTCCTGGCCATCCCGCGCTCGATTTAAAAAGACCTTTTTTGCAGGTGTACCGTCTAATATTATTTTTCTTGTGTTTATAATATCCCATGTTGGAGCTATGATAGAAAGCTGTGTTTGTTCGCCAGTTCTATTAAAATCAGAGTCAATGAATATCTTATTTAATGCAAATATTTTTATAGATTTCGGCTTCGTGCAATTGACTTCTTTAGCTGCTTGATCAATATCTTTAAATTTTACATAGTTGCCTTTTATTGACAATTTGTCATCATCGCACGATATTTTTACTTTATATAATAATGTTGAGTTTATTGTTTTATTCAGTAAATATAATTTATACTTGTCTAATTTTATATTCTCGATAGCTTTAAATTCTTTTTCAAAGTTTTCATTGCTTACTTTACTTAAAAATATTTTTATATCTTCAACAGTCATCCTTTTTTCATCTTTATTATCTTCTATAAGAGATATAAATTCGATAGCTGATTGAGTGTATTTATCATCATATTTCTGTACGTCGTAATTCGAAAGAACAATGTTCAACTTAATTAGAAAATCGTACCATTTTCGTGAATCGTTTAAATACTCAACGACGTTGACTAAACTTTTGGCGTTTTGTAATGATTTTAGTTTCATTGTGCGTTTTTTTATAGTCTCTATAAAATTTAAATAATGAATATAATTTTCGATATTTGAAAGATTCGAATTTAACATACTAATGTGCGAATCATTTATACTTTGAGTAATTATGTCTACTAACTTCCTAGATGTTGCAAGTCCCTTTAAGGATATGGCTTCGTTGGTGTTAGACCACGTTTTATATCCTATAAAGAATGTATCGTGTAAAGAATCAATATCATTCAGTGTTTCTTCCTGGTTTTGATAATACCTTTGAACTTTTTGAGCAATATTTTCTAAATCCAAAGCTATATTGTTCTCTATTTTATTTCTTAATCTACGCAAATAAATCATTGCATTTGGAGGCAAAGTGTACTTAAAGTCGTCCTTATTGTGTTTAGTAGGTGTAATATTTTTATGTACAACTTTTTTAAGTGATTCTTTATTCTTTTGCAATACTGTATCTTTTCGAATTTTTAATAAATTGGAAGGTCTTTTAAATATACCTATATTTTTATAATCTTGATCATTTTCTGTTAATAGAATATTAATAAATTCAACTGCCTTTCTATTATAATATGTACGATCTTTCGCTTCTAAGCGTTTTAAAAAATCGCTTCTAACGTTTCTAAGAAATTCAGCAATCCTTTGTTTGAACGCCTCTTCAGTAAGTAACTCCTTATTTTCTTTGCGTTCATTATCAACTTTTGTTACTATAAGAACTATACTATTTTTAAATTTGTTTACATTATCAATTAACCTCACGGCATGTTCAATTAGTGATGCAAAATCTTCTTTATCTATGGATTTTGTATCCGATGAGTATGAAATGGTAAAGATTAATTTAACTTTATCAGCAGAATCGATTACTTCTTTCATAAAATAAGTTTTTGCTATATCTTGAGCTACACTTTGAACTTTATTAAATGCAGGAAAATCATAAAATGCGGTGCTAGTTTTAGTATCTAGTATCAATTTGGGAAAAATCACTTGTGATGTAGAACTAGTAAGAATGTCATCTGTTTCATCTATTATTATGAATTTATCTTCATCTTCTACTGATATCAAATCATCGTCTCTGTCAGTAATAAATCGTGTAAAAATGGTTTTTCCTGAGCTCATATTGCCCAATATTAGTACTACATCCTTTTGTTTGCTGTATCTAATCTTCTTCTTCAAAAGATTTAAAGTGTTTTGTATTTCATTTTCATCTATATAAAGAGGTGTTGTCAATTTAATATCCTGTGTATTACCAGGTAATTTTTTATGAATTTTTAGATCTTTAGACTTTTTTACTGAAACTGCCATTATATAGCTTCAAATACTTAAATCTTACACGATATACAAATATACAAATTTCACTACAAATCTCTTTCTAATTCTTAAACCAAATCGATTCTGAAAAAAAAAAAAATTACTTTTCCATTATAGGGTTTACGGACATTTTAAATTTATTATGTTGACTTACAATATATTACAGCTTTTATGAAGATGCTTCCGCATATCAGATGCCGTGGTGTGATTTAACAAATCTACAATTAAATGATATTCTGATCCTGTAATGAATTCAGTTTTTAAAACTTTGCCATTTTGAATCAATTAAACGTACACATAAGAATCATACGTTTAGATTATCGTATAAGAAATAGTGCATCTAATATATATATATAATCTACATTTTAACACCTCTTTATGAGCACAATAAAACAGACATTTAATTGTTTTGACACACGGTTCCACCGAAAAAAAGATAAAGCTACACCATATTTTTAAAAAACGTAATGTCTTTCGCAGCGCTTTTTATAATTAATACTTGTTTGCAAATATCTCGATATGTCTGATAAATTATTGCGGCTTTCAAAAGTTTTAACTTTTATATGTGCGTTGTAAAGTATATGCTAACGCTTTATAGAAATTATTAATATTCAAATGGTTTTCCGAAAATTTATATACTTAAAAAATCGTGTAAAATATAACTCACCTTTACCAGAAAATAACTACTTCAGAATTTTACTGATTAACAACGCACAATGAAGATCATAAAGAAGACTGACAAGTAAAACTGACTAAAAATGATCTATTTATACTCTAAAATACAGATAAGAAAATATATACCTTTTGTACTCAGATCCATGATATCAGTACGTGGGTTTCATTATCACTTGATCAAATTTTTGTAGTGAGACGACCATAAAAAAACACTTGTTTAAACTTTAAATTTGATAGAAAAAAAATCGAAATTCCATTCAAACCACATACAAAACAACGCTAATATTCATTCTGTTAAAATGTTATTTCATCTTTGAATTCGAATATTAAATCCATAAGTAAGCTGGCATATTGTTTGACAAAGATATAGATAAAATTCGAAACAAAATGATCATTGAAGCTTAAAGCACGTATGACAGTTGTATAATATCCATTCTCAAGCAAACCATTGATCGTTCCATATATTATTTTTGCTTCATCGGAAAGATATTTTCATAAAATTCACTGTTTGAAATAAGAATTAATAATTCTTCGTTCTTTAAATGATTTGGACATGTACGCAGCTTGTACGAAAATAATCTCTGGTCTCATTTATGAATAATAATTAGACGTAACTATACGAAAATAGTTTAGTCCGTAAAGTTGTTTCTTGCTTTAATGTAAAATAAAATTCAATATTTGCACGCTTGAACCTTGGAACTTATTGTCAGTGTATTGAAGTATTACTTTTGTGGCAACCTTAATCTCTTTAGATATCGTCTTTAATCATTACGTATACACTTTGAGCTGAAAAACTAATGCAAAGCATACAGTTTCAACCTAGTTTTCATGACCGAAAGCATATTTGAATAAATTATTTTTTCCTCTTATATTCTGCTTTTACCAGTTTAGTATGCTTTCAACTGCCGACACTCATTATATATGAAAATTATACACGTTAAAAATAATAAAGCCATTGGAAAACATCAGGCTCGACGTTATCCATAAAAGTAATGCAAAAATAGACGACGAACGAGGCAGTCGTAGCCGGCTATACACCATCATGCGCGCGTAAAGCCTGTTTACCGATCTTTGTTAGACAGCACGATGCTGCAGCGACTGCCGCGTGTAAGCGGATATAAACTTGGTCGATGCGTGTTTCGCGAGTTGTGTGCGCTCGCGGGAGGATATTTCTAACTCCCGCGCAGCAGTGTTTACGGGCTTCGCGGTCGTCGCGCCGGCTAAATTCGGGACTCTTAATACGCACCATGTACAAGCTAACGCCGCCGGACACGCGAATGCATTCTGCTCGGGCGTCAATAACGACGAGATGCTATGAGTGCACCCACGTGCTGTTGCGGACTCTAACTTCTGAGAAGCCGCCTTTTCATTAACAGTTGACTCGCTATAATTATTCCGGACGCTGGATTTATCCTCTTAATTTGTCGGGCGAGAGAGAAGTGCGCGCTGTATTCAATTTTGATGATGTTGTTAAAGTATAACCGAGGGAACAGAGAAGCACAGAGAAGCTTGCAAATATTCCTGGCGTTGGTGCGTCCTTATCTGATCTTCCGTTTTTAGTGCAGGTGACCAAATTTTCTTTCGGCTCTTCATTGTATCCATATTTTTTCGTGACACATAGAATCAATTTTTATTGTCCATTTAAATATAAAGCACGATGAACTAGAAAACCAGAGTGTCCATCACCGAATCAACACCGAAACATATTCACTACAAGGATCGTTTGATAGAAAAATTTCTTGCAATAAGGTACCGACAAAAGCCGAAAATTTCTCTCGCAAGCAATAATAATCCACTGGTCTCTCTGCCGGCAGCTATTTTTGTCGAGAGAGTGCGAAGTGAGTTGTGATACTCTCCCCTCCTACTCCTCGTCTCGTAGTCGCGTACAACTGTCTGTCAGCATAGCGGTGTGCTGGCGGCGGTAGAGATGACGCTTATGTTTAGATTCGAGAATTCGCGAATCTTTCCTCCCACTCTGCGAGGAATGCTTCGAGCCGGCCAGTATAGCAGCAGCAGCAAAACGCGTGCAGGGTGTCAAATTACCGTCATCAAAGCTCCATTTTCTCTATGCCTTTCGTCGCTGCGATTAATAGACCTGCATTTTTACCCAGAATTAATCCAGGCGATATCGTCGTCAAGAGATTGCACGCATTGTTGGCTTTTTTCGGACACTCATTTAATACAAACAGCGACGGTCGATGTATCGAAGAAAATAGAAATCTGAAAATAGTTTGACATTGCAAAATCACTCGGCTGCTGAATATACGTATATGATAAACTGTGCGAGCTTGCGAGAATATGCATTCTTTTTTGCGGTCGCCGTCTCGTCCATTTGTCAAGTGTCATGCATTATTCCGTGCCAAACAAACATATCGACTCTGCCAAATGCAAAATTCATAAGAGAGGCTTCTGTTCGCAAGATCCAAATTCAACCTCCACTTCGCCTACCCCGAAAAAAAAAACACTTTCCGCAAGCGTCGCGAAAATTCGTAACACCACGTAGCAGTAAATCCGCGATAACTTTCGATGAGGCAATTAAGCCCGCAAGGAGTGACAAATGCATTAATTTACACGTCAGTATATACCAAGCGAAATTTGGAAAGGGTATCTTAAGCGTCGTGTCGATTGAAAAATGCTCACTACCGCGAAAGCTTTTGCGTACACATACAAAATAGGTCGAGGGGACGGAGAGTAGTCGCGTGTATTATAATGGTCTCGCGTAGCAGCTCTCGTCCGATCATTTGTAGTTGAAGCGCGGCCAAGTTTCGATATATACCCCCGGCGAGACTCAATGAGGTGAAGCAGCGGAGATTGTGTGCGCCGAGCTTAATTAAGAATTAATAGCCAGGGCCCGTTAGCCGCGAATTAGCGCGTGTACCTATACCGGTCGGCCCCTCGACGCTGTAAACGCGCCGTTCCGCGAGTGATGCGCGCTGTACGAGCTCAACTTTGTAATTGAGCGGCTGTGGAGTCTCTTGTGTGCTCCGGATTTCGAATGGTGATTTTCGAGAGTACCATGTGATGACGGTATCGACGATTTATGTTTTGCGCAGGGATTGCTCTGATTTAATTAAGGAAACCGTGTTGGAAGAAAAGGAAATGGCGAATGTTTAAAGTCTTTCTTTGAGTCAGCCTCAAGTTGTACCTACGCGCAGCATTTAAAAAGAGGGTTACTAAGAAAACGAGGTCAAACAGCATTCAAATTAATTTCTCTTGCTTCAGTCCCCTCGAGCTACGTTTTCTTGTAATTTTTAATTACACGAGTCTTGAAAGAATTCTCATCGCATAGCTCTTCAACTTCAAACTTTTTCGAAATTAAAACTTGCCCGCCCTACGCCTATCTTTGTCTTGCGAAACATTTGTGTGCTAACATCGCGTCATTCTATTCCAGACTCCATCTTCGTTTTTGTAACTCACGAGCGTCAACACTGCTCTAGACACGCGGCGACCACTTCCGCAAGGCACTCGAGTAAAAATTAAACTCACTCCCGAGAAACCCGAAAAACCATTAAGGCAACGCGATACCCACGACGGCACACAATTCCAACCCAATAATCCTCGGGCCGCATTCCACGTCTTTGTTTAACCTCCTCCATCCAATCGCTTATACCTACAGCGCGTCGTCGGCACGTCCGAGGCGTCGGCTCGTATACCGTTGCGCCGCCGGACATTATCGCCGGCCGCGCACGTCCTGGATCTCCTCTCTCCGAGCTTCTCCGATTCCGGCAAGAGAGAAAACGTTTTCTTTATGAACGGTAATTCGTCGCACGCGTCGCAGCGAAAGAGAGCGAGAGCCACGTGACGCGCGACTCAATCTCTCGAGGGTATGATGGCTCTGTGGCGAGGTCTGCACTTTTTCTCGGATTTCTCCCGTAATATAGTGCACAGCTTCTTCTCGGCTTTATGTTTTGACAAATTAATAAGCGGCCTATCCCCAAGCAAGTGCTGAGAGGTAATTGATAACTTTTGGGTTTATCTTGCAGCTGTATACAAAGACGAATTTTGGGTGCGCGATAACGCTTCCTTATATGCAACAATATTTCTGCATACCTCCGCGTTCGTCCTCGTGAAAACAAATTACCCGCTAGGAAAAATAATCCACTGCGTACGTATCCCGGCCATATTTTTATTATCAGCTCTCGAGAGCATCGATTTTCCTAGCTCGGAACAGAAGACCCGCTTCGTACGTACACCCACACACACACACATTGTAGCCAGTAATGCGCGCAATAACCCTCCTTCCCGCCGGCAAAGAAAATATTTTTCAGTCCGAGATTGAATGAATTTTACAGGCGCCGCACACCAGTAAAAAAAGCAGATCCACCCCCCGTGGATTTTTCAGCGCGACAGCGGAGCCACTCGGCCTCGTAAAGTTATTTTGACTCGGACCCGTCTGCTGCTAGCTGCCGCGGTGCCCATCCAATAACACTCGACTTTACGACCCCGCGCGACGCTACGCTACATAAAGGTATTGAATTAGAGGCGAGTTTGAGGTTACGTCCATAGTTGGCCTCCTCCTCGTCGTGGTCTTCCGCGTCGCCCGAATATCCTCAGCAAGATTTACGGTCGTATCTATGCTCGATTACGCTGCGACGTCCTGATGATGTCCGCTCGGCTGGTCTCTTCTTCGTCTCCTAGTTGCTTTTTCTCGATCTCCGGGAAATGACGTAATAGTGAGCTTTTACTGCGCGCGGTTGACGGGAAAAATCCGGAGTTTCGTTTCGACGTCGCACTGAATATTCAAGAGAGCTAGAGACGTATATCCATGCGAATGCGGCGAGTCTTTTTGTTTCTATACCCATAATCCCGGCTCGTCCAACAGAAAGAAAAGTTCTCTTTTGACATGGAGCTTCATTAAAATTCGCGCTCACACATTCGAACGAATTCAAAATCCCCGCTATATATGCGTACAACTTGATACAACCTGCAGTAGTCAGTCATTCGCGTCGCGCGACAAGTCGTGTATGCTCTCGACAGGACGCAAATGCAAATTAATTGCGCGAAAAAGCGCGTGGCCAACTTTCCGCGATCTCCGAAAAATCAACAACAAACGCAAAACGAAATTCAAACCGCGCGCATTCATCCGCCGCGCGACGAGTCACGATTTTACCGAAAGCTTTTGTAAAGCTCATCTCTTCGCGGCTATGTGTGGCCGCGTTACCATGACGCTCGCGCGTATAAAGAGAGCCCCGATAATTACGCCCCGTAGTTTTATCAAAGTCCCGAGCGATGTCAAAGCGGAGAGTACTTTTTGAGATATAAATATTGATAACGCCCGGTCTCGCTTCGAGGAAACGATACAGTTGAAGGACGGCTGTCTCGCCATGGAAACGCGCGTATTCTGTGTGGTCCCTTTGTCGGCGCGCTTCGCCTCTTTTTCTTTTCCTCGCGGCGGTTCGTCCTGTCCGTCCATCCGACTTTTTCGTAAATACGAGAACTGACCATCGCTACCACCGCGACGTGTATAACCAGTCTGTGTGATGCGGTGAATGAGCTGCTCATCCGAGCTTTTCTACAAAAGGATTACGAAAGTGGCGATTTGTAATATTTTATTTTTCGAAGATTCCTAAATCGTAATTTAAATTCATCTCCTGAATTCGCCGGTGTGAATCAATTCCTTTTTTTAGCAAATCAGAGGAATTGACGAATTTTCAGAAATAGACGACCTCCGAATTCGAACCCATGGGTTTAAATTCAGAGCGCAGCTATTCGTAGTTTCAGCTAAAATAAACCACAGCGAGCGTAATTCAATGACAGTCAACAATTTAACCGATCCCGACCCTTCATGAAAGTCGAAAAGAACCCTTTTACACAGCGAATCTCTCGCGTCCGCCCTTGATAAACAATAGCCGCGCACTGCAAACAGAAAGCTGAGCGACGCGCGCGCTCGTCATAATTATACCCTCGTGGAATTCGATCCGCGCGCGAAATACGCCAGCCGCCACCTATAGCCTGCACCAGCACCTCCTGCTCCGCACACGCGAGCTTCAAACTTGCCGCGGCTTTGTATGCCTTTCCCTCTCTCTCTCTGCTCACTCGCTCGCGTTACTTGATAAGGTCCGAATTTTATATACCAAGCCGGTGGTATAGCGTAAAAGACGAATTAATTAAGCAACTTTTTTAATACCGACGAGACGAGTCTCCCCCTTTTTATTCCTGCGATGATGGACGACGACGAGGCGGAAAGTCGATTAGACCGGCGACGAAAATTTCCGAGGGGAGAGAATTTCGCCGATGATTTTTTGGAGCTAGTATGGGTTTTAATTAAGCGAGTTAGCGCGAGCGCTCTTTCTCTCTTACACTTTTTTTCACCGGCGTGTGAATTATAACTAATTCGATGAAATATGCGCTCGCGGAATTTATCGGTTTATCGAGCCGGAGCTATATCCTATGAATATTCCGATCGGTTTTTCATTTTCCCCCCTCCCCGCCTCACTGTTCCCCACCGGGTATTACACTGTCGGCGAGCTTTAACGTCACGCGCGTATATATACGTTCGAGCTCTTTTTCGAATATAAACTCATTTGCAGTCGCGAGCGACAAAGTCCCATTGAGCACGAAACTTGTTACGGAGAGAAAATATAACGGCGACGTTTCAACCATGCACTCGAGCAGAGAAATCGAAACGAGCAATCGGCCTTATCTCACCCTCGCTCTCTCCAAAGCAATATAACAACCATCAGACACGTATTATATACGGAGTGAAAAAAGCATCCGCGCGCAGCGCAACCGCAAGACGACGATGAAAAAAAATGATCCTCGCGCACGAAGCCCTCCATATAACCGTTGTCAAAGCAAAACGGATATTAGAGCCGACACGGGTCGCGTGCGGTGTTCGCTCGCGTGCCTTTAATTGTTTAGCGGGGGGTTACGCTTCGCAATAAATTACCATCCGACGGCTCGTCATTTCTCCCGACAGCCGTACAAAACGCCGTTGACACCCTCCGAACGATTATGTATATACGCGCTGAGCCGCCGCTCGATCTGCCAGTCCCGGAATTCGTAGTTTTGTATATAGCTTTGGCTCTTCTTGCATATATACTTGCGCGAGAAAGCGCGGGCTAATTTTACCTAAGGAGAGAGAGAGAGAGAGAGGCTCGGGTTATGCAGACGGAGCTGCTCTCGTCATATTTCTCGCGGGCGACGTCGCGTTGAGGGTGGCTGATGCATGCCGTTGTTGCGACGAGCTTTAGTGCGCGGAATTCTTTTTTTTTTTCATCAAGACGAGCTAAGCTCTTACACTGCTTCTGGAACAATGCCTCTGATGTTCGGAGAAGCAGGAAAGTAGCGTCGAGCGATTGAAGCTCGTTAACGTTGATAATTCATCGCTTTAATTTTAATAGCTCGAAAAGCTCATCACCAGGCGAACTTGGAGATTATTAAGCTCGTCGAGAGGGAGAGAGAGCTTTAACGGCGCGAACTCGACACAGAGAAATATTCAAGAGGCAGAATTGGCTGCGCTCGGGGGGAGAGGAAAAAAATTGGAAACTCCCAAAGCGCTCGCAAATTATAATTCCGGAGCCTCGCGCGTTTACGGATTCCGAAAGACGATGTGCCATGCGATCAGATTAAGCCGGCAAGAAGCTATACGCAGCAGCTACACATCGCGCTGCAGCCCCTTTTCGTCGCGCGGAATGTCGAGTGGCTGCCTCCGTGCTAACGACGTTCAAGTAACGCCGGCAAAGGCTGCAAAGTCTCGGCCCTCATCTCTCTCGCGACGTCCCATTGAATGTATAATAGAAATTTCACCGTATGAATAATAAGGCAATGATGCATAAAATAAAAGCGACTATGCCTCCCTCGTCGTCCTCGTCGTCGTCGTTGTGAGTCGCTCTATTGCGTTCGAGTGTAACGCAATAAATAATGGAAGGAGAGAAAGATAGAGAGAGAGAGAGAGTCGTCGTCCGCCTCCTCCTCGATCTTCTTCCGTCTCGCGACTGGCTTTTCGCTCGCAAGCGGCGGGGGCGTGTACGTTATATAGAGGTATACGAGTAGTCGCGTGCGTATACGCGTTCTGCAGGCCGCGCCGATGAAATATTCACGGCTTGTAATGGTCTGGAACGCCGAGTCGCCGCCGCAAATCTACTCCTCGTCGTCGTTGTCGTTGC
Organism: Cecidostiba fungosa; assembly: GCA_900474305.1. Classification (NCBI taxonomy): domain Eukaryota; kingdom Metazoa; phylum Arthropoda; class Insecta; order Hymenoptera; family Pteromalidae; genus Cecidostiba; species Cecidostiba fungosa. The sequence continues at coordinate 98,273 of UCOJ01000003.1, forward strand.
TTCCCTGCCATGCAGCCGTCGCTCTATCCCGCGCGTTCTATAGAGTCGATGGTCTACTGTCTTGACGACGTCGAGGGAGTTGACGCTCACGGCTGATTAAAGCAGCTACGCGAACAATTCCGATGTCCCATTTGGACTAGAGAGATCTCGATATTTTTGAGTTTTCAAACTTTTTTATAACTTATCCGAATTTCCTCAATGACGAATACTCCGGAATCCAAATCGACGATGATCAGCTCTCGAATCAAAGGAAGCACAGCCCGGCGCGTTGGCCAGCGTCCAAATAACGGCCGCAGAGAGACACAGCAGACGCACAACCTGGCCATTATACATCGCGACTCTCCCCTTCGTCCATATTATATACGCAGAGATACGCAGCTACTCTTCCAGCAGCGCCGCGGCATAAATCAGGACAATTAGTTGCCGGTATATAGCGTTCCTCTACTACTGCACCTTGGCATATACCTAGTTCCGTTCGCGGCCAATTTATATACGCGCTCTGCCCTCTTGAGAAAGAGAGAGCGCGCGAGGAATTGCGATGCAACGGCTCGATATTTATGGAGGCGCGACTGGCTCTTCCTCTTCATTCATTCACTGGTCACCTTCGCTCGAGATTTACAGCGTCTCGCGGATCGGAAGTTAAAAATCGTTTAGCTCTCGAGAGAAATATTAGTCGGCCGGCTGCCACTGAAAAGTATACGCACGTAGCGTTCGTTATGTGCAAGATGTAAATATTGACGTCGTCGGTGTCGTGCGCGTTGTGTTGATTTTCGTCGCTGCGGCTGCTGCCACTGTATAGCTGTGTAAGAGTCGCTCGCTTGCGAGGATGAATTTGATTATTTGCCAGACGGCAGCTGCGTGTGTATGTGTGCAGTGAGCCGGAGGGAAAATTATGGGCCGCTGTTATACAGAGCGGGAGGCCATTTCCAGAGGTTGTAATGCAGCGTTTGAAGTTCCGATTGTTCGGCAGCCTGCAGGACGGGAGCGAGCCATTAAGGCTTGAATGAGTGTCTTTGTGCACTGCTTTCGAGTGCGGCAGATGATGGAACAGCATACTTTGGAGCTGCGGCCGGCAAAGGAACAGTCTGTTTACTTTGGCAAAATGATTTTTTTTTTGCCTCTTTCTTCTCGCCCAAACCTTATATAATTACCACGAGCTATTTGTGAAAGCGCGAAGGCATAACTTAAGCTCGTAAAAGAAAATAAATAAAAATAAAGCGATGACGCTATTACTGAGCACGTGCCGCCCTAATGGGCTGTATAACATCCTCGCTGACAATTCTCGCGCATGACTCCATCCTCTCCTGCGGGCAATTCCATCGTTCACCTATGAAATAATGCATCCGCGAAGAAAGAGCACCGCCTCCAGTCCGCGCGATATCCATCTTTTCCTGATGCTATATATATATACGTATACACTACTACTCGGAGAGAAACTCCGCCGAGCGCAACAAAGAGAGAAAGTAAAAGTATCGCTTGCGCATCGACGGAAAGTTATCGAGTGCGATCCGCGACGCCGGCGGCGGGCCATCGTCAATCTTGTTCATTGCGTAATTGGCTACACAGTGCTGCCCTCCGTCGGAGTCTCTCTCTCTCTCTCTCGCTCTGTGATCTGCCAATTTCGAGTGACGAATGGGTCCGACTTGCAGCAGCAGCAGCAGCAGAGAGACATGCCTAAACTTAGCCTGCGAGTGCACTGCACGATCCGTCTGACAGACTGTCTCTTCTTTTTGTTTTCTCGCGGCTCTCCCTCTCTCGCTCTTGGACCTTCTCTCTAATTCGCCGGCTTCTGTGTGTAGCTTCGCGACTGGCTATATCCACTCGCTTTTGACCTTTTGTGCAGTGTGTTCTACTGCGCGGAGACCGTAAATTCATTCGCGCCTCTCGCCCGGTGTTTAATGCCTTCTCGACTGTGTAGCCTTTTTCTTTATTTTCCTCTGTCCAATGCTAGTCGACTCGATCGTAATTCTGTGCTAACAAATTTTCCCATTTGTTACCCGAGCCTCGACACTTAAAATTTTCCCCGCATGCATCAGAATTTTGAGCTTGCCGATAACGCTCTTTTCGGCTGAGAAAATATTCGCGTTAATTTGAATATCGCTGATGCTGTGCGTTCGGTTATATATTTTCACGAAAAAGTGTAGCTTGCAGTTGCCATCCGACGAGCTGCAGAAGCAGATTGTAATTTTGCTGCAGTGAATTGAGCCGTTTTAATTATGCATTGCAAGCGCACATTACCCATGTTCATGGTTTTATCGTTAATGTCGTTCGTCATATTCATCTTTTTGTAATTTCCGACTGCGTTCGCGTATTCCTTTTGTTCCGTCACATTATAAGTACGGCTGATGTTTAATGTGAATTATTCAAAATCGAAAAAGACACACGTGGATGCACTCGAATATAGAAATATAACACGCATTATATATTGCGATGAAATATTATATGAACGGTTTAATTTTGAATTATAAATGTATCCAAGTACACCGTATGCGAGTTTTTTGATATGCAAGGTAGCTTTTATAAATCTCTGAAATGTCGGGAGCGAAATATAAAGCAACTACTGAATAATAATACCATTAAAAGTCAATTACATTTATTCGAAAGTCAGCCGCGACTATCGCGAATCCAGCAGCAGCCCATACAGAAATCGATAGAAAGCTCCCCTTCGACAGAAGCCCGTGCAGTACCCCGTAGTGCCTCCCGCGGTCCCAGGGCGATTCTTTTGTCGCGTGACGTCTCGCCGTTAGCATCCCGTGCAGCAATCGTCGATGCTGTCGAGCTTTCGGAATTAGAAATCGCCGACGATCGGCAGCTAAGAAAATTGATTCCACCGCAGTCGTAATTCATAAAAAAACAAATCGCGTTTGTATATCTCCTCGACTTACTGAAGGACTTTATTATATTAGTCACACACACACACACAGAGCATATAGCGACGTCGAGTCGTCCCTCGCAGTGCAGCGTTAACAGTCTCGAACTCAATCCTGATGCCGCTCGCTTTTATCTCGCTCTCGCGCCTTTGTTCGTCGTCGGCGCACGTTTGAGTAACAAATCAAGCCCGCGCTCTGAATCGCCCCCCGAACGTACAAAAGCCCGAGTTTTTTTATCGCGCGAGCGCTCGCGTCAACAGCGACGAAAAAGTAGTCGGTTTATCGCCAAAGTTTCTCGCCGCGCGCGAAGCGAGAGAGAGAGAGAGAGAGAAAAAAAAGCGAAGGGGACACGAGAGCACTGCTATATGCACCTATATTTTTCCCGAAATTCATAAATATCCCCGGGAGTTCGTGAGGGGCCTCCGTAAAAAGGAAAGAGAGAACGTGTGTGCGTATACGCGCGAAATCGTTCGCCGCGCCAATCATTTTGTGTAATTCAGTCGGTGTGTGCTGATGGGAGTGAGTATATACGATCTGACGCGTAGGCATTATAATACGGACACACACACATACATAGGAGAGAAAGAGGAAGAGAGAGATCGTAATCGCTCGAGCCGAGCAAACTTTTTATTACTCGCGATCACGAACTGCCGCGTGCGATATCCCTCTGTCTTTTTCGCTCGATCTCGCGCTCGCGCGCACAGGCAATAGCCCGCGTATAGACTCGAGTTCAGTGAACGACGATCTATAGACAGAGTAGTTACTTTCGAGCCCCCCGTGTGTGACTATGAGAACATATGCTTCCAGGCTCTGCGACGTGTGTGTGTGTGTGTATATGGATGTGGGGGATATATACAGTGTATATACAACGCATATAGCGCCGCACGCGTAAATACCCGAGCGCCGAGATCAATTTCGTATAGTTTGTCGGTTGTACATATAGCCGGGTTATATACTCTGTTGCTGCAGTGCTCGCGAGGAAGTGTATATAAAGAGTCTCGAGCTTTTAACGCGCCGCGCGCGAGCAGATAAAGATTCTTTTTAGAGCGCGCTCGCTTTTATTGACGTTCTCTCTCGGCAGCTTTTCTTTGCATATTATATGCATGCGAGGATTATAAAAATTGCACCTTCTCTCTCTCTCTAAAACTCGGTATAACGAAATAAGCCGAGTTTGAGAGACTAACGTACTATCTTGTGCGCATGAAAGATTTATCGGAACGAGTCTGGGTCGGCGAATACGTTATAACACCTTGTTATTGACTTACAAATCAGTCCATTATATAATACGTACACTTGACGAAGTTTAAATCGATAGAGTCAACATTCTATAGTCTCTCTAACGTTTCCGCGCCTTTATACCATGTCTCAGATATGTGTCTACTCATCAGGCCGAGAGTTTGCTTTTTCAACCGGTTATTACACACACTCACAACAAACAAAGCGAAACACCAGTGCATCCAGGCGAACTTTATCAACAGGCCGCAGTAGTAGTAGAGCTCGCTCTCGGCTCCACCCCCATAAAACTTTCACGCCGTCCAAATATTAAACACCTAAGTACCCGGCGCAGCGCAGCGGCAAGTAGATAAAAGCTCGCTTCTCTCTATCTCGCGCGCAAAAAAAAAGAGCAAACGGCGATTGCTCGCAGACAGTCTCTGGTATATATACTATATATACAGCGCAGCTACTGGGTAGCGTCTGGCGCGCGATAAGCAAGATAAAGCTCGGCCGAATGGCGCACTGCAGTAAGTGTTAATAATTGAAATAATACAACAACTCGAGAGAGAGAGAGAGAGAGAGCGGATTAGTCTGCGCTGTGAAAATGGCTCTCGAGCTAGCTCTCGTGCGTTTTCGGAAGATCGCGGGGGCGGAGAGAGAGAGAAAAGCGCTTTCTCCTGCTCCTAGAGCTCTAAGTGGAAAGTAACGAGCGCTGCTTACGTTAATACTCGCTCCTGTGTGCGTAGAGAGAGAGGAGAGCGAATCTCGATTCCCGCGTGCGCGAGATGATTAAATTGAAATTCGCAGGGTCGAAAGGAGCGAGCGCGGCAGATTGCTTCGCATTGTGCGTAAGCTGGGGGGTGGCTTGAAATTAAAAAATTTCATTTGCCCGCGCGGCTGCGTGTGTTGCCATCAACGAACGCTCTGCGGTATAATGGACCGAGAGAGAGAGAGAGAGAGCTCGTTGATTCAGCCTGTTGATGAGGTATTATCGATACGCTATACTGCGTTCTTGATAATGCACGAGTTTTTTTGTTGCGGAAAAATACAAGTATAGCGTGTACTATAAAAAGACCTAGTTCATCAATTTGTCCGGAACGAGATAGAGAGGGGGGGGGGAGTATATAGAGGCAAAGCAATCCATCAATTATTCGCGGAGGAAAAAGGTCGATAAGAAAACACTGACGCACAGACTACTCAAAGTCGCGCTTAATCAGCTTTCGCGCACACAGGTATATATACAGTCCATCTAGATATAGCAGAGCAGCCATTACCCGGAATCAATATCGTCGGACGAAAGAAAGTCGGGATAACACAGCGCGCGATAGTCGGCTCTCGAAAATTAAATTAATCCGCGCGCGCGCGATACGCAAAGAAAACAATTGCCGAGTATTACAACAATGCAGCGAAATCTTCCACTGCACGCGCGGCATTTATCCCCGATGCTAAATCAAGATTTGCATTATTACATGCGGGGGCATTTAGCGTCTCTATATTCGTCGGAAGAGAGAGGGAGAGTAGGGAGCCGGGCACTCGTTTCGGAGGGAAAGGGACAGTCGACTCGATAGCCCTTTGTTCCGAGAGCTGCGTTCAATGTTTCCGCGTTAATGGCATATGGCGTGAGCGCGCGCGCACAGCCACCGGCCGATAAGATAACGCTCCTGGCTGGCTGGCTGGCTGCATTCGCCGCTCTTATCGAGCCTCGTGCGCATATAGTCCGTGAGAGAGAGAGAGAGAGAGAGAGAGAGAGAGGGAGAGGTTCACGCTCGACGGCGCAGATAAGCGGTGTTTCTGCCTTTTTAAACGCCCGGATATATCTCGTTCTCGCTCGTGCGCAAGGTGGAGGATCGTCGAGCCGAAAAAAAGCTCGAATGTATACACTGCACGTATGCGTACGTTTGCGCGAGTCACACGGGTTATTAGTCACTGACAGGTACCGTTGCTGCTATATACGCGTTATAAGAGCACTTCCGCCATCGATCAAATATTTTCAAAGCCTCGACTGCTCATTGGCCCGAGGAGCTTTTTATTATTGGGGAAATTTCATTCCGAGGCTGTTTCGTGCGGCCCGAACAAATTGCTGTGTTAACAAGTGCGCACGTTTATTCTGGCTATACTGCGCCAGCGTAATATAGTAAATATTAATCTTCATGAGTGTTATTGTTATTATTATTATTATTTACGATCTAATTAGCGAGCACTTGCTCTAATTATGATATAATATAGCGGCCCGCGGAGATGAATGTGTTTTTGCACTCTGCCGACATTGTGCTAACCGTCACTTAGCGTATAAATCTATTATAATGTCTCCTGCTTTACTCTGCTGCTGCTGCTGCTGCTGCTGCTCTCGTCGCAGCCACTTGATGCGGTTGATTATTTTCGCGACTAATTTTATACTTCCGTTCGACGATGATAAATATGGAAAAAAAAACATCTAATATATCGTAAGCTCGCGTTTTCGCAAAAAGAAAGTCTGCCAAAAATACGAAACTCCGGCACAACAAAAAAAAAAGACACGTCTCTCCCCAACAATTCAAAGCCAACCCGTGTATAATTCTTCTCGACACAACAGGCGCGCGCCGCAAGCTCAGGAAAGCACGAACCGCGAAATTCGCTCGGCGCGTCGGCCCGTTATATTCGACACACATTCGCGGGTCTCAACGAAGCGAGCATCGCACGCACACATGCAGCGCGAAAATGCCGAGCAAAGTATGCTTTTAAGAAGGATGCAGCGCGCGCTTAACCACGACCGGAGGTATTCTTAACTCGCCTTTGTGGCTGCTGAACTTTAGAGTCGCTGCGTGTGTGCAGCAGTATACATACATGCACGAGGGTCGATATCGACACACGGCTCGCGTGTCTCGCGATCGCTGCGCTGTATTTTTAACGCTCGTCGCCCCGCGGCGTCAAGTGATTTTCCTTCCGAGAGTAATAACTCGCGTAAACATGAACGAGGGAGGGGAAATTTTTCCGGTGCGCGGCGTCGAGGGCAAGAGCGGCTAATCGAGTCTCCTCCTCCCTCCTAATTTTCCAGCGCGTGAAACTGGCCGAGCAAAGTTAAACTCGTTGCTGGTTACGGGGCGGGAGTTTCTGCTCTCTGCAGCAACGGCCCGAGACGAGAGTGAAGAACGACACTGCACCGGCCAGATGCTTTTTACGTCTGCTCCCTCTATCTGTCTACCGTGATGTTTTCTCTCGGTCGCGTGTACTTGGAGCTTTTTCGTCGCGAAGAGAAACTTTGCTATCTTCGCGAGAGCGGGCAGGCAAATTTAGCGGGGACTGCTTTTTTCGAGCCACTTCGACCTAAATAACAATGAGGAGAGCCAAGCTATAATTAGTAGAATTGCAAAAAGTGGCCCAGGCAATTGCTCTGTGTTGATGTAGTAGCTCTGTTTGAATAACTGCGAGCTGGCATTGACATTTTTTTTCCTTTTATTCTATTTACCACAGGAAGCACAGTGTGTTAAACGAATATGGATTCAGGTGTGTCACGCGATGAATAGTAATATTGTTTGCCCCAATAATTAGAGCTAACACGTGCGCGCTCTTCAAATATTATGCTGTATAGGTGGTACGCGCGCTGTTTAAATACATTGTGTGATATTCAAATACCATTCGGATATAACAGTATCATCGATCGATCAATCGCGAGATCGCGCAACACGCGACTTTCAAGAAAGTCTACACGTCGAAGGCAATCGTCAATATTAAAGCCATTCAACGGGAAAAACCCCAGTCAAAAGTTAATACAATTCCAAGTCGTCGCACACCTGAAAATCTCTCTCAGCGTCGCGCGTTATCAGCCAGCTCTTATCGGCGATCAAACAAGCCGATAAGCCGCACTGCACAGGCGCCTCGCGCTGTATCAGAAATAGTTCCGTCGAAAAGTTGCGCCGCAGCAGTCGTCCCAGGGAGCCGTATTCTCCACGGAAATTCGCAAGCGAAAGCGTATAACTCTTATCTCGCCGGCGCAGCGACGACGCTTGCGAGGCGCGAAATTCAATTTGCAGGCGAATGTTTCGAGCGCGAAATGCAGCGTCACGATTTTCCGACGCTTCTTCTTTTTTCGAGAGAAAGAGCCGAGGCAATAAGCAGTCTGAGAACGCGTACGAGTTTTTGGATTTCCAGAAAAATAAAAAACTGATTCAACATGTTTTCGGCCTAGTTGAAGCTGATTACACAAAAATCGGCATGACCTCGCTTTTAACAAATTCGAATAATAAATATTATCTGATCCGAATATTCAAAGTAGTTTTAGAAGTTTCAAACTGGATTTTTTACATAAAAAAGTTAATTTAACTTGTCCTCGAGTCTGTTCGTAACACAAGAACTCGGAAATAGCCGGTTTTTTTTTGTTGAATCTCGGGTTTCTTCTCTCCGTAGACATAACCTGAGCTTCGACGAGAAAAAGAAGTCGGAGCGCAATTATATACATTGTCTTACTAGCAGTTTCGCGGTATTTACACAAGCTTCCGAGAATCTCTATTAAAACTCTCGATTTCTTCAGCGGCTAATGGCTACTGGCTTGCGAGAAACAGCTGTTGCTTTTGGAGAGCTTTCGAAAGCTTGTAGCGCTTTTTGAAAATAAATCTCGCCCCGTGGCGAAAAGTCAAAATCCGCTTGTACTCCTAATTTTAGAAATTCTCGTGCGGCTCTAGCGTACTCGCGCTTCATTAACAATCCCACCCCCGAGATTTCTACTACAGCAGCTGTATGCCCGGAATATATACAACGCGCAGTCGGAATCGGTGAAAAAAAAGCGAGCAAAAGGACGCTAATGCTCTCAGTGCTAGGATTTCGCATGTCCCACGCAGCAGCACAAAAGGGACACACAGAGAGAGGGAGAGAACGCGTGGGTGTCGCTTTGTGCGTATAACGCAGCGACGCCTCTCTCGCAATGACCATTCCACAGAGCAGTAGCAGCAGCAGCAGCAGCTCTCACTTGCATTGGCAAAAGGCCAACGCAGCAGCAGCAGCAGCAGCACAAGGAAACACGTGTTCAAGATTAGCCGGCCGACAGGTGCCACTGCGGCTCTCTGTGTGCGAGGGGGTATATAGCTGCCGGCCAAGTTTACGCGCGCGGATTGCGAAAGAGCAGGATAGCGACTATGGCGACGAGGGAGAGACTGCGGATAGAGTCAAAGAGCAGGGGCTACTACTATATACCGCTGCAGCTGCACAGCTCGACGTCCGCCGAATTCCGAGACAACGGCAAAGTGGAGAATATACAAGTCGGAGCCGCTCTGACTGCGGAGATTTTCGAATGTGGAAATTCAATAGCGAGCATCAGAGCAGTAGAGCGCAGTTTAGCCGGGGGAAATTGAAAACAAACTTTTTGCCTTTTTATTTTTCGAAAAGCGCGTACTCTCTTTTAGCCGCGTGCATCAGGGAAACAAAGTCGAATAGCGTGCGCTAGGAAAAAAAAAGCTCGATCGAAACTCAAGCCACTTAAAAAGCATGGTTCTCGCAGGAAAAGCTCGTTCGCCGTGAGTTGAAGTGATCCTTCTCCTTCTCGTTCCCAGTGCAAATTTACCTAAAAATAAGAGAGGAGCGCGCTTGAAGAGGAGCTTTTGACATCCTCCTCTACTCCGAGCAAGAGAGAGAGAGATAGAGAGAAAGAGGACGGCGCTTTCACTCGGTCGCAATAAGTTTTTTCTGCAGCGCGGGCGAAAGCTCGTTTATCCAAAAAACGAAAAACCCGGAGAAATTCGTTTTTCCCTCTGCTCTCTCTCTCTCTCTCTCTCTCTCTCTCGCAAGAAGACGGAACGTCAGCAAAGACTGCGCGCAAGCTCTTTAGCGGTGAGCTCACTGTACACACACACACAAACGAACGAACGAACGAGAGCCAAAGCCCTTTGTCCGGCGAACACGGAGCTTTCCAATTAGTCCGTAAATCACTCGGACAATGACAAGTCGCGCGCGAGTAGAAAGAGAAAAGCAACGGCGGCGGCTCGGTAGTGATATCGACCCTTCTCCTTGAAAGCTCCGCGCGGCAAGAAAGGAAAGGAAGGCATTCAGCCGCAGCTGCGAAAGAAAATTCTCCGGAATTTCGAGGAGCAAGCCGCGCGCCATTTCGAGGGATTCTTCGGGCGGTAATCGCTCGAGCCGTACTTGCTATCTCTCTCTCGATATCCGCATTGCGTATATATACGGTCAGTGCAATAACGCGGCAAGTTCTTCGTCACTTAAGAATTCCGTGTTGTACAAGTGAATCTCGATAAATGCGCGGCCATTATCGTTATCTCCGCACAAGAGACAAAGGCAAATTGCTCGCGCGGCCAAGTTTCGAGTTTCTTGCTCGAGTTTTAGTTGAAAGCTCGCTCGCGCGAGATACTGTGTACACAGAGACTGTGTGTATAACGCGTTTCTATAGCGGAGATATAAGTAGCGATCAGATGTTTTTTCCAGAGCATCACCTTTTATTATTGACTTTTCGCATCAGATGTCGGTTCACCGATTCGTTATTCGTTTCACGAATGAATTATACCGTTCCAGTTTTAAATCCAGAACAAAATCCGCGTCTTCCAACTCGTTCGACTCGGTTTCCTGGCGTTCCGTCTTAGGATATCCCGGTGTACTGCATTGCGGCTCTGGCTACGCTCTGCGTACTCGCTCACGAGTAGCGAGGCTCTACGTCTTGCGAACCGCATGCACGAATTACGCGCCGCGGAGCCGGAAGACGGAACAAGACGGATACGTCAGTGTCAACGCGGACCTGCTGCCGCGTTAATTAGACCGGCCGACTCACCTTCGAGGTGTCTAGCTCTATATATATTTATGTACGACCTAGAGAGAGCTTTTAAAGTTCCAAGTATTTTTCTAATCGTTCTCTCGTAGTAATTTCTCAATCGTTCATCGGACAGCCGATGCGACCAATTAAAGTCCGAATCTCGAGTTTCCCGTCTCGGATTCTCCAAATTCCAGCAGTTCGATGTACTACACCGCACGGCCTCTCCATTTTCTCAATCCACGAGCGTTTCAATCTCTCGCTTAGCAAAACAGACGACGTGAGCGTCAGACGACGTCGTCCGCTAACGAGCTCTGGTCCACGCCGACGATTCTTAGGTAACCGCTCGCGAGCTCACAGCTCCGATGGTAATTAGCGAGTTATGACCCTCTCGACATATGCATCAGCTCAGAACTGCACGTGTACCGCATGCAACATATATATAGACGACACGGACGCACACGTGCAGCCGGATAGCAGTACAGCAGTATGTCTGCCGCCATGTGTCACTGTCATCGGGAGGAGTCGTCGAGCTTGCGCGGTATCCGAATTGTTATCGCGTAAGCGCCGCTGCTCCTCGAGGACGACGACGTAGGCACAGTTAATAACAGCAGCCTCGAAATGTGTCTCACGAGTCCCCCTGCTGCTATGTACAGTATATGTATATTATAGGGAGGAGGGTTACGACTACGCAGCAATTTGTATATACGCGTGTGGTCCTGCCTTGGGTCCGAACGCGCGCTACGAAGATCGGTATTAATTACCATGACGCTCCTGGAGCTGCTGTTCGCAGTGCGTGTGTCCACGTATCGAGCCATGAATGACGGATAGTCGCGCTGAGCGGCTATGTGTTTCGAACCCGACGGGCTTTTCTCTATATACTCGACGCACGCGTCAGTGTACTGTGGGGGTGTTACAACCCTCGCCTTCGACTAATTGATAATAATGCGTGGGCGATGCTGATTTATTCGACGTGCGCGCGGCCGTGCAAAAAGCCTGTTGATTAATTTGTCGGATGGGGTTGACGTTTTGCTTGCGGCGGAAAGAATTCTGATTAACGTTATCATATAGTTTCGTGTGTAAACGTGAATTTAATATGTGATTGGTCGCTGGGTGGAGTGATTGATTTCGACGAATGTGTATGTATTATGTAGCGAAATAAATCGTGTACCTGATAAGGTTAAACATTTAAATTCAATCTTGTATATTTAACAAGACTTGTGTTTGAAAAGTTGATTCAACAAAAAGAAAATGTTAAACATAGTTCAATATTGATACTCGATAGGTGGGATGATTGGTTTCGTCAAATGGTATATACTACAGGCCAATTCGCCAGTATTAATTTGCTCTCTCAAATAGTAAAACAGCGCACTTTTCATCAAACCGTTTAACAAAAAAAATCCAATACTTCAATCGCGCAAATAATCAATTGTACCAGCTCGCTTCTCTCCGATACCCCCAGCCTCTCTCTTGGCTATATATGTACCTCGGTCTCTCTGTCTCGCTTTCGGTATTTTTCGACTGATTTAAGGGGGAATAGAATGAATTTTCTTCTCCTCTCTTTCGACCCTACGCGCACACGGACTACTGCTGCACGTACAGTGTACACACACGTATACCTCAGCTTCTCGCGACGCTGGATCGATAAGTCTGAGGAGGAAAAAGCTCGCTCGCTGCACAGGAATAAGTTTGTCCCGTTGAAAACGGAAGACGCTGCAGCCGTGGGCTTTGCGTGTGTCCCTCTTGATTTATCATCGATGATCGAGCCTATATGCGCTATTTATTTCCTGCGGCCCCCGTTAAATCGGAATATTCCGCAGCTGTCTTTTTATTACTATTTTTTGTTGTCATTCAAGAGAAGTATATAGACAGCATAGGCTATAGTATACACGAACACCGTATACTATAGCGGAGATACGGAGTCTTTAAACTCGTTTAGCTCGGGCTCACCCCTGATTTGTATCGGCGCTCCTATCTCCTTTTCCTCCCGACACACAGCAGCTCTACGGCATAGAGATATATACACCGTGCTCTCCATCTTAGAGAGGATTTCGGGGCTGACGCACACTATAGAGCCCTTTGTGTCGCGGAACATGCGTATTGCATTACGATTTTAATCAGCTCCGAGCAGCCCGACGACAAGGACGACGACGACGACGACGACGACGACGATCCGGCGGTACTTTGAGCGGGCGCATAATAGGGCAACAGCAGCAGCCTGTCGTCGCGCTCGCGACAATGCGCCGACGACGTCGTCGAGACTCCCTCGCCGATTCTTCCGCCAATCTGTAGCAGTGTGTTATATATAGGGGGATGGATGATGCGCGCAGAGTTGGCCGGGATTCGCACAATGAATAATGCAAATGGGGTCGATCGCGCAGGGAGAGCGACGCGTATACGTAATTCTTTTTTCTGTTTAGCTTGTACTAGATTTCGCCCGGCGGGCCGATTTCGGCGGAAGCTTCTCTCTCCCCTTCGGTATATTGGTTCGCTTTCTTTTTTTTCTTCTCTTTTGGGTCGGGGGTAATTGGTGTAGTTGGATCTGGTTGGAAAGAGGATTAGGAGATTGTGTTTTGGGGTTGAGTTCGCCGTGTAACTATACGAGCTTTCTCGATATATACTCCGTGAAAAGAAAGTTTGATACCTGCAGCAGCACGTAATTTAAAAGATTTAATCGATTGTTCTAAACCAATTCATTAATGACGACACGTAACGTCCGTTAAATTTGAAATGACCCAACAGCGTCAGCGCGTCCGAAAACAAGAGCATAAATGAATCAGTGGTAACAGAAACTGATGCCTGCCACGAGTGCATAGGTAGCACAAACAACGCGCCGACAGCGGACGTCACCATTCATCAAGGTCAAGAATATCAAGATGCGCGCCCGCTCGCGTTCTGTCCGACTTGCACAACCGACGTTCCACTATATAGCACACCGTATACATATACAGTCGCATCCAGCGGCAGCAGAGGGCATGAAAAGGGCACACGTCGTCGAAATATCGGTCGGCGAGTATTCGCTCTGTTCGATCATGTATTTTACGCGTATTCTAAGTGCAAAAATGCACAGCTTATAATATGGGGAAAAATATGCCTTATAAAAAATGCTTGTAAATTTTTGTACGTATTATCAAGTATACTGATCTTACAAAAAGGTTTTCGTAATTTCTTACCAAATTACTTTGCACAATTATTTCCATATAAAGCCAATGTATTTTAGCAAACCAAAACTTGTCAGTCTTGCCGCAAAAGTGGCGCTGATAGCAAATTGCGCACAGAGCGAATAGCCGCGCCAAAAGCAGCGTGTCTTTCTTGCGGTGACGCGTCATGCTTCTGTGACACCGTTAATTGCCAGAGATTCGCTGGGCAGCCTGCCATTGGTCATAAGGATGCCTTCATACGCGCTCGTTTTACTATTCGCGTGAGTATGTGTGTGCGAGAAACGGACGTCACTTAATTATCGATTCCTCGACTCTGTCTCTCTCTCTCTCTCGTGCTGACAATTATAATTTCACGCTTCGTGTAGCAATCAGTATCATCAGATTCGGCGCGCGGCGGTTCATTATTTATAGCAGAATGCACCGGCGAACAAAGCCGCGCATGACGGAGACACACAATGCAAAGGGGGAATCGTGTCTCTTTGACGACGTGTGGACGTTAACCTTTTTATCTGCCGCGCAAATGCTGCTCTCGAAAAAAAGGAGGACGACGACGACGACAAGAGAGCGCGTTCGGATAAACGGATGAATGATGATTGCTCCGGATACGCGGAGTAAAGAGAGAGCGTTTATAGAAGAAGCTACTCGTGTATACGTATATATACCGACTTCCGAGCGAACTCGACGTCATTCTTCTCCTGATCGGCTTACGCGGAATTGATACGACTCGATATTTTATTTGTACACAGCAAGCCAACATCCATCCGAAAATCGCGAGGATTAGAGGCTGTTCGCCGCAGCGCTACCGTCTTCTCTTTTCCGCCGGATTTAATAACTCGCGGATTTGTCTCTCGGGGAAATGGCTTTCCTCCGATAAATACGCGAACAAATTGAACTCGCGACCATAATAATGGAGAGACGAGAGAAACTCGTAAATAAAAACTCGCCGCGCTTTTATTACGCGCGATTCGGAGCGAAAAATGACTCGAGATTTATCCGTCGCGAGAGAGAGTGAGAGACAGGCTGGCATCAGGCAAAGACGGAGACGCGACGCTCGTAAATATTACGCGCTCCTGGAGAGAAAGAGAGATGTGATGCGGGGCACATCCGGTGCGATTACCGGCTACGTCCTCTCCTCGTATATAGCTCCATGTGGATCAGCTTTGTGTGGCAGTGTATACGTATAACACAGCGGCAGCAGCAGGTAATATTTCGCGGTCGCAGCTAGTAGCACACACAATGCTATCGAGGCTCGTTTTTCCTCTTCCCTCGCCCGCTACTTCGCGGAGAATAATGGTTTTTCCTTCGATCGACGCCGCCGCCGCGGCGGCAGATTGAATTGGAAATATGCGATTCGGCAGTGTGTAAAGTCGTCGAGCTTTCCCCTCGGCGGCCCTTTTTTTCGCGGAGCCGCCGGCTGCTGCTGCTTTATACGACGCAATCCCACTATTTTCCGCGGATTCCACCGGGGCTCTGAGCTCCACCTGCAGCAGCTTCTTCCAATACGTGCAGCCTACTGTTGTGTGTATAACACAGCCCATATACGCGTTTAATGTTCCGATATACGCGCTCCTAATGCGCGTTAAAATAAACCATGCTATATTATACGAGTACCTGTACGGGAAGACGAATTCCGCTCCTAAATCTTGATCTCTAGTCCGAATTTAACTCGTTGCGCATACAGTAGCCGGGAGAGATGAATTACAGATGCGGCGGCAGGGGGCAGATCAAGACGTATGCGCGATCATCGCGATATCAATTTCAACGCGACTCTCCCTCTATACGCTAATTGGGATCGAATATAGGCTCGGCCTGCGGTAAATCATTATGCCATCTCCGAATGTGTATAACCCAGCTCTCTCGGGTATTACCGGCTGTAAAAAGAAAACCGCGTATATTAGGCGTCGTCGTCTTATTATACGCACGAGACACACTATAGGCCAGAGAGTCAATCAGAAATGCGAGTAGTAGGTCAGGCACATGTCGATTGTACAGCGAGAATGCGAGCGCTATTTGCGGCGAGATTGCTTTCGCGACCCTGATATCAATCGATGCCGCTTGCTACGCTGCCAGTTGCAGAAATAACCGAGAGCTCGGGAGCACACGTACACACACGCGCGCCTATTTGTTGCGTCGTCCACATATGCTCTCCCTCTTTCTCTGTCTTTCTTTGTTTTGAATTCCGAGAGCGACCTCTCAACCTTGCTACAGGAGAAAAGTAACGCCCTAATACTGCGCGGAAATTAGTTTCGAGCTCTCGGCTTGTTATTGTTCCAGCTATACGGCGTACGACCCTGAGCTTTGTGTGTAAAATGTAGAGTAAACCGAAAGTTCTTGGAATCTACTGACGAATCTCGTTCCGAGATGATAACTCTACAACTTTTGGACAAAAAAATAGGATGATTCAATTTACTATTCAGAGCTGGAGAATATAATTCTCTCGGAGAATGAAGTCTATTATTCAGAGTTCTCTTCCTCCGACAGAAATGAAATCAATCTTTTGCAGACGTAATCGCATTATATGTAGCAGAAACAGGAATATCCCTCTGGCAAAAGAGGAAAAATCCAGTCTTTCCTTCCTTATTATCAGAATATCTCGAAAACTCTTCGAATATAAGTGAAATAATTCTAGTCTCTCGCGCTCCGAGCGTCGAAACGATAACCGGATTAATATTGAAAAGCTCGGCTCTCTCTCTCTCTCTCTCCTGGCGATCGATAAGTAAAACGCCGAGAATAAATCAGAGAGTTCCCCTCGGGGTACGCCGTTGCGGCATTCGTGTTTCACTATAATACTGCTCTCGCAGGAATCCCCACGCGCTCGCTAACTTCTCTCCCCGCGACAATGGCACTTTGCATCCTCGCGCGCGCGCGCGCGGGCGACACTAGCGGCTAACTAAATTACAGATGCAAATAACGCGCTCTGTATATATATGTATAGTATATAGTCTCTTCCAAGAATCAGCGCCGGCGCGCGAGGATCGCTTCTTGAAGGAAGTTGGCTTGGCGGCGGGCCACTTATTAAGCCGTTAATTCCCCCTCTAGGCAAACAGGGGGGAGGGGGGGGGCTATCTAAACGCCCAGTAATTACCACTTGACGCTATTGTGGCGAGGCACTGCTGCTTCTCAAAGCTGCCGTTCCTGTCGGTCTAAGAGATGTATATATATAGAGAGAGACCTCAATGATATCCTTTAATTAAAAGTCGATCGCCGAGGATCAAACCCGAGCGACAAATCTGTTTATCCTGTTCTCTCTTGACTTGGAGGGACGGAACGAGTTTCGAGCTATATCGATAGCGGATACTGTCTCTTATCAGATTTTCGCTTTGAATTAGTAATGGGACTTTTGAAATGTGCTGGAATAGAACTATTGCAACCAGCCATGTACTGTATGTTGTAAAACATTTTTATCTGATCAAATAAGGCATCTTCTATTCTATATTTCGAGCTATATTTGATTGCATTTCCGAGATGAGCCACTATTCCAAAATAAACTTTCTTATGTCATTTTATTTTAGTACACACCAGGTTCAGGGCAATGCCCCCTATTTAAAGCCAGCTCCAAAATAATTACCTTACAATTCAAAGGCAAAAGTCCATCGAAGCAACGATCCGGACGACAATACTTTTCGCTCCGCAACCGGTGACCCGTAATAACGTCAACCCTCTAAATCGAACTTTCTCTCACCTCCACACTCCTTCCGGTGTCCGATCGGCCATCTACCACTACACCCTCTGCCTCGGCCTCTCTCTTTCTCTTCCGCAAACAATCGCGTCCGCGCACACTTTCTCCGTCGCACCCTCTTCTTTTCTCGTCTACTCTCGCACCTCTCCTCCATCGACTTGTTGTTCCGTCCGAGTTTATCGCTCGGAGATAACCTCCTGTGGAGAGAGAGAGAGGGGGGGAAAGTCCTTATCTGGCCGAGGCCCCGAGTGGTAACTAACGAGTGCCGACGCCGCCGAGGGAGAATAAGAGAGAGGATTTTCGCCGCACGTTTCGCCGCTCGCTCGATCGTTAATCCTCGAATTTTCCTCGGCCGCGCGTTTACTTAGTGAGCGCGCTTCGAATGGCCATTTTGCGATGAATTTTAATTAGAGCTAGCTTGTTTCCCCGCAGAAATTAGCTAAAATAACGATGAATAAATAAATCATCCGATGAAAATTACGACTATACGCGTCCAATTATTTTCACACACGACTAGATCCAGCATCGATAAACGACTCTTATCCCCCTATATAGCTATATCATCAGAGGAAAAAAAACCGCACTCACTCTCTCGTTCTCTCCTCGTCATTACGGTCTTCCGTAGCCAAAACAAAGACCGCTCACGTCAGCCGCATCTCCCTCTTTTTCTCTCTTTCCCACAAAAAGCTGAATCCTTTATCTGGCAATCATCGCTCAGTCTCCCTCGAGCGCTCCATAATCGACAAGATCGATAAGCGCGCTCGTGTAGCTACACGAACTCGTCTTATCTCCACACACATACACAAGACGACGTTCAAAGCGATGCGCCGTCCGCGCCTAATTTACCGCGCGTGTAAGATCGAGCTGCCCAACAAATCCAGAGTAATCGCCGGCCATTAGTCCGCGTCGTTGACTAATGCGCTGCTGCTGCTGCTCCCGTCGATCGTCGTGCGTGCGGAACACTTTGGCCGGTTCCCCTAATTGGCGTGTTATATAAGCAACAAAGAAATGTTTGCTCTTTTCCAATGATCGAGAGTAAACAAACGTTTTTTCCACGAGATCGTTCTATGAAATTCATCAAAACATGTAAGCATAGCAGCGCTTTGCATGCATTAAAGCGCGCACGAGCGAATAACGAGTTCCCGGGAAATCCATTGTGTCCGCGACTCTATGTAAAATTCACGAGAACGTGAAATATAAAAAACGTTTTTACTCACACACGCACTCGTCGCTCTTTCCCCGGCGAAATAATCATCATCGGGAATTTTCAATTTTTCAAAACGCGCGCGCGCGCGCATCATGAATAATATAGCGCTTATAAGCCTCATCGATCGACGCCCGGGCGTCACGCCAAAGCCCTGTTTTTCAAAAACACGGCCCGCGCATAAATTCATAATCCCCCGCGTGCAAAAGGAGGATCAGAACGGGACAGAAAAAAAGCGAGGCTACAGCAGAGAGCCGTATAATCGATGGGTTTTCGTGGAAAGCGTCGAGTAATTGCCGATTTTTTTTTCTACACGCGACACTATATACGCGCGGCCGGCTTTGTGTAATTTTCAGTCGGCCTCTGTGCCATCAGAGTCGCGTAAAAAATACCGTTAATGGCGTAGCTTTGTCCGCGTCGCGGCGGTAGAGCGTTTTACCGGCCGCGACACAGAGGCGGCGGCAGGGCGGGTTTTAACGCAGTAGTCGCGGGACAAAGTGCTCTCTGTGCAGCGCGGACTGATCAGTCGCGCAGCGGATTTCAGAGTACACTACTTTCTTTGCGAGAAAACAAAGCCCTTTTCAGTCGACATCGTTTCGCTTCATCGCGCGCGAGCTTATCTCCGACGATCAGCGGGCAACGATACGCCGAGCTGTCGTGAATTTTATCGCTCGCAAGCATCGCGATATTTTTTCGCGCAACTGTCGGCTCTTCGCGGAAGTTGTGCCGCCGCAAATAGCAGACAGCGCGTATATAACGCATAGCTTATTCCTGCTGCGACAGTCTTTTCGTTGCCGATCGATTCAGCAGTATAAGGGTAGATTGCTGCTCGCGCGCGCGCGAGCTTTTACCAGGCAGTAGAAGTTCCGTATGCGCGTAGGTGCGCGCCGAGAGCATATATACCTACATGCATTTATGGATGTAGACGCTGTGGAGAGAGGGAGAAAGCGAAAAGCAAAATTAATCTAGCGTGAAATAATGCACGGTATGAAATTCCCGAGTTTTTTCCCGTCTCCCGCGCTTAAGAGAGACGCATAGATTGTGGTAATAACGTTATAAATTCAAGCGTCGAGTCTCTCTCGTAAATGGCGTCGTTCGCTCAATTGCCCGTATCCAAACCGAGAGCTTTTTATAGGGATACGCACTGCACGCGTCGTGTATATATCGCGGACTGAAAGAATACCATGAAAAGCCATTGGACAGTTAAGTTGGAGTATCGATTGCTGCCATCCATTCCGCGAGCGAGCTCTCGATCGTTACGACGGACCAGACTCGAGGAATTTTTAAATAATGCGTCTGCCAGCTTCTCACACACACGTGAGCTCCCTTATTCCGAAACTAAACTTAACGGCGTATATGAAAATTTACGTTGAACGCGAAACGATATCCATGCGAACATTCTATTCTACATTCCATTTTCATGCAAACATTCAATTTAACAATATCCTTTCTTTTCTATCTGTTTCAGGTGAGTGATCTCGCAAAAGCACAGTCTACTAAAATAATCTCCTGCGATCTTATACGTGAGTTTATCAAATAATCGCAATAATTAGGCAACAGGCCCGCCTACAAATCTAAAAACGAAACAAAGCTCCCCTCTTTTGAAACCAAGAAAATCCGCAAGCTCGACCGCGAGCGTCGTCACGTCAATTAAAACCCAGCGACGACATCCACGAATAATCCCTCATCACCGCGCGCGCAACAACAAAATTCCCTCCTCTCTCGACACACTCTATAATATATCCTATATATACACGCACGTAAACGCAACAAACGATAGTACCACGCTGCGACTTTCGTCCAGCGGCCGCAATATAACGTTAATTCCGCGGACGGATTATTCCGAAAGAGCGCACGACAATAACCATTTGATTCCCGCTGACCCAGTTGCCGTTTCGGGACGTGCCCCGCGCGATTCTATTCCGCACTGCACGCGCGCCCGGCTTAGATTGCGCCTATACACGCTGATTAGCCGCTCTATCGCGTGATTACGCGGCCCGCCGGGCGGACGGACGGCGTGAGCAGCGACCGAAAGAATACTGCTGCAGAGAATTTTTGAGCTTCGCTGCTGCCATTATCTTTGTGTCGTCGAGGTCGCCGCTTTTTTTTCAACTGGTGAATTTCGCCCTATGAAAAATTTTTTTCCTATTTTTCTGGAGTGCCAGATATGTAGGTTATGGCTCTCGGAGTAATCAAGCACGATCAATATTGAATCTTCGCTCTGCGTGTTATTTTTTTATTAAAAATTTCAATACACGTCGAGCGCAGTCGAGAGTTTGAACAATACTTTTTTAATACTCTTTCGACTTTCATGCGCAGCTATTTTTTTCACGAAATACCGCGCAGCGTACTTGTTCCTGGTACGTACAAAAAAAAGAAAAAACACGAGAGTGTATACAGCCGTATATACGAAAACAAGTAGTTCAACGGGGGCTCGGAAAAATAAATCAAATCCACTTATGCGCGCACATCGGCGTGTAATACATAAATCCGGGGGCGTAACGAGGCCAAATCCCATGATCGAGCGGGAATTATTCCAACGAGTGCTCGCGCGCTCGCAGGAAAAAATGATTTATCCCAAGAAAAAGAGCCCTTTATTACGCTCGAGCCGACCGACAAGAGAAATCCACAGTGTACAATACTACAGGGATTTTAGGTGTATCCGTCCAAGGATACGGAAACATTTTATTTCGTCCGTCCACTTTTTTTTCGGACTCACTCGGCCGTGTGGATCGATCGTGCGAAACGAATCGGCATAAACGTCGGAGACCAGCAGCAGCCGGACTAGACTCACCCTTCTGATGTGCTCGGGAGAGATTCGGGCATTAAATGACATTTCGGACCCTCGGCCAGTTTTGTGTCTCGTAAATACGTAATTTCGGGGAACTTGTTTCCGACCCCGCGCGCGCGCGCGCTGCAGCTTTCTCCCTTTCATATCCCACGGGACGAGCGCAGACGAGAGTGACAGACACGAGCTCTATATGTACGTCTCTCTCGAAGCTCGAAGCATTTTGCATTGGCCGGCGTTTTAATTTGGTTATATTCGTCGGCCCCTTATTTTCATTACGATTACTGCATTATGAACGACGTGATTACCCGGCATTTCAATGGAGTGAGCTGGCCGGCGACAGCGCGCGAGAGCCTGATGCACGGATTCGTCAAACGTTAAATGGACTTTCTGCCTCAGTCGCCGCGTTCGAATATACAATTATCGCGAAATTTATCGCGAGTCTGCAGAACGCGCTCGTTCAAGGTCTGTTTATTCCTGAATTACGGACACCGACGAGCGTGTGTGTGAGTTTCAATTGATATGCGGTATATTTGTGATATTTAACTTTGAAATCGATCCGTTCACGGTTGGCAAAGTTTTAATAAAAAAAAGAGCGGCATCACCTCGTTCTTCCAATCTCGAGGACGAGACTTTTTCCATATAATTTTCCCGGTCTCTTCCGCTCGAACGGCGTTCACGGGACAGTCTATATATCCGCGCGTGTGTATCTATCTACGCATCCGCTGTATCTGACCGATCGCATCTCTCCGAGTTTTAATCTCGCGAGTCTATACCTACCCTCTACGCACACGTACACAAAAAGAAAGTTCACGGGAGGGTGGAAAGAGACAGAGAGAGAGAGAGAGACCTTTTTAATTTAAGGTCGCTCTGCAGGTTTGACGTATTCTCGAAGCGAGCGCGCGACGTCGTTCTTCCCCGGAGTTTTATCAAGCTGAGTGCGTGCGAGGAGAGAGAATTAAAGAGCCTGCGAATTGGGTCCTCCTCTTGACACGCGCGCGCTCGCGCGAGAAAAAGAGGGTGTATAGCTGCTCCGACGTCGTGTCCATCAGTTGAGCGCAACAAAGGCCGTCTGCAGCGTTTTTTTCTCTCCTCCTCGCTCTTTGTTGCAGCAGCAACAGCAGCCCTTCGGAAAATGACGGCGACTGAAATAAAACGAAAATCAACATAGACTTGAAAGCTGTGCGCGGCTATACAGCGCAGACTGAAAAACTGGGAGGAAGTTCGACCTGGAGAGTACATCAGAGTTTCGGAAAGTTTCGCTTTTCCAATATAAACATTCGACTTCCGCCGCTGCGTTGCGCGTAATAACGTTTTGCAATTTGATGATGGAGAGAGAGAGAGAGAAAGAGCGAATAGTTGCGGGAAAAGCTGGGCCGAAACACCGCCGGCCAACACAACTTCCCGCGCGCAGGGCAGCTTGTTATTTACCCAACAATAGTCATACTTGCGAATTCCGTTTCCATCGCTCTATATATATGCGCGTGTGTGGCCGTGATGCATATTCTCTCTCTCTCTTGCATCTATACATAGAGCTGGAATTAGAAAAATTGAATAATTCCCTTTGTCAACAGGGTCAGCGCAATATCTGGCGCGATAAATGCCGTTAGAAAAGGTTGTTGTGTTTTGGAAAAACCGACTGGATTTTTTATTGATGCAGAGAATATACTATGTGCGCGCTTCTTTTCATTAATTGAAAACGCGGGCTTTACGTCGTATACCGAAGCTCCGGTATTTTTCTTTAATTTTCCAATATAGCACATATATACAATGTACAGGTACACAGCATACGCGCGGCGGTCCATCTAATTCTCCGATAAAGAAAGCCAACTACAGTCATACCCGCCGCTATCGCGCGATCCGCAATAAATCATTCAGCGCAATTCCCGTCATAAAATCAGATTCCGCTCGCGCAATCACTGACGGACTCTCTCTCCCTCTCTCTTCGCCATTCCATCTCGCAACCCTCATCGGAGGTAGTAAAGACAACAGGCAGCAATGGCATGTAAAATATTAATGTCCCTCGGGCCCAGCGCAGCAGTAGTAGTAGTAGTACTACTATCCAGCGGAAGGAAAGAAAGAAGGTCGACGTCAAGACTGTATAGTATATAGACTGTACTACTCTCCCTCTGCCGGAGATGCGCTGCAGCAATAACACGTTCTTAGGAGGACGCCGGGGATGGCCGCGCGCGCGGCGGAGATTCCGATGTCTAGATATTCCGAGGACCGCCGGTATATATATATACGCCACAGCCGCCCTGCTATACACCACGAGGCACGTCCGGCTTCGCTGCGGCCGGGCATCGGTATGCGCCGAGGTGCTGCTGAGCTACAGTGTTGCTCCGGTATGTTGGCAGTTTGCGCGCCGCTCTATTTATCATCGTCGCAGGGCAGCTTATACCTACTCTGCCGCTGTCGCCTACTCCTCATCCTGCTCCTGCTGCTTATACCACCGAATTCTAGCGAATTTTACTATACTCGCGACCTACATTCGGCTGCTACTATATGTACTTGCATTCTCCCTTTCGGCGGAGAGGAGAATCGACGGGTTGGATTAATCCGGTCACTCGCGGTTCTTTTCCGAGAAAAAGGAGAGTGAGACTGATGGGGTAATTACGGCTGATATGCTCCGAGAATCATCTCTCTCGTCCGTTTTAAGAGTAAACACGAAAACTTTCCATTACGTTTATGTAAATTTAATAGACAGCTGCGCGCGCGCAAGAGTTTTATCGACAGAGGAGAGAGAGAGAGAGAGACAGACAGCAAGTAGTAACGTTCTTGCAGCGTCAGACGCGCGACAATCGTCGTGACGAGAAACCGTTTTCCCTGGTGCCAGGCACGCGCCTTGAATTATCAGAACCGCAGCGGCAACGCAATTAGCGACTCGCGTCACTTAATTGTGGCAAGAGACACGAAGATTCTGTAGCGTATACTCCGGTGCTATAACCCGAGATGCTCTGCCGCACGTCGTCACAGCTGAGCTGACTCTCCTCCCCCCCTCTCACTACCATCCGGATGGTAGTGCGGAATATGGGGGCTAATGCCCAAGAAATTCATTATTTTCAAAAATTTAAAAAATTAAACTCTAAACTCTCGCTTGTAACTCTCGAAACTCTTTCAAACTGCATTTATTTCCCGAGTTAACGAGATTCCGCGCGCCTGGCAAGTGCTTCGTGCGGTATAGCAGGAGTCGAGGGGAGATAAAGAAAATTGTTCGCTGCTTATTCGGTATTTTACACTCGACTTGACTCTATACCGACTGTCTGAGACTTTCTTTTGCTCGAGACGCGCGCTGTTTAGATTCCGAGGGATAAGCTGTATCGTCGCTCTTCGGCCCGGAGTATTTAAATTTTAGATTACGGGATTGCTTCGAATTGCGTGATGGTTTATCTGGAGATTACGGATCGAATGAAATGTCGTAATGGGCTTGAAATTTATATATAACAAAGATGAAGTTTCGAGATAACGAAGCGAGCCGTAAAATTCTTAGAACAATCAGCTTATATGCCTGCGGACGTAATTACTACGTCTCATTGATTCCATCGCGCTTTTGATTTAAAAATCATACAGCGCCGCGTTCACAAAGCAACGACATAGAAAAAAAAATCTCTCCTATTAGTCAAAGACAGTAGTAGCAGCAGCAAAAGCACGTGAAAGGCTACGTCAAAAGCGCGCGAGCCCAGAAAAGGGCTTGAAAAGCATCAAAGCTCGGGTCGTTCGCAGAAATGAAATAGTCCGCTCTGGCAAAATGATCGCGAGGAACAAAAAAGCCGGAAAAAAGTGCGCAAATTCGCCCCGTGGATTCGAGGGCTAATTGTATCGTTCATAATTACACGCAGACGCGCGCAGCAGCAACAACAACAACAACAAGGTTTCCCGCGGGGTCATTATCGCCGTTTTGCGAAACAAGCAAGTTTCTGCCAGTCGTTCGCGTAATTACACGTCGATCAAATAACTAACGAACCAAACGCGCGCCCTGCCATGCACTGTAGCGGTCAACTCAACTTGTGCGTGCGGCTGCTGCAGCGCTGCGCGCAGGTTATGTATAACTTTTCTCGAGAATATAATAAGCAAAGCAGCTGCGTAGCGAGCCATGTCGACGCTTCAGCAACTTTTTAGTTCGACAGTAAATGATAATAATATACGTTTTTTTACTTGTGTAAAAATAGACGTTCTATTGGAAAAGCAAACTCAACAAGTCGCCTGAATTATTATTACATCAGCATCGGTATAGCAGCGGAAATGCTAATAGTAAAATAGCGATTTTCCTATTTACAACGCGGCCGAGAGAGTCGGGACGCTCGTATCATGAATATTTTGGGCAAATTTATTTGCAGCTCTCTGCGCGCGCGCGCGCACGTGTGCAATTTCGACGAAATTCAATTTCAACGGTCAATGTTTGTCGGACCGAGACATTATTTATTCAAACGGCGCAATATGCTTCCGCTAATCGATATACAAAAATAACACAGCCGGCTCTGTCCCGCTGTGGCTTTTTTCACCCATGCGCATATTGTGCAAAGTACACCACGAGACGTTAATCGCCTCAGCTGTGCTGTTCTCTATTTTTTTTACTCGTGTATTAACTCGCAGTTTATTAGATTACCGTATATTTGCAAAATCGGTTGATAACAATTCTATACATCGCAAGACTCGAGGAAACTAATAAACAGCAGTCCCGCAAATCTCCTCAATTCTTCCAAGCATTCTAGTCTCAAACCATACGACGAAGCTTCTGTCGAGGAGATATCTCCGGGTTTGCTCTGTCTCTCCGCAGCCGCAGTACTGCAGCAAATTTATGACCGCAATGTCCATAAAGCTCATCGTAATCGTATTCATAAGCGTGCTTACACAGCGGCGCAGCACGTGTCGACGCGCAGGTGTCTCGTATCCCACGAGAGTCTCCCTCTCTCTCTCTTGCGTTCGGGCGAGACAAGCCGAGCCCGTGTGTTTGGAACTCGCAGCTCGAACAAATGCCGCTACAAAGGCCGAGAACAAGAGTCGCTCTCTCGCGCGGACTTGATTGCCGCATAAATTAACCCCCGCGCTTAAGCTCCTTTGTGTCCCTGCAGCTTTCCTTATACCTTCAACTCCAGCTGCTGCTGCTGCTGCTGCTACTACTACTACTGCTGCTGCTTCGTTGGATCAATCTTCTTATATACGGGAAGTTTGCGGGAGCAGGGAAACAATTTCCAGCGGCCATTACGAGAAGCGCTCGGGCTAAACGTGTACACACTTGCCAAGTGGTCTCTATCATTGCTACGTGTGTAATGTATGCGAGTCGAGGCGGCCGTGCAAAGTTCACTTGTTGTATAGCGCGGCGGCGGCGGCGGCGGCGACGGCAAACGTCCAGGCCGTTGCTACCTATACAGAATGTGCCGAGAGAGCTGGCAAATAGCCAGACGCGCGCGAGACCGAAGGAACCTAGCCATTGTCCGGCCTCTGGGGGTGGCTGTACTCTCTGGCTATACGACCCTCGTTGCCGAGAGTCTTACACCGACGAGGATCTGGAAATTCCGAGGCTGCAGCTTCTTCTATTGCTGGCTTTTATTCTTTCGACTGAGTTTTTTTGATTGGTTTTTTGAAGCTGAATTGTTAAACGAACTGCCTCGAGTTTTAACGATTTTTAATTGAACATTTGGTTAATTGATATCTGTGTAGATAAGTCAGTATCTTGGAAAGGAAGTCAAACGTCACTTTGCTGTCAGTTTTCAAACCATGAGAAATTCATGCTTACACGATTCGCAGCAGTACTTCATATTCTTTTTACACTTATGCAACTTCGAACCCAGTCGCCCTACGAGAATAATGTCAGTGAATAATCAACGATTTTACCATAATACTAAATTATTTCAAACGATCGATAATAGGAAGATGGGAGAGAGAAAGCTCCGCCGAGAGACGGACATTATATTGATCTCGATATTGATGCTTCTCTCTGCCACAAAAACGTTCATCTCCCTTCGCATTGTTATCCCTTCGACGTAATTTCCCCAGCATCACCATCATATGGAGTCAATTAAGAGAAAAGAGCGATAAGAAAAGCCGTCCTGTCCCAGTTCGATAATTACTCGTATGCTAATTTCCTGATGACGACTACGACGGCGACGACGACGAGAGCGGGCGCTTTTTATAAAAGCGGTGAGCTAGTCGTCCACAGGGAGCATTTTGCGCCCGCTAATGGCTTTCATCAGGCCGCTCGACTTTATGTGTGCATTCGTCGCGGCCGGAATTTGTTGATTAAAATTTCGGAGGCCTCGTCGGCGGCGGTGCGTTAATGTATGCTATATATTATAGCGGTCGATCGAAGGCCGTATATGTGCGCTAGCGAAAGTGATGGAAGACTCGCGTGGGGATGGCAATTAGCCCGGGGACGCAGGTGGCCATATAGGTTGCTTGTGTGTTTAATTACGCGCGCGGGCGCGAAAAATTTCTCGCTCGCGTGTTTTTCTGAATTTTAAATTTAATTTTCGTAATTGATGGCTGCGGCGGCGTTTGTTTTTCTTACTGCGCGCTCGATGTCAAAGTTTATTTTGAAAGCGGGTATTATAAGCTCCCGTATCTCCTCTATATATTGTCAGGGAGCGGACCAAATTAATCCCAACTAATTAAGTAATTAATCCGGTCCATCTCCATCGAGATAAACAGCCCCGAAGCTTCTTCCCGGCAGTCGGTATAGTCTTCCGAGTTGGAAGACGTCGTGTGTATACATATACCAGTTCAGTTGGGCGAAACAAGCGAACCCTTTTCACGCTGTACAACTGGCGTGCGTACTGCACCGGCAATTCGACTAACGAGCTCCAGCCGCTGTAGCGTCATCCTCTCGTCGATCCGTAAACTCGACGTCTTGTGCTTTCCTTCTCGCCTTCTCTCTCGAGTTCTCTTTGATTCCGGCGACGTTACTTTGATGTCGTGCGCAATAACAAAAGAGACCTTGTAGGTATATCTTGCCGAGAGAGACAGAGAGAGAGAGAGGGAGGTGTGTGGTCGAGTTGTCGCCGTCTTGTTACGGGAATGTATTTTGTAATTTGTCTGATTAGAGTCTAGCTAGTTCTGGTGTTTGGCTTTCATTTAGTATAGTGCTTCTAAGCAAGTTGAAGCATTCCCAATCATTATAAACAACAATCTCTCCAAACGCAACGCGCGATATATTTGTAGAAGGCAACTATTTTAATCGCGAAAGCTCCGAAACTTTCCAGCGCAAAAAGCGGCGCGCTCCATAGCTTTTTTTATCACGAGCTAACGGCGCACACACTGCACACAAGCAAGCGCAACGGCGAAGCGGAAAATCTGTAAAGTTGATCGGCGCGCGGGCTGTATATATAGTCTATACCCATCGGCAAAGTTGCTCAGCGTGCAGGGGGTGTATCGGCTGATAGGAGCTTTTATCGTTAGCCCGTACAAGTATAACGCGCTTCCAGCCGCGTCGAAGCTGTTTATACAAGTGCCAAGTTCTAAAGTCCATGGGCATAATCCCGAAGAGGGTTAACGAAAGAGCGGCATGCAGACAGTAGCGCGGCGACGTTGTAACGGTGCGCGCGCGTGCGTACTCTCGGCGTCAGCATCGACGAAACACGCGTTAAGCTGCTTCAATGGCTTATCCCTCTCCTTCGGAACATAATTTTACGCGCGGCGCGTGTGTATGCGCCCTTTCCGAATTTATTCCCGAGGAGCTTTATAGAGTCCTAGTGACCATACCACTGGATGCTGCCGCTGCTGGCTATGCCTGTTATTACCAGCGGACTTTTACGATCCTCCAAGCCGGTAATGGCCACTTCATCATACGCGAGTTAAAGCGCCGCCAAGTTCTGCCCCCGCCGTCTACGTGGTGTGTGCGAGCCGAAAATAGCTCTTTCGAGTATAGCCGACTATATAGCGACTCGTAAAAACTCGACGCCTTTTTAATACATTTTCCTCAAACACGAAAGTTAACTCGAAACGATAATTCATCTCCGATCAATTATACACTGCACCTAGGGCACGCGCACGTGAAAAGCCACATAATCCGCGAGAGAAAGTTATATACACACGCGAGAACGAAAAAGTCATCGGGGCTATAAGAGTGCGCGCGCGCGCGAGGAAAGAAAGAAGGACCCGACGGTGGTGCAGCGCAGCGTTATAACGATGCCAGCGAGGGCGCGAGGCAACTCTCAATGTTTACGCACGCGAAAGAACTACCCTAAGTGGCGAACTTTTTAAATGCTTCCCCTTCCGCCATCAGCGCAGCTATATTCCACTCCTGCAGTAGCAGCCTGGCTATTCCTCGAGGAGTTGGATACTTTCGCGCGATATTATGGGAAATTGATGGGTTTTTATCGATGTTTAGTTGGGGCGACTTTAGTTTTTCTTTTCTTTCCTCTCGCTCTAGCCGAGTTATATAACTGCTCTACTGTGTGTATGTGTTTCTGGA
The DNA here is from genome assembly GCA_900474305.1 of Cecidostiba fungosa. Classification (NCBI taxonomy): domain Eukaryota; kingdom Metazoa; phylum Arthropoda; class Insecta; order Hymenoptera; family Pteromalidae; genus Cecidostiba; species Cecidostiba fungosa. Next base: position 128,327 of record UCOJ01000003.1, read on the forward strand.
CAATTAAAGTCGATTCAATCTACGGCAAAAGTTTTCGTTTCGTTCGAGATATCGTCATATACGTATTATACATTTAAATATATCGCGTCACACCGACAACTTTTCCATTTATAAAAGTCCACATCTCCCTCGTTTATACATGTTTGCTTCTCGATCTCCGACACCGGAATATACAGACCACATGCCAGTAGCAGACGGATCGCGCACATACATACCACCGCGACGACAAATCGCGGGAAATTACCAGTGGCGATGGAAAATCTAAGCACCGGCGGCGCTACTGCCGGCGACGTTTTCGTTGCGTGAAAGAGAAAAGTGCCGCTCGAACAAAGCCGGCTCTCGAGTTTGTCTGGAGCTATATAGTAGGTGAAGAAAAGAGAAGAGAGCTGTTTGCCGCGACCGTCATCGCCTCGTCGTATACGATTTCCTGTCTTTTGCTAGACGCATTCACACACACTCATACGTATATATGTGCGAATATCTCTCGTGTATGAAATTATAATGCCTTTTGTGCCGCGTGCCTTCCACAGAAGATTCCATCTGCCTTCTGTCGATACGAAGCTTCGTGAAAAAAAAAATTATCGATCCTTGCCCCCTATACACGGCAAAATTTAAATATGTATACCTTCGCAAAAATATTATTCATCCCTTATATTCTTGTCGGCAAAGCTCATCCATACATATCTCCACTCGACGCGGTGTATACACGGTATAGGAAAAAATTTTTTCCTAATTCTCGAAATCCCTCCTATAGACACTCGACCTTTCCCACCACCACCACCACCCCCCTCGAGGCCTTATATATACACCGATGTGCCCGCGCCAACGTCGGTGGTTTTATCGGCGGATTAGCATTGCTTTACATAGTTTCGAACGAGTTTGCATAGGTTTCGAGCAGCGCGTGCATATATACATGTATATATACGCGCGTGCACAGGCAATTCCGTCTGCTCACTTTGCAGCCCCGGAGAAATTGCGGAGGAGAGAGAGAGAGAAGAGAGAAAAAAAAGTAGGAATCGCACACGATACTTGTTCCGCTCTTCCGTGTACATAGTTTCCGTAGTTACTGGGCCAGACGCGAACGACCGATTAAGTAGCGGAAAAGAGACGTTGCGCTACAGCAGCAGCAGTAGTATTGCTCTGCAGAGCGAGACTTTGGCTCTTAATTAAACGCCGGATTCGCTATGTATCTGCTCGACTGATCAAGACTTTGGAATTGATTCGCGTCGCGTTTGTCTCTCGCTTCCAAACTCGTTCTGTACTTATTGCCGCCAACTGCAGCCTCGACGTTAGAGTACAGGTAGTAAAATAGTTGAAAAAATATTGAAACTCTTGCGTTACGTCAATCCTCGAGATCCAGTCTTTTATAGAGCGCTGATAAGAGCGAGAGTTATCGGACTTGAGGATCAGAAGGTAAGCAACTTCTTCTCCTGGCCGATAAATGGCACGGACGCGGCGAGCATTTGTACCGGGACGCGTGTAAGCGTGTAATCGCGCCAACACGAAAAGTACATTAGCCAATCGATCGTCTGCTCGCTCACAACTCTGTTACAACACACCGCGGCCCGCCGTGTGTATACACACTTTACTAGGTCATCACTGGCTTTAATTTCTGCATTCGCGGAATAAAATAAAGAGCTGGAAAGCAAAGCCCGAAATTGAAAGAGTCACGCGAATCTCGAATCGCCGGGAAAATATTACACGACGTCCGATCTACGAACATCAGCTGCAGATTTATATCGCGCGGACAAAAAAGCGCCGTCTTGGAAGCTAGAACAGAGAATAAACTCGCCGGCGAATTGTATGATCGATATAATTACACAGTGTGTGTGTGCGGAAACAGAGGTGGGTTATTGATATATAAATAAGTCGTCTCGAAGGAAAACGATTAGCTCCGAGAGCAAATAGCTCGGCTGTTGATTCTAATAAATAGCCCAATGCCGGCGCGCTCGCTTGAGATCTGGACTAATGAGCGCAATGGGCTAATAAGTATGGAGTGTAATGAGCGTATTGTTTCAATGCTCGTGCAATTACGGAACTGGGTCACCCCCCTCTCCATCGCCGTCGTCTCGCAATAAAAGATCTTTGTATATATGCACAGGTATACTGCCTTAGCCGATTGATTGTATCGCTGGAGAATACATTTAACATGAGGTACCAGCTCGTCGTTCCTGTATATTTAGCTGTCACACGGCGAAGCTTATTCGACGAGGAGAGTATATACTAATTTTAAAAACAATTTCATTCGCGGACTATTCGCAGAACGACGTTCATGCGAATAGCTCGGCCGAACGATCCTCGATTTATCGACTAGCCGCGCAATAATACAGCAGCAGATGTATTATATACAATAGGTACACGCCAGAAATACAAAGCCGCGCAAAAGGCTTTGTCGTTGAAATGAAAAAACAAAAATAGAAACAAAGGAGGGAGCCTTTGCCTGAAATTACGTCGTTATCCCCGTTGCTGCAGGTCGACCGATTATAAAAGCTCTACTCGCTCGTGCTCCATTATATTCTCCGTTTTCCGTCTTGGAGGCGCAGCTGCATTTCGGATAAGAGCCAAGAACGAGGAGAGGACACAGTGTTTCAAGTGTCGCTCGCTTCGTTATACCTACCGTGGACAGAGCCAGGGTAGAGAGAGAGAGAGAGACTATCGAGTTTTCTCGGAATACTTCGATACTCAAGCTCGACGGGTAAATTAAGACGGGAAGAGAATGAAAGTTTAATTGCATGCAGCACTCGAATCTTCTTCTTCTTCTTCTTCACCTTCTCTCGTCTGAATCAACTTGTGCCTTGCTGCTGCAGTTGCTTTAAGCGTAAATCGTCGATCTTGAAAGCTCGAGTCTCGAGTGCCCGAGAAAAAAACGAGCGCATCAGAGAGAAAGAGAGCAGGGAATAAAAGAGTTGCAGCGAAACGCTTCAAAAGAAATACAAATATTTAACTTGCCGGCGTTGCCTCTTCTTTCCTATTTCTTTTAATTCGCTCAATTTGCCGCGAATCGAGCCAACTTGAACGCCGCGCGCTACACTACCCGATTAATTTATTAGCTCAATTTATCGAGAGACTTGACTTTTCATATTATATATAGCTACCCTTTCATCTCCAGCATCAGCTGCAATGTAATTTTATGAAAATCGTGTAACTGCGCTCGAGAGAGTCTGACTGTGACTCGCTTCCGAATTATTCCGCTCGATTCATTATAAATTGCTGCTGCCGCTGCAGGTACACCGCTTCAGTCCTCGGGTCCCTTTGACGACGGCAACTCGAATCTTGACATATACTTGGAAACTATGAGCCACGGAGAGAGAGAGAAGGGCGCAAAGCAGTAGGGCTGCTTTGGAGTAGAATATGCGTTGACTTGCGGCAGCGGCTGCGGGAGAGCTTTAGACCTGTTGCAAGAGAGAGGAGAGAGCGGAATGGACCCTAACGCAATCTTGAGTCTTGATTACGCGAGCCCCAGTCGAGGATTATTAATATCGAGCGGAGCCAGTACAGCGCTGTACACGTACACCGCCATCGGGAAATTACATTATCGCGTCTAAGTCGATCCTCGACGAGCTTCTCCGCCGTCGACGCCGTTGCCGTCTATAGCAGAGCTTAAGCAGCTTTCGAACTTAACGCTGCTGCTGCTGCTGCTGCTGACCAATCTCTCGGCAAAGTCGACGTCCCGATGCCCTACGGCATCACCGACGATCCATTAAACTTTATCATTTATGACCTTTCGCGCTTTCCAGACCTATAGCGCGGAGTGGGAGGGACTTTAGTGCCAATCATTAATGCCGCGGCCGTTAAAAACAAACTCTCGCGTGCTGCGCTTGTTTGGCTTTATGGACGCGCCGCCGCCGCTGCTGCTGCTGCTGCTGCTGCTTTATTCATTTACTTTTTCACGGTGTCGTTAATCGAAAGTATTATGTGCATTATGTATACGGGATGCTTCGGTTATGAATTACTTTGAAGCGCACGCCGGACGAATTTTATGGGCAAATCACGAGTAAATGATTGTAACGCTGCTGCCCTTCCAGGACATAAATGTATAAATATATACATCCTTTGGATTATAAAATTTTTCACGTCGATTTTGCCATGCACTCGGCTGGTTTTTTTTCAAAGGGAATAACACGAGTGTGGATTTTTTTTGTTCTCTCATTTCGCGATATAATATACTTTATGCGAACAATTTACGATGCGAGTATAAAGAGGGATTTTACGGAATTTCCAAATTTCTACGAAGCAATCAGTGTGATCGAACGTTCTCGAGCTAATAACTCGAATTTTGTATATCTGCCGACGAGTAAAAATTCGGATTTTACGAGAGGTAAATTTATTCGCCGGGATTCGGCGAAACACTGTAAAGTAGCTCCTGCGTTATATTGACGAATGTAAATATTCAGCTTTTGTTAAAATATGTAAACGCATAAAAAATTGAGCCAACGCATACATCACTTCATTATTTACAATCTATATATTCAAATTTAAAATCTCAAAAGTATACGCATCGCTTAAACGCATGATTTACGTTGAGTATGATTGAGAGCCAATTGCGCAGTATTACTTTTTATAAGCAAAATTTCGAGCATAATAAGACAATATCGTTTCCAAGTTTCCCCGCGAAGGTCAATTTAATGTCGAAACAGCTTTGATGTTGTTATTCCGTCGTTGTTTAACGCTCGCCGTCTCCGGTGTATTTATCCCGTATATATATATTTATTTCAATTCGTGTAATTGATTTTGGCGGGAGAGGCAGGCAGCGACGGGGCTTCTTTGACAATATCATTTGGTACACACACATATATATACATATAGACTGCAAAGAGCGCTGTTTGCGGTTCAATTTCATTATTGCCAGACGTACACAGGGTGAGAGAGACAGAGCGAGAGAGAGAGAGAGCGCAAAGCCGGGATCCGACGCTAGCTCGCTCGCCAAGCGCCTGTATACAATGTTACATAGCGTGTTGCCAACGCGCGCGACTCGCTCACACGTATATAGGATACACATATACATTGGAGCACACACACGCAACAATATAGAGCAGCCTGGCTCGACTCTGTATATTTAGCGCGTGTATACTCGGAGCAACTAATCTCCATTTCCATTTCGGTTATACACGTCAATTACATATAATTATTCTTTAATACGAGCAATGAATGCGCCGCAATTCTCGATCGCGCGACGCTTGGTTGATTACTTGCCGTCGCTTGATTTTATCGTTGATAATTTGCAATTGATTTCTTTTGTCGTTTAAAAGCTGGCGAGCTTATCTACATTGGACAAAATCGTTGTCGAAATTTTCATGGGTTATTTCTGTAATGTAATAAATAGTTCGATTCATCTCTGTATATAATTCCTGTATATATACGGAAATAATGGACAATCCCGATAATTGACATACTTCGAAATATTGACGGTTGACGTTTTAATTAAAGAAAATAATAATAAATGAATTATTAACCGAGAGGTACGTTACTGCATTACTCATCATTATACAAGCGGTTCAAAGAAATCGCAAACAATAAACGGCGAATTTCTGCTAATCAAACACGAGAATTCCGAATCATAATTAATGCTTGAAACAAATACAGCATATATACAAGCGAAAATGTCTATATTGCCAATCATAAATGATCGTTAAATTAAATTCATGCATTTTAATCCCGTAATAATGTAAAGAGACCAGAGCATTACGTGGAAATTCGAAGCAATGTCATTTAATTAATAATTTATTCCGGCTGTTATAATAGAAACATAATTCAATGCAATCGCATCGAATATCTACATCAAACAGCAAGCGAACGTAATTGTTGAAAGTTCCTTTGTGTACAGCATATCACGCGAACGTAAACGAGAGAACCTCTTCGCCGTTTATCCAGTGAATATTCTCTCGCCTGCTCAGAATAAACCAGGATATAATTTAACAAGCCCGGTAATGCTCTTGATGGATGTAAAAAAGGGCCGGTCGTAAGCTCAGCTTCCGACGCCGGGAGCAATCGAATGATCTAGCCCCTTAAAGCCTCCGGGCTTTTTGAGAAGCTTAAGGAGTTTTTGTTTGCAAGGCAGAACTTCCTGACTAGAGTGAGAGAGTCTTTCTACGCGCAAGGCCGCGAACGTCGGCGTCGACCCACTGAAAGACATTCTCGCGAAAGCTGCGATTTACGGCCGGCAGTAAAAACTGCTGCCGCGATTCTTCTGCCGGATAAAACGTCACTTGCAGATGACGTATATAACGATGCGAGAGAGACGGAGAGCAGAAGGCTGCTCCTAAAATTTTCCTTGGCTCTCCTCGGCTTACCCTTTCTTTTCCGTGTTTCACTCGCTCTCAGCTCCGGCGTCTTTGGATAAAAATTTACTTTATCTCCGAGTGTCTTGAATCGTTTATTTAAGTGTTGCTGCAAAGCGATTTTTTTTCTTCGAATAAATCTTCTGTTGCAAGAGTCCATCGTCTTAAACTTTACACGGCAATTTCCGTACTTATATATACCCGACTAAATGCCCAAAATAATAAAGACGTAAGCGCAGCATAGATTCTCTTGAAATTTCGAAGCTATCCCTTTTGGAGGCGATTCACTTTGTCTCAGCGACGACGATGATGATCATATCGATAAAGTTATCTCCCCTTCCCCCGACCGAGTTTCCGCTTTAAGCCGTGTTCCCGAGCTGCTCGACGACGACGCAAACGACATCGCCCTTAAATATCGTCGTCGCCCGAAGGAGGTTTTCCTTCGTATATACGCAGCGTATATATAACCTCTCCCTCCTCTCGCTTCTCTATCGAGCCAACGAAATAGACGAGCAGACGCTCGGCAACAGGTTGCGCGCACCGCATCGTGCAGCCGACCGTACACTTGCGGCTGTATCTATAGAGCTGCAGGTACGTGTGTATATGTGCCCCGAGATCGAATGCAGATGAGCGAATCTTCGACGCGTAAAATATTTTTCAAATTCGAGCCGAGAGAACGTTCTTGCGAGTGCTCGTCGAGATTTTTTGCCGAGATTCTTCTATAGGCGGAGCAGATACCGTGCGTTCGATTTCAATATTGGCTTTTTCGTATAATACGGGCTATTCACAAAATGCGTAATATCTTGACGAAAACGTCAATTCGCGTAACGCGCAAAGATATAATAATGCTCCGAAATTTCAAATTCGCTTTCCACGGCGTAGCTACGAATATATGTCAAATAAAATATCGATAGCAGGAATTTCAAAATCCGGAGAAACACAACAACGCCGTCTCCGTGTAGGCATACGATTCTATTATCCACGCAGACGTGTACACAACACAATCGCCGTGAATGTTTAGCCGTCAGACCTATACGTCTGTCTTGCTAGAAGGTCAGGGCGTCTGTTTACACCTGAAATTCTCGAAGCTTCATGTCGCTCGAGGGGGACTCCGAAAACCAGAGACGCGTCGTTCGCCAGTCAGTTTGACTCTTGGACTCGATACGCGAGGATCAAGCCCGGTTTTACACCCGTGATCGTTTAGTCGCATTTTAAAGCGCGCAACTCCGTGTGACTATTACGTGATTAATTTTTTAGACGCGTTCGTGAGTGTGAGTGGGGGAGTTTGTTTAATTGTCTTTTTTTAAGAGAAGGAAATTCGACGAGCCGTGCTACAGCGATATCATTTCGAGTTTTTAATTGCTTTTTCGATCGGCTTCATAAATAAAAAATATCGCTTGTAACGTATTTTTCAAAAGTATAGTGTTCGTTTTGTTCCACAAATAATAACAATAATCAATCGTTGATTTCATCACGCTGGTTAAAATTTATTGCTCAGCAAGTGTTATTTAACGCCGTGTGCCGCGAAATAAAGCCGGAATAATAACGTGTATAATAATTATCCAGCAGTGCGCGGCGTATTCTCCGCGAAACAAAAGCTCGAGAATTTCGTTGAAAAGAACGATGACAGTGCAGAGTTGCGGACGTAAAATGGCCCACGAGCAGGCTCATTCTCGTAACAAACCGCCCCATCAGCGAGAGTCTCGCCCAAAAAGCGTGTACATCTTTACATAGATAAAAAGAGACGGACAGCTCGCGTGATTGCCGGGAGCTCCGACGAGAAACATCTCTTTCTCGCCGTATATAGAGCTATACTGCTCTCTGCGAGTAAGCAACGGAAGCTACTCTCGCGGGAGAGAGCATCGCGCGCAAGATTAACGTTCGCAGTGCAGCTTCTCTCCGACTTTGCGACTTGCGAGAGGCTTCTCTGCTTAAGCTCTCTCTCTCTCTCGCTCCTTGGGAAACTGCAATTGCTTAAGCTTCAGCTCGCGAGTCGCGCAAAACGAAATTTATCGCTGCGCAGTTTTGCCCGGGAGTTTCGCGGCTTCGAGTGCAGCTCTTCTTTGTCATCTTTCTTGTGCTTTCGAGAGAATTTCGTGACTTTTTTTCGCTTCTGGCGGACTATAGCTGTTTCGTCGATTTTCTTCTCTTTTCCGCCGGGACGTTTCTTCCTCCCCTATCTATCTCGCTTTTTCGCTCATGTTTTTTGGGATTTCAGTTTAGCAACTCGGTCAGACGATTCGTGCGTGAGAGAGTTTTTTTTACAATACGAAATGTTGCGTTTCCGTCAAAACTTTTTCGAGCCTCTCATCGGCCACGGCAGCACAAGCAGCAGCATCAACAACAACAACATTAACAGCATGAAAATGGATCACACCAATTGCATGAAAATGGAGTTGGATCATTTTCTCGACCAGAACAACAACGTCGACATGGATGAACACTGGCCGTTCAGTCTCGACAGGTACAACGATGCGCCTTTCTTTTTGCGCCGAAAATTACATTCCAGTCGTTTTTAATAAAATAGTAGCATGAGCCGGGTATAACTAAATTAATTTCAACTGAGCGTGTAATTACGCGTTTGATTCGGAATTCAGCCATGATGATGCGATTTTGCGTATTTTTCGAATATAATAATTCAAACGCTCGGGCACCACTGTGTATCTTTATTTCCCAGAATAATTATCCTGTACCCTTATTTCCGAGTAAATAATTGCACAACATGTTCGAAACATTCTATTCATTCGCTATATACTGGTATTAACAATACACTGATGAAAAAATCTCAAATTGTTAGCGAAATTCATTTATTCACAGCGTATTTATGCACTCGTATTTTCAGTGCTCTACGAGAAAAGTGTGTACAATTATAATACAGCCTAGCTTATTGAGAAATTCTTCGAATTCGCAAAACAGCGAGCTACATCGCAGCCCTGTAAACAATCCTTTATACTTCAAATTATGCATTTTTTGCCTTCTACCAAGCTGTTATTCCATAATTGTTCCAAAAAACAATCTCGCTCTCGAGCTTCACTGCATTTGAAAAGTACGCGAAAATCAACGTGTTTCTAGCAGCTTTGTGTCGTGCTAGAGAAAAATTGCCGCAAAAACACTTCTAAAATCTCGTATGAAAACAGCTGGGAGAGAGAGACAACCCGCGCGAGTTGATGGAGGTACGCGAGGGGAGTCTATATAGCGAAGGAGGGGAGAACGGCCGAAAGGGAGAGAGAAACTAAGTGCTATCTGCGTTCCAGCCAATGAACACAATGAACAGAACGGACACACACACACAGCGAGAATATTCTCTCTCTTGTTTTATGCCTTTTATTTAACATTTTAAACGCGTTATGAGGCGGCGCTCGCTCGAAAACTTTTTCAATATCACTACGAATTTCTATGTACTGTTTCTTCGTCCTCTCACGCACAGCATTGTTTACCCTTGACTCGCCCTCTCGACTGCTCCACTTGATTACGATTTTAAAAACTTTTCAACTAAATTTTTGTTTCCAGTATTTCACCGAACAAATACTCTTTGCGCACAATAAACCCTTCAAATAAAAAAGAGTCTGCATCGATTTCGCATTGAAGGCGGTACTTAATCAATTCCAGCCAATTAGCCGATTATTAAATCGAGCGCGCGTTAATCCCGACGCCGGCTTCGCCGCAACTATAATGCCCTGCGATGTATATATATACACACACACAGCCGCACTCTACAAGATCCGTCCCGCGCGTCGTCCGGCTTATCTGTCGTTTAACGCCATTGTGTCTCCGCGCAAGGAACCCTGGTAACCACTCGATAACGATTCGCATGTTGCAAAGAGGGAGAAGTAGGACAATGCAGAGAGCGCTCGCGCGGATGGACGAGAGAGAACGGTATAATTGAATTACGGAACGATAGCGACTTATCGCGGGATGACTGGTCTTCTCAGAAGTGATGAGAGGATTCTGTGGTGTGTAACGAGGGGGAAATAGCTGAGAGTGAAAAAGTTCGTTACAATGATACGTTTTGCGCGAATCAATTTGTTCAGGGAAGTTTTTAAAGGACGAAAAACATTTTAAGTAAACAGTTTCATATGCGTAAGAGAGTTGAAATTTCATTTGATTGCAGTCTTCGAAAGGAGAGAGAAAGAGAGCTCGTGAAAGTTGTAAAACTCCATTTGTGTAGGGTGCTAAAATAAGAAAAGCTCGCGGTAACTCGCGGCGCGAATGCGCAATAGACGGACTTACCCAGCTCTCACCCTCCTTTTGGACTGTTTTTCTTCTATTATTGTCAGGCCAATAAATGTGCCAGTATAACCGATATATAAAAGCGAATTCGCTCGAGACTTTGATGGGATTCGAATGTAGCCAGTCAGTCGGACGGACAGTCTGTCTGTCTGCTGGGCGCATTACGAAAGTGGAAGAGAGATAGAGAGACATAGAGTTATATTGCTCGAAGGGGCGGCTTTTACTTCTTATTTAATTAGGCCGAATCGTCTAATATAATTCTCTGTCCTGCTCGCTCTACAGGGGAGCGTCCTCGTGGATTACAGTCTCTAATCCCTCCTTTCGCCTCCTAAACGACGTTAGTGTCTCCTGGTGGACATTAGGACTAATGACACACGCGAAGGGGAGAGAGTCTCAGCAGCAGCAGCAGCAGCGATTGGCCGAGAGACGATTAATTCGTCAATATCGGCCGGCGGAGTGATCGAGTCGTAACGAAGAATCCGAGACGACGTCGTCGTCGTCGTCATATATAGACTCACTCTCTCTTAGCTCGAAATTAACTCGAGGCCGTTTACCTCTCCGAGCCTCATGAATCATGACGGGTATATCGGCCGGGGGTACAGTGTATTATGTGATCCGCGCGCGGGTTACTCGAGGAGCGTGCGAGCATCTGTTCCTAAGTGTTAACGTAGTTTGCCAACTTTTTCCCTCTCATATTTCCGCACCGCTACGTAATACACGCAGTTATATTAGTTTTATTTTAATTTTCCCGAACAAGCGGCGCGTGAGAATGTATATTATATATAGAGAGTAACTCGTTTAGAAAATTACAGGGCGAAAGTTCGGGGATAAACGGATTTGTATGGCGAAGTATATTGGATAGAAGTACACCTGCTCATTACGCAGATGACAAAAGCTCGGAATTAACAGACTTTGTCCGTTAATTCGTCCGTATATCGTGTACTTGGAAAACGCGGCTCTGCGGTCGGGACATAATACACACAGCGCGTAATGGCTCTCCGGCGGAATCACTTGGCAGATTAATCCAAGTTTAGAGGGATAATTCTCGGCTCATTTTCGGAATTGAGAAGCAAATGCATTAGGATCGTTCCCCCGCTGCCGGCGGCGGCGGCTGCGGCTTGTGCAAAACTAATCTCGTAACGATAATGTTTTCGACTCCAGCTCACGAGTTAATACGGTGTGGCCCGGCGGGTTAAACAGTCCCTCTGTGCCTCGCGACGACGCTGCCAAGGCCAGTATAGAATCCCGACGAGCTATTTTCACTTTGCGCCACGGAATTTCGATGTGCTATTCTCTCTCTCTCTCTTCCCCAGCTCTCGAAATTTCGATTTCGCGCTTGTAACGCGCGCAAAGTTATAAATGAGTTCCCAGCGGCACACCGGCACGTGCTTTATTCCTCGGACGCGGAAAGAGAGAGAGAGAGAGAGTTTCTCTCTCGCGCGCGCCCGCGTTTTTGCACTTTTTCGAAGCCGAGTCGATGGAGGAAGTTCGAGGGGGATTTCAATTTATATGGGAGTTTGTTGTTGCGCACTTGTTGTTCTCTTCCTCTCCCTCTTGCGATTGAGTCTTGAAAATATTATTGCCAGGCGCGCCAGGATTTTCCAATGTATAAAACGACGAGAGTTGCACAGTCTTGTATTATAATATACATCATCAGTTCGCATTACAATATTGAAATAAACTCATCGCGCGTCAAAACACATTACGCAAGCCTTAGATAATCTCGCGCTTCATTATCATCCGGAGAATAATTTTCCACTCTCGCGCATCGAGATCGTTGAAAAAATATAAGACCCCGTGGAGTCTACGTAGCACAGACTCGCGGCGACGAATTGAAAGTTCGCATAAATTTCCCCAGCTTTGCCAGCACTCTCTCTCTCTCTCTCTCTCTCTCTCTCTCTCTCTCTCTACATATACACACACACAAGCACGCGGTTTTCCTCGACTCTTGCAACGCGTTGTGGAAAAAACTCTCCCTCGATTATTCATTCGTCACATCGCGGATTCATGAATCCGCCGCGTGCGCCGCAAAAATATTGAAGCGTGTACATATTCAGCTGACACGGCGCGCAGTCACTGACCGAGATTCCTTGCGGTGCTGGCCTCAAGGGCTGCCATTATAAGGGACGGGTGAGAGAACCGCAGGGTTTAATGACGATGACAAAGCCTTGCGGGGGATCTCCCTCTCCTCGGCTTGTCTTTGTTTGTGGATCCTTGAAAACTTTTCAAACTCTGTATTCTCGATTTTTATTCGAGGAGCGTCGTTATTTTATAGTTCGGTTTTTAAGGACAATTATTGGACTGTAAAATGTCATAAAGATCTAATGCTTACTCCTTTTTCTGTTTCAGGTAAGTTTCAGTACATGTACTCCATCACAATGTTCTATTCTCCGAGCTTCAACGACGTTGATCGCACCGTAAGTCAAGAACAATCAATCCATTCTCATACCAAAAGCGACACAACCCCCTTCGCCTCCATAGACCCCCCCCCCAATTAAGCCCATATAACGCATCACGTCTGCCGACACTTCCTCTCCCCTATATCTATATACTATACATAAATTCGCAAAAATCGCCTCAGGCTGTAAAAGACGCTCCGCCTCTGAAATCCCGGGGCTTAATCGGTTTAATTAAACGAAAAGCGCGTGCCGAGAAGCAGAGAGCCGGACTAAAATCGGCTGGCGCTGCAGGCGATCCGCGGACACGCGACTCAGCAGAAATTCCGGCCCAATTACGCGCCTCGGTAATTGGACGCCGCCGAGCGTATCGCGCGTACTACCTATATGCGACCTCTGCTCACTCTCTCTCTCTCTCTCTGGTAACACGGACATCGAGTCTCTTCCCCTCTTATCGAATCTTCGATTTCGAAGATCGTATTTTTATTTTCGCGATGATGATTCACGAGAGCGAGAGATAATTGCGCGAGCTGCACAATTAGTGCGACAGTAGCGAGTGATCTCTTCCAAGGCGGATCATCAGCGCTGCTGTAATTTAGCCGGGCTTGATTTGCCGACAGGAAGGAAGAAGCAAGGATCTCTCTCTCGAGTCGAGATCATCGTCGGAAGACGAGATGAGGAGACAAAGGAATAAATGGGCGGACTACGCTGCTTATACCTTCCATCTCTTTCGAGTGGATGCCACTGCTGCTTCGGCTCCATAGTGCTGATAGCTGCTGTAGAGAGAGATAGAGAGAGAGAGAGAGAACAGCGCGGACAAATAGGGCATAATACAGAGGCAGACAGAAAGAGAGATGGGGACGGATCGGAAGTCGTTGAGGCTTTTTCGCAGCGCTGCAGTAATTTCGTCGCCCTTTTTTCGACGCCGCCGCCGCCGCCGTCTCGACAGACTGCTGACTCGCGACTTTCCCTCGTCCTACAATCTCTCCCATCGTTCATATTAAAAAGCGCTGCTCTGTGGGTATTGCGAGTCGCGAAAAAAAATACCGCTCGCGGATTTGTCACTCGTCGTCGAGTGGGCCCTTGATGCTCGAGAGCTGTAGTGCTTATGTTTTATGAGCATTTTTTTTTGTTCGCGAACCGCGTGGATTAACCGCGGCAAAACTCGTCGTTAATGAAATTTCGCGTGTACAATTGAAAGAAAAGCCCGCGTATACAGCTTTGAATAGCGTTTTTCTCGTAATAATAAGATTTGAAATCTGTCGTGTGCAGTAGCACACGTCTAATTTACGACGGAATGAAAGGTCGCGAAATTGCAGTTGCGCATATCCGCCGAGATGTATATATAAATTTGCCACTGATTGCGAATAATTTATTTTAAGTGCGTCCTTCATAAAATCTGTGAGAGAAATAAGAGAACGCGCACTCTCGTTAAGCTCGCGCGCGCGAGATGATTGCGCAGTGAAAGAGACTCTTTATCTCCTTCTTTTTTCATCTACCGACAGACATCGCCTCTGCGCTCCGTACATATACCGCGAGGCTTCTATTTTATCTACACGCGACATTAATTCGTTTTAAGAGCGTCGTACCGCCAACGATTGACGTCTCGTTCCAGAAAGCGATACTCCGCCAGCTATATTTGCCCAGGATTGCATCGCGAGCACTGCTGCAGTGTTCGCAGAAGAGAAATAAACAGGCGGTGAACGACTGCCGGCGGGAAAATGAGCGGAAAGCTTTCTTTGTTCGTCGTGCCAAAATTTCGATTAGCTGTTACTACTGGCGCGCGCCTCGTATAAGCGCGGCTCAGCCGAGAATTTAAACTTGCATATGGCATAAGCGTATATAACGCTCTGGAAACTGTACGCGGCTGAATAGCTATACTTGCATAAGCCTTGGGGTATATATACTGCCGCACGTTTACGATACGACATTGTATTGGCGGGCTGCAGGGATTTCTGAAAATAGATTGCTCGTTTTCGGGGATCGGCGAAAACCTTTGCTCGATTTCGACGGTCGTCGTAAAATTTTACTGCCTTTGATCTTGTTTTTTTTCAGCTCTTTTTACTATTATATTAAAAAACTGTAATAATAGGTCTTTACGTCATTCCAATTTCAGTACAGTCGGACGCGTCCCTATTAAAATCGAACAATTAAAAGATGATTGAAACGCTCTAACGAGCCGCCGCCTTCGTCGTCAAACTCTTCAGCACCCCAACGCAAAGCAAGGCAAAAAAAAAAAAAAAAAAAAATCTCCCAAGACTGCGCAAAATCCGACTAATGACCGCTGCTCCAAGCGGAGGGCAGGCTCTCAAAAAACGATCGTCGAATCGCTGAATAAGTAAGGCAAGTAATGGGCAAGCCGTGTCCACGTGCCACTCGGCTACCCCATCTCGAGCGCGTCCCGTACGTGTGTACCTTGGCACAAAGTTCATACATATTAGAGGAACAATCAAAAACACATAAAGGCGTCGTCCTGCGACTATGCTACTCCCCTCGGCTCCTCTCCGCACACTATAACACGCGGGGCGCGAAGGCACGTATAGCGCCGGAGGCAGGGGAGGACACGACGACGAGTTGGACGCTGCTGCGCGTCGGGAAAGGGATTAGGACGAAGGCGAGTGAGCGAGAGAGGGAAAAGTTTGGTATGCGGCTCTCGTTCCAGCGGACACTACACGTGACCGGCCTAGCCTCGCTCGCGACCCCCCCGAGAGTTTAAAATGCTGCGACGACGACGCTTCTCTCCTACTGCTGCTGATTTCTCTCTCACTCTCACGCTCGCTATATACTCTTTTTTCTCCGTCTACTCGAATAAGAATCAGCGAGGGACTTTGCGCTGCTGACTCGGAGACGTGTACCTGTCGAGCTCTATCCTCTTCACTGGCTCTCTTCGTCTATGTACGTCTGAAATCTCTATTACTGACCTATAACAACACGGGGAGTTTGATGGGCTGCTGTGCACAAACGAGAGACTGTTTGGCAGGCCAGACTCGTAGCGCTCGGCGATTGTCGGGGGAGAATGCTGTTGATTGACCTATATAGAGAGGAAAACGACGGCTTTTGGGGGGGACAAATCTTTGTTGTTGCTGAAAAGCTTTTGAGAGGTAAAAGTTTTGGGAAAAAAAAATTAATTTCGACTCGTTCGAGCGAAAAGTAAACAGAAGTTATTTGGGAGAGAAAATTGGACATTAGCATATCTCGACCCTCCGTGAAATTATCACTGTTCTGGGAACGATCCACCCTTCAAATTAAAGTGTTTTCCTCTGACGAAAGAAGAATCGAGAGAGAGAGAGAGCGAGAAAGGAAAAAGTTTCCAGGCGAGTATAGAGGGTAGGCGAGAGATCGGCAGTTACAGGGGACGTATTTTTCTTCATTAGAGGCCGGCTGAACTGAAAACAATTATGCAAATTCGAGGCGCGTCTGCTGCGTGATTCGACTCGCGCATTGTCGTCGAGTATATAGAAGAATAGCGTGTGTGGCTGTGTGTGTGTGTGTGAAAGGGAGAAGAAGCGAGGAGTCGCAAATAGTACCCCCGAGATAGACGGACGATGGACGACCGATGCGAGTCTTGTTCTCTTTTTTGCTAACCCTCCGACTACTGCTTGTTCCTTTTAGTTGATAAACAGCGACTGGAGAGAGAGAGAGAGAGAGAGAGAGAGAGCTGTGACGTGGATACTAAACTATCGTGGAACACAGCGAAATGTTTGTCGGAACGCGTTTGCCGGTGGCCGGAGAAAACGTCAATAAAGGCTTTTTGTTGCGGAATTTGCTCGTTTCTTTTTCGTTTTGTCGCATTTTGTAGTTTAATTAAACGCTAACTAGGTTGAAGCGAAAATTTATTGGAAATTCGTTATGGGATGCAAATAACGCATTAATGTATGTATATGTAATTACCGACTTTGTACTTGTCGGAGTATTAAAATTATTATTTCAGATTATCGATCAAATTACACACGGAGCGGGAACGCAGCTAAATTAGATTTAATAATCCATGCAAACTGAAATATTTCTCTTGGAAATTCGTGCTATGCGAGATAAAGGTCGAATCGTATTAGATATAGTTATATTGTAATGTAGAGCTAAATAAATTTCAATCAATACATTGCAAACGTTAATGAAAATTGTAATTTAATTTCTATGCTCGTATAGCAGCATTAAAATGAAATGAAATTCATCATGCATTAAATTGTTTCCTTCACTATTTTCCCTTCTCTATTTCAACAACGCATGCGCGTATAATTTCGATGCTAATAAAGTCGCTCGCGCTCACTCATCATACACAAAATACAATAATTCAATAGTCCCCCAATCTCGAGCGGAAAATCTCTCGAAAAATCCCCCTCGGCTATCCGAAAAAAAGAAATAAAAAATAATATCACACTTCCATCTCAAAGATAATGAATATCAATACACACACACAGCCTTAAATCCAATTCCCATCCGCAAGAAGCGGCGGCGACATACAGATATTCCAGATTTCGTCGCTCTCGCTTAATTTCCTGCGGCTAATGAAAGAGCCGAAACTGACAAGACGAGAATCTCTCTCTCTCGTCGTCGGCCAGTCGTCACACAGCGTAAGTAGAGGGAGAGACACGAGACACACAATGGACCGGTACACGTAGGGGCCGTCGTATGGCTGGAGGGAATCGGCGACACCCTCGTTCGTCGAAGCTCTTGAATTTCTATCGCTTGCCTCGGGCGCCGAACGCCGCGTGGGATTCTCTCTCTCTCTTCTCTATTTTCTCTCGAATATCGCGGCCGGATGGAAATTGGCGAGAAAAATGGAAGGGGAGGCTGCGCTCTTTGTCGAGCTTTTGCGCCTGTGTCTATAGAGAGCTGACGCGTTAATCGCCTACTTTTGACAAAAGCTTTCCGTCGCCCGGTTCTTTGTGAATTTCGGCGTTTGAATCCGCCGCCGGCGATATCGGCTATATCTACTATATAGATACGCGCAGTCCGGAAATTTCTTATTCGTGTTTACTCGGTCTGCAGTCTATCGAGTGTGACGTAAATAATCGAGTGAAAGCAGTATGAAAAAAGAGGGGAAACTCGTCGTCACTACTTTGAGACAAGTGCTCCTTATTCCACAATTAAAAACATAGAAGCAACACTTTTTTAATTCCTCGCCCTCGAGGGTGCAGCACTCGACTATACACTGCATTCCCTTTTCCGGGGGCAAGCACAAGAGCGAGCGCGCGAAAAAAAAGACAAAGAAATGAACTCTGACATTTTCCGGACGAGGACTTTAAAAGTTAAAAGGATCTCTCTCTTTCTCTCCTTCTCTCTTTGCCTCGTGCGGAGCAGTAGAGCTCACTTGAAGCTCGCGGCGGTGTAGAGGTGGCGAGTGGCTCACTCTCGAGCACTCGAGCCGCCGAATGCCTCAGTCTATGACTCTCGGAGCGCGTGAGCGAGAGCTGCTGCCGCCGCCGCCTTTGCTTTGCCGAGACTGCTGTGCGTGTGTATGTGTCGGTATATAGTCAGACGACTTGTGCCACCAGCGGACGCCGCGTCTGCAGTTTCTCCCTTGTCAAAGGAAGCGGGAACAAAAAATTTGATTGACGGCGGAATCAGAAATCGCTTTGAGGCTACCACTGCGGGGCTTCAGCCGTCCAGCTCTCTTTTTGAATGTTTTGGGATTCTAAAGCTATCGAATACTTTCTTTTTTTTATCGTTCATGCGCGAGCTGCTTTTTTTGGACTTTATATATTTCGCCGACGAAAAATGTTTCCCGTCGAGAACTTTGGCGGATGCACGGTATATCGGTATAGGAATTTGATGATGGGCGGAAAAAAATGATATTGGCCGGGAATCGACGCGAGCCTTTATTATAACGCGTTCGATGCGGCTGGTCTAGACGTAATGGATATTGTTTTTGCGATTATTATTTTACTTTATCCAGTTTTGGAAAATAAATAAATCGAGTAGACGATTCGCTACGTGTGATGCATTTTTCACTCTATATATCTGATATATTTTTACCCGAGAACGCCAGAGCTACAATTTCAAAACACAGCCCTGAGTTACAGCACTGCAAAAGTAGCTTTTTCCGGGTAACAGAGGTATCACGATCGTTGCGTAATCACCGGCCGGGATCACGCCACTGCACCTAATTGGCCTCGGCGACGACTATATAAGTATATATATATATGTACCGAAGGCAAGCCTCGTCGCGTCGAAGTTGAATCCAAAGTCGGTCGCCGTCGCCGCTGTCGGGAAAAGTTGGACTTATACCGAAGCTATATACCTGTAGAACTGTTATATGTCTGTATGTGGTAGGACGAATCGTGGAGAGAGGGAGATCACGTGCGACCGCAAGATCGAGTTTACGTGCCGGCGTTCGATGCCCCGCTCACTCTCTCTCTCTCTCGGTCTCTGGCTGACGTTACGCTTGAATTTCGCGGTTGCTAATCAATTTGTTATCTTTGCAACTTCTTAATGCCGTTTGTGCGCGATTGCTGTTCCCGAGAAAGAAATTCGATTGGCAACAAAAATTAGATTGTTTTGCTTTGTTCCTCTGTGTAGTCGTTTTAATTCAATTTCCATCACGTGATTCGTTATTCTGTACACGCAGTAGTCTCTGACAGAAATAATTAGCTCTCGAAATTTTTCGGCGTTGACGTGATTAAAGGAGAAAAACACAAGAGAAAATAAAAACTTCGTAACGGAATTTCGAGTTTAATACTCTAAAAAAAGCTCGCTAATTCCTCTTTAATCCCCGAAAATCGCTAGTGTGCCAGAGTACGGCCGTTCATTATCAAATTATCTGCCTGGCAGTCATTACTCAGTAATTTTTCTCCGTCTCCATATATCTGTCTCTCGCAAATCCTCGTCGCTCTCTCTCTCTCTCTCCCTTCTCGCAAATCCCCCCACGCGACGACGCAACATACAGTGCGCGTTCCGGCGACGCATGCAAATTCCGAACACACGGCTTTCGCTGCGGCGCCGAGTCGCGGTCATCAATTTAACGCTGTAAGTCCGTAATACAGCAGCGACGCGCAGGTGAGTCGCTCTCGCTCCCACTCGCTCTCTCTCTCTCTCTCTCCTCTAAGAGGATTAGAGACTCGTTTTTTTGTACGTCTCTCTTTCGCTCGTCTCCGCAAGCTCTCACACACACGTGCGTATATACAGACGAGGCATTTCAATATTTCAGCGCGCGCGTTAATCAAGCTCCGAGAATTTTCGGTCTAATAAACCCCCGTATATAGTGCTCTGATTGTCGAGAGCGAATAAGAGGAACGACGGATATTTTCAGCGACCCTTGGCTGCTTTTTTCTCTCTCGCGCGCGCGCTTATTCGTATAAAGCATGATTTGAATTTCCGGAATTTCCCGGGGTCGCGCATACCTCGTTAGTCTCTCTGTCAGTCGCAAAAGTTAAACAGCCGGTAGATAGATGTATGGACGACGACGCAAAGCTTGCGGTCAGTCCAGACTCTCGCTATATATAGATAAAGAGCTATAGCGAGGGTTTGACGAAAGCTTTTTGGATTAGCGCGGGGGCGCAAAGCTCTACACCACTGCTGCGTAAAAACTTTCACCGAATTTCTCTCGCGTTCAATTATTTGTATTTTGTGTTAACATATACGCAATATCCTTATTGTGGCTATATTTTATGAAGCAGCGGCCGCGATGATTAAGAGCGATAGTCGTCGGAAAAAAGCTCTACTCTTCTTTCGCGCTCTATAATCTTTTTACGCTGATGCTGCCGCAAAGGTTTTCCCCTCTAATCCGCTTTTTCGGTAGACGCGGAGAATGAAATAATGCACTTCGCGAAATATGTAAAAAAAAAACACTGTAAGCTCGAGCCGCGGCGACCGTTTTTATATATACGAACGTCGATATAACAACGGCTCTATTCGCTATATTCCCGCCCCTCTTTTTATACGTCCGCCGCGCGTTTTAAATACTTTTTAAGAACCGTCATCAAACCGTGCGCATTTTTCAACCGAAAAAAAAGAAAATTCTCAAACGACCTCTGTAACCGAGCGATCCGTCATACTTGCAGCGACAGCCGCTCGTTTTTTCGGCGACATTTTGGCTCCGCGGCCCGGCAATAAAAAGCTCGACATAGCGCGCGCACGAGTGAAAGCCAGAGTGTGATAGAGAACAATATAGAGAGCATATAATACAGATAGAGAGGGGCCGATATACGCCGAGTCCATTAAGACTGGCCTAGCAGAGCGCGCTCACTGTTTACGCGGCTCAATGTCGACGCGAACCTTTGGCGCGCTCTCGCGCTACTGGGTGCATTACAAAATATATACACACACAGTCGCTCTCTTCCGAGAGCCGTTGCTCGGCCATTAAAGCCATTACGCGAACGACAAAAGTGGCCGTAGAGCTGCAGCGGCGGCGGCGGCGAACGAGCGACGTTTATGATACTATTAACTTTATTATGGCGAGAGCGGGGGAGAGGGAGAGAGAGAGCGCACTAGACTAAGACCCGATGCACGTGCGTGCGCAGGACACACTCCGCGAGGGTATCGAATTTCGATTAATCGATTCGACGCCGCCGCCACCGGCCGACCATTACGCGGCTACGCTTGCCCGTTAATAAAAGGGCTTAATAATGTATAAAGAGGCCTGAGTGCGGCGACGCTGATGCTGTCGTTCGTTTGCTGCTGGTTGTTATACTACTGCGCGCGATTCAGAGGCTAGTCTTTATTTTTTCTTTTAACTTTATGCATTTCCTGGGAAAAAATGCACTTCACGGCACGACAAATCGCTTCAAATGAATTATCCGGCCCGCAAATAGCACTCAGAGAGTCTCCTGAAAAAAGAGGCAGCAGCAGCGGTGGAGGCAGGCAGAAAAATAGCTTTTGCTCGATCGAAATTGATGAACGTAACGGGCGCAATATAGAGAAGAGCAGCGGCGGCGACAGGGAAGAAAGGTAAGAGGTAGGCGGTTTTCCGGCTGTACCATATACGTCGGCTGCAATAAATGAATGGCACGCAAGAGGCTCGAATAACGTATAGCTCCGGCGCTCTCTAGTATTTTCGTAAAATTTCATTCTCGACTATCGCGCGCACGCCTCGACTTCATATAGGCGCTCCTGCTGCTGCTGCTGCTGTAGAGAGCTATAGTGCCGTGGAACAATGCACGCCGGTATTCCATCCGGTCTCCGCCGCGCTTTTTCACTCGCGCGCACGTTACGAGGCGCTTTTTTTTGACGCGAAAGCGCGAAAATTTCGCTCTATATATAGGTAGCCAGCCCGGTAACGCGAGATAAATTACAGTCAACGTCGCTACGCGGCGACGCTGCTGGCAGTAGACTAGCGTTGCATTCCAGAAATATTGTTTCAATTCCCCGGGAATATATCATGCGCTCTTTCATGCACTGCTCTCTCGCACGCTTAATTTCAAGTGTTCCGAGAGAGTGAGTTGCTGTCGCCCTGTGTGCTTGTGTATATGTGGCCGATCATACTTTTTTGGAGAACAATTTTTTTTTTGAGCAGCGTTATTTATGGGCCGAGTATTTTAAGTTGCTACATTTTCAAATTTTTTTTTCAGTTGTCGGTATTAACGGCGTATTAAATCAAAGATTAACAAAGAGCACAGCAGAGTTATTGCACTAAAAGTGTACAATACAGTACAACATTTCTCCCCCGCCTCTGTATAAACAGCCAATGCATTATTCCATTCGCGTATAATAATACAGCCTGGCTCTCACAAGAATAGATCGAGATTCCCTTTCAGCGCATCTGTGGGGCTACAACAGTCTGCGGCATATCGCGTATAGCGACTGTATATAGATCTCATCTCTCTCTCTCTCTCTCTCTTTTCTCGAAGATAGCAAAGGCTTCTTCTGCGGCGGCGATACATCTTGGACAATTACGGCCCTCGGAAATTCTCAAACTTGGGCCATAAATTCGCGATCTATTTTTATGTGCGAACTTTTCTCAAGGAGCCCCCGCGCGCCCCCTATTATTACGTCCACTGGCCTGGCCACACACACATACTATATCGCGCGCTCATATATTTCTCTCTGTGGGCCGCGCAGCGCCCGGGCGCACTTATTTGATATACTTAAACACGAATATAAGCCCCAATAAACTTACTTTTACGTCGAATTTTACGAGAAAAGTAAGGGGCCAGAAAGATAGATGAGAGCTTGCGCGTTCGTCTCTTTTTCTTTTCTCTCTCTCTCTATATATAGATAGGTACAAGCTCGAGAGAAAGAGGGAAAATCAAAACTTTTTCGCGCCGCTTGCAGGCGAATTTTCTAATTGCCGGCGTATCGAGAGCGCTGCAATTAATCGAGCGCCGTCGTCCTATCGGATTGGCTCTCGCTTTAAATTTATCAGAGAAAGAACTTTGCTCGTGTTGGCTGTAAATTGAAAAAAAACGACTCGTCAGAGGTACTCGATCTACTCAACTAACTAACTAGCTAATCGAGCGCTTCGCACTTTATTTCCTCGGAGCTGTACGGCGTATAAAACACCGTATTGGATCGATATAAACTGATTTTAATTAACTCGTTCCGCCGAAAAACACGGGATTGCGCAGAGCGTCAACGCGGCGGCGTCCGGTACAGAGAGAGAGATAGTTGAGAGGACAACAGAATAGCAGCAGTCTCTCGTAAAGACGGTAATTTACAGCAGCGCGTAAATGACTGATTTTGATTTACGAAGCTTACTTGTTGAGCTCCGTGTACACGTCGTCGCGCTATCAATTTTCCCTTCCGCGCGCAGCGACGTATGGAAATGAGGTGCTGCAGCAGCCCCCGAGAAAGAAGTAGCTCGAAACACGCCCTCGACCGCCTCCGAGGGATTAGGCGCTCGAGGTAAAAAGGCGAACGCCGCGAAGAAGCAGCAGCAGCAACGACCGAGGGAGGAAAGCCCTAGAGGCTAGAGTGCGCGAGAGTGGAGGGAAGGGTTCTCTCTCTTTCTCCTTTTTTTAGTTGCTCGTTTGATCGCCGGTACTCATATTAAATCAGGTGAAAGCTTTAAGTTTGCTCCGGAAATTGTATAAAATGAAGAGCGGCTTCCCTTCGTCTATACTTTCATTAACTTTTTTTCTCGGCGCCTTTAAGAGAGAGAGAGAGAGAGAGAGAGAGTCGAGGGACGAGGAAGAAAGAGAGAGCGAAAGACAAACTCCATTCTTCTTCTTCTTCTTCTCACGGCAGCTGGCTCGAAATAATAGCCCTCGATCGCAAGGCGAGCTCCTTATCCAATTTGTCGCTTATCAATTCCGCGCTCTATTAAATCAACTAATTAAAGCGCGCCCGATACGGGCTTTTCTATATCAAAGAGAGATCTTAGGCATCGCTGAGGCAGCGCCTCGAGGTCATCCAGTTAGAGCGTTGTTTTAATCACATCTCTCGGCAAACTCTTCGGCGATCTGTGAAAAATTGGATGATCTGATGGATATAATAATATAAAAGTTGAGAAGTGTATCGAAGAATGTCCTGTTTGCTCAGTGTGCCTTCTTCATCAGTTGTCGATACTTTGTAACGAGTTAAAAGTTTGCGCAGGAGCTTCGCCGCTTCTTATATTACTGTACTATACTACTACTACGCGCTCTTCAAGTTTACATCTCTTTCTCGTTTAATTACGAGAGGAAACTTGAGCTCACGCACGAGATTTAATTTTTCCCGAGAGCGGCTTAAAATATCCAGCGGATCCGTGCGATACAGATACACCGTATACATATATAACACACGCGGCGGCGAGGAGGCGCGCGCGCGCGCGAGTGAATTGTAAAAGTTTGGTCGGGGCTAACTTTGCTCCGAAAGAAATGCCAATTTCCAATCCGTGTTTAACTTTTAAACTATACGCGCCGTTGCAAAGAAGGAGAGAGAAGACCATCACTCGATTGAAAAGCCACTGGGCGATATATAGAAAAAACGCGTCTCGAGAGAAGAAAGTCATCGCGTCGAAATTTCTCTTCCCTTATTTTTTTTCCACGCGTGATTGCCGTTTTATGCGACCCCTCGACTTCATACTCGCGGAAATCAGGAGAGCTCCTGTGTACGTGTGTAGTAGGAAAAAGGTAAAAGGCGATCGTGAAGCAGAGAGAGAGAGAGAGAGAAAAGCTCCCAAGGAGGAAATTCGGAGGCCTTATACTTGTCTCCCGCGCGCGCGCAATCACCTAATGCAGTTCTTTCGAGGAGAGCAGTAGCAACTCCGACTCTGTCTCTCGGAGAGGCAGAAAGAAAGTTCCTTGGAGAAAGCACTCGGAGCTTAAGGCGCAAACTCTCCTCGTCTCTCTCCCGCTCTCCCCCGGTCTGTGTGTTTCACTATACTACCTACGTGAGGCCTCTTTTTCGTCTCTCGTTACGGTTACGACGACGTTAGTTGGTATGTGTATACACATTATAGGTGTACGTGTGTACGAAGACAGAGAAATCTCGACTGACCCATCGACGCAGTACTTCCTGCTTTGTGCATTGAGAAAAAAAAAGACCCCCGTCAGCTGTGCGAGCATGCGGAATCAGCCGTACGGTATCGCCAAGTTATATATTACTAGTCGTAAAACAAAACAGTTTTGGACTAATACGCTGCTAGTTCGAGTTCGACTTTGATCGGTTTGCACTCGGAACTGAACCTAATGATAAAATAAACTTATCCAAATATAATTACACCGACGTTATAGTACGATATATTCATCAAAACAAACTTTTCACCTCTGACCTCTGCTCAACGCTTAAAGCCACCGATTTGATTTTCACATCAAAATACATTCTCCCACCGCCTATATAGCCACACGACCATTATATACTAGCGATTCTTACATATACCTTTATGACGCTCTCCGCGTTCGCCCTCGCAAGAGAGAGGACATGCACAGCGCGCGTTTTCGTGTCCCCAAAGCTCGCAAATACCATCGGATTCGGCATACCCTCTCGGTACAGCGATATTTACGTAGTAGTACAGCAGCAGCATATATACACGTACGTGCGTTTATGGTTTTTGCGCATCGGTGCGGCGTCGTAAACCAGGTTCGGACACATGCGCGCGCGCGCCTATATATAAATTTGCCCAGGAAATACTCGGGGACGAGACGAAGGTGTATGGTGGAACGTAACCGAAACGTGTGCGTAATTCTTTTTTTTTCTTCTTTCCATCTCCCGTCGGGCGGCCGATAATAAAAGGAGAATAATGCCCGTCGATGCTTTTACGAAAAAAGTGCGGTAACAGGAAGAGTAGGTATATATACGTATGGCGTAAGTGTGATTCCGTGATGTTGTGTTGGCGGCTACTACGAATCCGTGCTCGGCGCTCCGAGTGTAAAAGCTGAAACTGCTTTCGCGCGCCGCGTGCTTTATCCCTTTTACGCGGCTTTGCTTTTCTTGTCTTCTCTCTCTGGTTTGACGAGCGTCGATGGCTTGGCGGGTATTTGTATAAATAGCTTTTGTTTCTTTTTTGGCGCGTATAAAAGTAACTTTAAATCAACTTCAACTTTTAGAAATATATCATATACGCGTCAATTTTCAATTTCTCCCGCAGTAGCGATGATTATGCGCAAGTATAAGTCGCCCGCGACGGAATCGTCAAGTATTCGTACAGTGCACAACACGGCCGAAGAATAAGAAAGAAAAGCAATCGCTGTATACACGGCGCCATTGTTCCGCTCACGCTTATATATACACTCCACAAGAAGCTATATAGACATCCTCGGGTTAATCGCGATACAAATGTCCCGAGACTTTATCTATCGCTTTCTCTCTCTCTCTCTCTCCTTCTCTTTCAAGTGTACTGCTCGAAAAGTAGCAACTCTGTGTGTATATACGTCGTGTACAACGACGGCATAGTGCGTTATAACCGCGAGAGCGCGCAAACTTTTCCGTTGTCGTCGAAGGAACGAACGCTATCGGCGAAAGGCATTACCCCTCAAAAGACGCTCTCGATGCGAAATAAATCTCGACGATCTGAAGAGCCCCGCGCGCGGTCGACGTATTGAGAATTGTTCGCTGCGCGGGGTGGGGAGAAAGAAATTCCGTCTTAGCTGAGCAGCAGCTTTCCTCGACGAGATGTTCGGATAAGTCACGATTTTGGCGAGGATGTATGGCGTACGCCGCAGATTCAAGCTACTCGGAATATCAATGGAAACTTTGCGCGTCTGCGGCTTTTTTTTCTGATCACCGGATACACAGATGCTTCTCTCCCTATACTCGTTAATTGTATTCGCGGATAACCGACGCAGTAGTTTGAAAAATTTCATATATTCCGATGTCTCGAGGACGCGAGTTTTCGCTCGCAAAGCGATAAGCCATCTGCTTATACTGCGCACACATATGCTCGCGCTATTTTCCAGTGGAAACAATTTAAATTTTACGATTACCCCTTTAAATAGATAAGTGATCTCGAAAAGGAATAATAAAAGTTGCTTGCTTCGCTTCGCTCTCGCATAAATTGCATGCAAATCCGCGAGGAGATAAATTACGCAGTGTGCCATATACATCACCGTTGCGAACTGCGAGCCGTAAAAAAGCGTTCAACGACGCATTCGACTTGCCGATGACGCGTGTGCCAGAGCGACGAGAGCCTAAACATTATTTTTGCTCCTCTGGGAAATCTAGCATTCAATGAAGTAGCTTTGGAGCGCACCGTCGTTAATTCCATTTGTTGGCCGACTGCGTATGTTTGCCCCGGATCGGAGCAGTGATCGCGCGCCGGTGGACTATATATACTTTCATGCTTTTTCCCGCTCTCCGTTTTTCTTCCATTATGCACAGCCTCGATTTATCTCCTTCGCGGTAATTAAGCGTCCTTTCAAAAAGATAGCTAGGCAAGGATTTTAATTTTATATTTCCAACTATACACTTGAAACACTCGAACGCTCCATTGTTGATAAGGGAGTAGAATTTCTCATTTTCCAAAAGCTCGGCTCTCGGATGGTACATTGCGCTCTCGACGTATAATACGTGTGTGTGTATGTACAGACAATTAATGTCTTCGTGACGTAACTAATTCCAGAACAATGGCCGTTCCGTTTTCGTGGGAGAACAATGAGCATTGAAATCGTGCGACTGTCCCAAAACCTTTGGACGGCATATTATCTCCCTTCGTTCCTCTCATTACCTCTCAGAAATGCGTTTTCCCTGAACGTATACGCACATACACACGCCATTACCTATTTCCATCCCCCCGGCTTATTTCTTTTCGAGAATGTTGTGTTGAAATTTCGTTCGCAAATGAAGATGGCTTTTCCGTATAAACAACTTTGCGTGCATAAGATAATCATATTCTCATTATTGCGATTGAAGCGTTATTGTGTTTCTGATTTTGTGAATTTTTCATTATGTTTCAGGTGAGTTACCTTGATTTTCGCTTGGCTGATTCGTGATAAAAACCAGTAAGTAAGTAGATTTGAAAAAATCGTAGCGCGATACATTTATACATGCGCGCCTCTGCTATTTCAGTAATCTTTGGGGGTTAAAAAAGGCGTTCCATCATGCATAACTGACGTGATTACGGGATTATTTAAGAGTGCTTCATACGTAGATAGATGCGTATGAACCGAGTTAAAATCATCTTTTAGCATATTTAATGCGCTTATACAAGCGCAGCGTAACGAAACAGGTCAGCGCCGGCCTATATAGACACGGTTTAACATTATAAACATGTTCTTTCGCATTAAGGGATTAAAATAAAGCTTGAATTCAGCGCGCTTCCTCGACAGTTCGCCGTGTGTTATTTTCTTTTTTAAGCCCTCGATTATGAATTCCTGTCGACAAACCTTCACAAAATAAATAATTCCCAACGAAAATCCGCTGCGGGGCAAATAAACCGCACGAGAAAGAGCGAATCACACGCAGGTAAATCGTATTAAAATAACATAACCCGTCCTAGTACATACAAAATGAATTACGGCAACAAGGAAAAAGCTCCCGTAGGCTTAGAGAGAGAGAATATACCACTCGCTCGCCCATCTCCTCGTGTAACAGGCTTCCATATACACGAGAGCAAGGGGACGCGACCCTCCGACGGATGCAATTAATTATGTAGCGACTTAACTAATCCCCCGGACAATGGTGCCGGAGACGACGCATCTTTGCGTCTTCGCGACGACAATGCATATTGAATTCGCGCGCGCGCCCCCAAACAATGGCCACATACGGGAGCGAGGGTTTCCGCGGCTTTTCACCGAGCTATACTGCAGGTCACGTGAAGAGCCAAAGAATCGACGCCGGACACACTGCCGTCCATCAGGTATATATCAGGCAAAGACAATGGGCTCTCGAGTGAAGGCCTCCAATGCTCGTGTCTTTCATTGAAATAATTCTCTCGTCGATTCGGATTACATATTAACGCTCGCAAGCTCTCTTTTGTCTTTCCGGAGCTTGCGGTGATTTTTCACAGAGACGCGGACGTTCGTAAGATAACATTGAGAGAATTACAGAAAAAAATTGTCGCTTCTCGGCTGATTCAGTTTCATTGGGGCATAAAAGTGATATGCGCGCGAGCGCAGTGTTTCGCAATGCATAAAGGTAATCAAGCGAGCTTCGGTGGAGCGCAGCGGCGGTGCGGCGGCTCAACGTATGATGCGGTTGCGAGTCACATGCGGAAAATTGCGCGCAGGCCTCTCGCCGTAAAACACATTTCGGACCTATTATATACCCCCCACAGGCTACGGCAGAATGAATTATAATTATGAGCTCGCTGTTTTTCGGGAATTTGTTTAACGCGCGGCTTTTCGACAATATTTCGGCCGAACCATGAGCTCGACTGTGAGAGAGAGTTTCGTGAAAAACACAGGTAACTCGACAGTGAATTTGGTGTATGTATGTGTACGCCTGTAAAAAATAACTTTTCTGAATGAAAAAATACGAAAAAAAAATAAAAGATATCCCGTATAAAAAAGCAATGGGAAAAAAATCTGTTATTCCTAATACTACGGTGAAAAGCAAAGTTTGCAAAGAAAAAAAAACGTATTTTATATTGAAAATTCAGCACTTTCCGAGATAAAATAAAATAAAATTTCCGAGGTAAAATATAGTTGGCAACTACGGCGTATACACATCAGTTATTGATTTCGCTGAGCAAATACAATGAACGCGATACCGTAAAAAATCTTCTCCTGCAAAATCGTTCGTTTTACACATTGAATAGTCAGACCGGAGAGCAAACATTTACTTTTTAAACTTTAAAAAACAGTCTCCCGGTACTGCAGGACAACGAGCGTTTTATCCATAAAAATTATCCAAAACTCTTCTGCGAAGTCGAATGTTCCTTTGAAAAATAATCAAGCGACAGAAAAGGGCATCAGACAATTTCCTCTCCCCCGACAGCAGAGCAGTGTCAATCAAGCTCGGTCACGTATCGTAAAATCCCCTCCCCCCCCTGCCAAGCCATTCGTGCAGCGCATAATTCAAACGGTTGACCTCCGCTCTCACTAGCTGCAGTTACGAAAGTTTCGCCATTACCTCTCCGAAACAGGCGTAAAGTCGTCACTCGACGCGTTTCACGTGCCAGCTCTCTCTCTCTCTCTCTTCTTCGCATAGACATCGAAATTCCCCGACGATAATCATTTTCGCGTGCGATCAAAAGCGACGCGCGCACATCAATCATTAGGCGCTTTCATCTTGCGTACACGCGGCAAATTTGTCGCTCATTCGCTCGTCGGTCTGTACACGCGAGCAGCGAAGGTCAAAGCCGAATCGCGAGCGCAACGATTACACGTCGTTGCTCACCTGATTAATTGCAGCGCGAAAATTGATATGGCTCGCTGGACTGCTGCATCGCGTTACCGTCGCTGCTGTATCGCACAATTACGCATTTGGGGGGAGAGGGTTGTGAAGCGCACGCGCCTGTGTGTTGCTCCCTAATTTTCGATCGTTATGTCTTGACGCCTGCGATATTTCATTATTTTCGGTGGGGAGTGAAAATTATACGAGGCTGAGTTCGGCAGTTTTGATTTTTTGTCCGTCGATTTTTTAATTAATTGTGGTGCTTGTACTTTATAACTAAATACATCAGTATAATGATAATGGTCGCAAAACTGTAAAAACAAAATTGGCTTCAATTGCAAAAAGGTAGTCGTAGTCGGCACTACAGTGGGGCAGGATGTGCGCATTCGCCATCCCCGATACCCTATTAAAGCTTTTGTCAGCATTATAAACTACATTAATTCTGAGTCGGATCCTCGTCTTACGGGAAGCCGTTCAGGAAGAATATTATGGCTTAATTTGCTCATTAGTGACTTTAAAAGTCGTTTTACTTAATTTTTTTTCTATCAATGTTCCCGAATTATCGTGATGGACCAGCCATCCTTTCCCTGAGAGCCATCGGACTACCTTGTCAGGAGATGATGGACTCGGCCTTATATAGCGATGGATAGGTTTTCTAACCACTTGCGAGTTTACTTTACTACAGGGCAGGTATAGAGATCTTCAAGTTCGCCACCTAGCGGTAGAAGCTGCTAAGCTCCGGGCGATGGGGGTGGAGTCCGTGTCTGTAAGCAGGTAGAGGGAGGGCGGGCCTTTCGGACACAGTGATGACTCATCGTCTTGGATGGAGGCAGTATATATCTCTTCGGTGGAAAATTGGTATGTGGCTATACAGATTTCTTCAGAGTTCGTTATGTCGAAACTACTGGAAACTGCATTTCTTAAATAATACCTATTATACACTTTCTAGCAGTGTAGAAAGTGCTGAAAAAGGGTTCATATACATCCCTTCTTGTTTTTTTTAAGACGGTCAAATCGCAGGGAGAACTGCCGCAAACAGCCGCACTAAAGCCCCTAACTACCTCCGCCAGCAATCCTTTTTCCCCCAGGTGTGTTTTCGTTTGGTCTTAAACTTTGACGAGAGCGGCGTCCACCTATAAAAGAAACGAACACACACGTCGCATCTCTTCCTCTCTTACTTACCGACTCGAGGATTTCTCCAATCCTCTCTCTCTCTCTCTCTGTCTCCTCGTCTCTAGCTCGGCAATCAAAACGAATTAACGTTTAGTGCCCGGTGCTCCGACCGAGTGTCAATCACTTCGGAGTCGCTCGCGTAATTACGGTGAGTTGCGGCGATAAAGGGAGCCTCGTAAGAGCCGAGCATTTAATCTGGAAGCGCTCCGGTAACGACGTCATCGCCGCCGCCGTCGCCGCTGCCGTCACGACGGCCATCGCCAGATTGCTCTCCTCCACGTATAAACCTTAATCCGGAATTAGAATTTGCACCGCTACTCCCTCGCGACTGAGCGCGAGATCCTGTTAAATGTTTACAGCTGCGTCGCGATTATGATTTAGAGAGAGACGACGAGCCGCTATACGTTTTTCGCGCGTCTCTTTTGGCCGCGGGCCAAAAGAGAGTATAGTCACCGTGCTCGCGTAAAAAGCCGGATTAGCTCGCAAGCCGAGGGGCACGCGATAAGGGTAAATGTATTCCGTCGCTCTTGTTTATTGCAATCCTAAACTATTTTTATTCGAGTGTAAAATCACGAGCGCAGTCATAGTTCACGCCGTTGAAGCTCGCCCCTCGAGCAGCTCTACACGGGCTCTATATTTATATAACCGAAATGCAATTATCTCTTTTTCAGCGCGCTCGATTTCGTAATTTTCAATGCGCGCACGCACAATCCCGACCATTCATCAATTTGAATTCGCAAGTCGTCTACTTCTTCCTTCTCTCTGCAGTATATAGGTACGCATTCCACGCACACGTCCACGTTAATGGATGCAGCTCCCCTCGGGGCCACACACACACACACACACAGACACACAGAGGGGGATGATTCGGAACGTACGGCCCGACAGGGAAATAAAGCACACGTCCGGGAGATCTTCGCACGCAAGCCATGGGCAGAGAGAAAAGCTGGTTCTCTCTCTCTCTCTCTCGGCTGATGTGATTCGCGCGCGTTTTTGTATTTTTCATAGCCGCTTGAAGCTTCATTACCAGCACGCGAATAACGCCTCGTGGTTTTTTAATGAAGCGCGCGCCGCGATTTATATCGAGCCGACGCGTTATCATGCGTTTGCGTTATTATTTCAGCCAGGCGCCGCTTGATAAATGATTTTTTCCTACGCGCGGATCTAATTGGCGTTGTTGATGGCGTGTAATTACTCGGACATATTACTGTGATTTATTATCGCACGCACACTTTCGGTGCGGAGTATAAACGCCAACTCTCGATTTGATGAAACAAATATATATTTATCGTGTATAAATAAAGCAAAAGTAACTGCAGTTATATAAAGAAGCCTATCTGAACAAAAGCGAGAGTATAACTGGCCATTCTCTCTGTGCCTCCGTATTATTTTCTCTTTCACCCCGATGTCTCAAATATTATCCTCTCTCTCTCTTCCATTGAATCTTTTATATAAAAATCCACGCGCCGCCAACCGCAGCCGCCCTCGTCATCTCTCTCCCTTCGGCCGTCCGCTTCCTCCCTGTCCCAGAGAGCGAGAGAGAAAAAAAAGAGAGAACCCGTCGTCCTGGCGCTCCGTGAAAAAAGGATCTCATTTGCAGTGGGCGTCGTATATACGGCTGTGTGTATGTGTATACAAAGAAAGCGACTCCCCCCATTATAAGCGCGCGCGCCGGATGACTTTTATCTCGCAGCGCTCATCGACGGCTGGCTACACACACAATGCAAGGGGGGATGGATATCGCGCAGCGCCGTAGCCGCGAGGATCATAATTATTTCGTCGAGTGTTTCGTCGTCGTCGTCGTCGTCGTCGAATTTACACTGCTGCAGCATCTTTGATCATAAACGTCAGCCTCTCTCTCTCTCTCTCTGGGAGGATTTCAATGGGAACTGGCTTTTGAAGTCGGCCGTCCGATGACCAGCGGAGCTTGCACGGTCAAAGGACACCGGAGCCATTCAGCTCGTCGTCGTCAATGCGTAATCACGGAGGAAGAGAGGACGAAAATTAAAGTCGACCCTGCACCACCTGTGACCGTTTTGTCGGGCTTCCTTGTGAACGCGATTGCAGTCTCTCTATCTCGCTCGGCGAGAGATTATAATAAAGGGCGCAGCGATATAAAATTGTTCGTCTGAAAATACACAGTTGCAAATATCAGAGAGCGCAATGAGAAATGAAGAAAAATAGTGGTTAGACCATTAAATTAAGACGCTCATTGAGCTCGTCGAGTGGTTTGGCGTAGGAAAAGTTGCGGAGGGCGAACACGCTCGAGACTCGGTGCGCGGTGGTCGAGAGAGGGAGAGACTTGATAGTCGACAAACGAGGAAGAAGAACGCAAAATAAGGAGGAAAAAACAGCGGGGTCGACGGCAGGAAAAGAAAAAATAACTGCTGCGAAAGAGAAACGTCGTCTCTCTCGCTCGAGTCTCTGCAGCAAAGACACTTTAAAGCATCTTCGGATTAAAAGCTTACGCTGCGTCCTTAGTGTCAGTCGGTCCTCTATTATATAATTAAAAGTTTCGCCGGTGCTCTCGAGACGAGTGCGACGTTTTCGAGTTAAAGTTAAAGGGGGACACGCTGCTCGCGCGATCCCTCTCTCACTCTCTCTCTCTCCGGCTCAGCGAGCGAAAACACAATGAAAATGTTTACAACAAAGTAACGAGAGTTGGCGAATACTTAAATTAGTAAAGTTTCTAATTATCACAAATAGCATCTTTTCCTTAAGTGATAAGGATAAACGAATCGTTCTCATCAGAGTATAGCGCAGTCAGTGAGAGAGAGAGAGAAAGGAGAGAAGGAGGCCGTTGCCGCCGCGTGGTTTCAAAGTCAATTTACGAATTTACGGAAAGTCGATAAATTCCAAGCTGCAGCGGAGCCACCCCCGCTGCCGACAAATCTTGCCGCGCCTGGCAGGATTCCACGCGCGGCGGCGTGTAATGCCGTTTGGATTAGTTCTCTCTGCTGCTGCTGCTGCTGCTGCTGCTGCTGCTGCTGGTGGAGGCGCGTGGTTATAAATTTAGGAGGTGCGGAGGAAAGGCTAAAGACCCGGCCCCGAAACTTTCTTCGGGGAGAGATGCTTTCTCGCGCCCGCTTGTGGACCAGCAGGTCCGGTTTTAATGTTTAATTCGAGCAAATAAAAGCATCCATTATGGCTTTTAGGATATCAGAGTATTTTTGTGTAACTTTTGTAGAAAAAAATTTGCTGGCTGATTCGACACAGTTTTTCACTCTAAACTTTCTAATCTGATTATAAGCACAGTGCGATCGTAATCTTTTCCATAAATTCTTTGAATTAAAATACATTAGCATAATGTAGTACTTTTGTCCCTACAAGTGTCTCTCTTCATTACAAATTCCCTTAGCATTCTCATAATGTTATTTAAATTAAAAAAAAAAACAATTGCTAACTCGTCGCTCTCATTAGTGCAGGCCAAATCGCAGCAGCGACGCTTTAAAAATTCCAAAATAAAGGGAGAGGAGCTGCTCGCGTGACTTTTTCCTCTCGCAAAACACACCTCGCGCGAGATAAGACAGAATAAAAGCCAAAGTAAAGTTAAAAGTAAAGTGAAGCGTCGCGAGGGCAAAAAGCCAGGAAAGCTCATTGAATCGAATTGAAAACGCTGAAAGTTGCGTCCACCACCGCGCGGGATAACTCGCTTTGCGGAATTTCGCGTCCACTCTCTCACTCTCTCTCTCTCTTCTTCCGCTTTTCTTGCAGCCGCAAACTCGCCCGACCGAGTAACGAGAAGTCGGCCCGTAGACTTTCCCGCGTGTCCTTGTTAGCCGCGAGTTTCTTGCGGAGCGATTAGTCATCTGCCGCGAGGGCGGCTGTGTGGTAGTAGGAGCCAGGGCTGAATTTTCAAATGGCCGTACTCGAGTTTGGAGAGAAACTTGCCGCGACCGCCGCAACAACGTGCACTTATTATTCGAGAGATTTTATCGCTTAGATTATTTCGGTAGTTTCGCTGAATTTTATTCGATTCATTTACTTTTACTGCCTCTCTTCCTCTTCTCCCTCTCATCTCTATATATATATACATATACAATAACTCGATGCCGGTTTGTTTTTGTTTTCAGAGCCGTAAAGTTCGCCCGCTGCTTTATTTCAGATTATCCTTTTCTCGCTTTACCGTCCTGTTAGTTCTTGATTTAATTAATCAAGAATCGACTGTGGACTCTCGGCTGAGTTTAATGACTTCTCTCACTCATCTCCATAAGTTGAGGAAAGTTCTTTGAATTTCATAAAACGACGACGATCATAAAGTTCAGACTCGCGGATTCGTACAATTAAACTTTCGCCGACTCTTTTAATCTTGCAACAACAGTATTATAAAATCCTTCTGTGCGCGCGGGGGTGGGGCAATATTTACATGTGAAAATTCGCTTCTGCCCCGTCAAAGTCATGAATAAAGATTGATCATTGTCCGCGATCGCGACGCGAATAATTGAACGAGCTTTAAAGCACGATTTAAAGCTGCCGCACTTAAGTACACACGCGCGGGGTCCAGCAGAGCTGCGCCGACGACGAGAGGAAAAATATAAATCGCCCGAGAAGAATGAAGAATCGCGCAAGTTCCTCTCTCCGCGCATCTTCCCGCTGTTTACAAAACCCTCGGCGTTTCCTCGAGCCATTCATCTATCGCAGCCACAGCTCTTTCTCCCTTCGCAATATAACCGCGAGCCGCCGCCGCCGCCGCCGCCCACACACAGCCACACATAAGCGTCGCGGCGAATTTCACGGTCCAGAGTTCAAAGACAAAGCGGGGGGCGCGAGAACCTCGAAATTCTGGCGGGCTCAAGTAGTTGGGCGGCGGGGGAGGACTTTGTTAGTTCGACCTAGTTCTTTCCGCATCCGCGCGATTCTTGTCCAGGCGCATGCAGTTTGCAAACTCCGGCTGTATTTTTATTATATTCCGGGCGCGGATTTTTCCGGAGTTGGCGCTACGCTGCACGCTTGTTTATGCGCTCGGGGAATTTCGGTATTCAATGGGATTGTTTAGGGCCGCTGCGGCGGCGGCTTGTTGCGGAATTTCGAGTCGTCGCTCTCGCGCGCTTATTGCGATCGAGTCGTTTCTTTTTTTCTTTTCCTTCTCTCCCGACTCGAAAACTTTGTACTTTACGTATGTTGTTTACTTTTCTACTTATTATTATCCTGGACGCGTGATTTCTGCGGATGCTCGAATATAGCTGCCAGTTTTATAACTCAGTTACGATTCAGTTTCCAATACTCCCAAAATATTTAGCAGCGGCTAATGTTGTTTGAAGCTGAACTTGTATGAAATTAGAAGAATAAACAAAATTTACAAAACTGCTCGTAGCTCTAAGAGCAACGCGTGCACCTTTCGCAGCAAAGGCTAATATTACAGGGACAAATAGAGACCGCGGCTCCAGCGGAGTTTGCGGCTCGCAGTCGAGGCTTCTGTGGTGCGCTCTCAGCAGCGACCGATGCGTCGTTTACTATATATATTCAACTCTCTCTCTCTCTCTCACTCTACGGCTCGGAGGAGCATGATTTCACGGCAGGCTGGTCGGCTGAGTGTCATGCCACTGCCGCCGCCGCCGCCGCCGCCTCCTCTTTCTCTATATATACGCCGTCGTGCGGTGCTTCATGTATCATGTATGCAATGGGACGAAGGGCGACGGCGGCGGTAGAAGCCGATGCGACTTTGCGGGAGCTACCCGGTATCGGTGCGGAGAGCTGATGCGCATAGAGGTGGCCGATAGCAGATGTCGCGGTGCCGGGCTGATGATATTGTAGTGGCTATAGGAGCTAGTAGTAGGGTTGCCTTTTTTGCCGCTTTTGTTGCAGGCTTCGAAATTGCTTTTGAGGATTTTTCTGCCGCAGCTTTGCGATTGCCTTCGAACGGTAATAGTTCCTCCTGCCCTATCCGTGAATTGCATTTTAGAAAATAATGTTTTCGTACAAAGTCTAAATAAATATAACAGTACAGAGAAAGAGAATGGATTCCCTTTCATATCGCAGAGTTGAGGCATAATTCAAAGCTATATGCACGCAGCAGCATTCCGTGCCGTCGAATCATTATCGGCTAAAAGAAGGCCCAACGAGGCGTGCGGAAGCAAGTGCATCACCGTCATCGATGAACCGCTGCGCAGTAGTGCGCGTCGCTTTACCGTCGAGCTTGTGGCCGGCAAACTGCGTTTCAATTGCGTCCGCCGGCGTCGACCATTGTAATAAATTTGACGGCTCTCTCTCTGGTGCGACGCGCTCTGCGCACACCAGATAAAGCGACGCACATACTGGACCTACACTGCAGCGAGAACTGCAATTTTTTAAAATCGCATTTTGTTCGAAAACCCTATTTGAAACAAAGATTCGCGTAATGTATTATAAACGCTACACTGCGGCTCATTTCGATATCGCCAGCTGCGCGAACGACGAAATAAAGACCGGAATCGCCGTGGTCCACATACATACATATATACCCACACACGTGCTCTGCCGGGGCGTAACAGCCATCGGCGCGATAAAATCCTAAAAGTATTTTACAATCTCGGCGAGCCGCCGCGTGACCTCGTTTGAATTTCAATGGGCCTCTCGCGCGAGCGGGAAATTCATCGCCCTCTCTCCACCCTCTCTCTCTCTCTCTCTCTCGCCATTGGGTTTTATACAGTTTCGCGCTTTAAAAGCTCGCCGCGCGCGTAATAACACCCCTCCTCCCTAGGCGAGCAGAAAGGCTTACGTAAACGTCATTTCTCGAAGAGCCATTGCTGCTGCTGAATCCTTTGACCGTCGCATAGAACTTGATTATCGATAATGCTCCCCTTCCATTCATTTCTCGCTCGGCTTTGTCGCGGCTATCGTCAACAGACCGATTGGATTATTAAAGCTCTTTCTTGCGCCGACAATATACTTGCGCTCGACATTATGCCCTTGTTTCAGGGAGGGGCTATATAGCTACTGCATGAACGTGACGTGAATGCAGACGAGAGAGAGAGAGCTGTTTTCTAGCTGCGCGAGAGCGGCCATTTCTGAATAGCCTTTTAACCGAATTTGACGCCCAAGCGAGCGAGCTGCTACGCACAAAAGCTCGCCAGGCCTGCTGCTGCTGCTGCTGCTCTGCGGTTGTGCTCCGAGTGAGCTTATATAGGAGCGAGAGGCCGCCGCTTTAAAAAACAAGTTTCTTGCGGTTGTTTGTTTGCGGTTTGCTGCGCCGTTGAGTGAGAGCTGTTGCTTCTGCTGTTTGTTTTCTTTTTTTTTTTTGCATACGCAGTTCTTGAAACTTGAAATAAACCGAGCGCGCACGTGCGGCTCCCGCGAATTTAAAAATCGAGCTAACACTGCTCCTGAGCGGGCAAAAAGAAAAAGAACAAGGCGAAAAGAAGACAATGGGCGAATTTACATTCCTCATCATCCGGGCTCCAAAGCACTTTATACTCCTTTTTACATCTGTCTCGCGAGCCAGCTCACAACGACGACGAGCAATACGAGAGAGATAATTGCATTCGGCGTCGTTATTAAGCCGCATTTACGGAAAGAGCATTACGTTAATGACATTAGCCGCCTTATGAAATTGAGTTCTTAGCTGTTCCGGGCCGCCGCCGGAGGCTGACTCCGCTCTTCTCTCTCTCTATACACACGTATATAGTGCACCAACATTGTGCCGTCGTCGTCGTCGTCGTCGTCGTCGCAATGAAATTAACGGCGGCCGTGTGCCAACTCGCTCTCTGAGCCTTTGCGCGACGAGCGTAGAGCAGCCGAATCTGATTATGAATTCCATCGTCTTATACTTTTCCCCGGAATGAAGTTTAGAGTTCTTTGATTCATGGCTGGGGCGCCGCGCGTGTATTTCGAGTAAACAAATCGAAAAGCCACCGCTGCTGAGTTGGTCTCGCTGCTGTGATTGATGTCCTGTCCAATGACCTCGAAAATTAACTCGCCCCCCTGGTGTACGTCATAAAGTCGCTCGCTTTATGTATCTCGCAGCTGCTATCGTGGAAGTGGAGAATGAATTTGCGCCCTCTTGAATTTTTAACGAATTCGCGCGCTCGATGTGTGTGTGTGTTTAGCTGGCGGTTTGAAATTTACGAGCGGGGCGGGATTTTTTTGGCGATTTTTTTGTTGTTGTTGTTTTATTTCAGCTCATTCGCACGCAGTTGTCGGTGCTTTGAAGTTACGCGTAGAGTCGCTTCATTTTAGGGTTTTCGTAGTAAATATACGAGCGTTTGATTTGGAATGGAGCGACGATAGGAATCTTTTATTTTGTAAATAAATATTGAACTTCAGAATATTTTTCACATTGTGTTTATCCGTCGGTACATAAAAATATAGAACTAAATATTATTTTTGTAAAAGTAAAAAAAAATACTGCGTGTTTTCGTTTCGAGCAAGTCGCGACTAAAAAGTCCAGCAACAAACACAAATGGCGCGCACTGCAGCAGTCGTCGATACAGTTTTATTCCTGCCCATCGAGAGCGACTGGCGCAGTCTCTCGGCGACCACGTCGCCGACGACTGCAGGGCGATTCGTTAAAAGTCATCTCATCCACGAGCTCTCCTCGTTAGCGAGCGTCCGTCGAGGCGTAAAACAAAAACGTCTCGACTAAATTGAGCGAGAGCTCGCGCACGGAAAACGAGAGAGAGAATAGAAGTGGACGCCTCTCTCTCTCTCCCTGTGCAGGAAACTCGAGAAAGAGAGAAACGCGAGAGGCCGACCGCTGTAAAAGGAATCCTAGAGCCAAAGAGAGAAAGAGGGGAAGATTAGATGGTCGAAGGAGAAGGGAAAAATTAGGAAGACACCGAGATAAGACGACAAAAATGAGCTTAACCTGCGCTGGAAGGCAGAAAAAGAGCGGCTACGTTATATGTATACCTATACGCGTGTAAGTCTGCGCTTGAGCCCCGAAGAGAGAGAGAAAAAGCTAGCCGTCGAGCGAGAAAAAATCCGAGAGTAAGAAAGAAGAGTCGAGCCATAATATACAGCATAGGAGGCGAGTAAACAATTAGAAGTGGACGGTGTCGTGTATCTCCCGGCGGCTTTTCTTGCCGACGAGCTTTTAACGTATCCTTACAAATATACCTATATATCGAGACGCTGGAAAAAACATCGCTCTCCGCTTTCGATGATAAAAGGGCTCGCGATTTATGCGACGAGAAGGAAAAAAGTGCGCGAGTAGATATATAATTATTCGCGAAAAGAAATTAGTCGAGCAGTCGAGCGCCGCGGAATATTTCACCAAAGATATAAAAGTAGGATGTACACGTGACGTGAGGGGGCTGCAGGAATTAATGAACCGGCGAATTTCGTCTGTTTTAAAGAGCGCTAATTGGAGCTCATTTGCTCGAGTCGAGGAGCGGATATTTTATTTTAGAGTCTCGTTTTTAGTTCGAGTGCAGGATATATACACAGCATAATCGAGCGCTGTACTGCTATTAAATTCTTAAGCGGATGTAGATGTACAGGAAGACACTACGAGTGTGTTTTGTGTTATGTACAAACGAGAAAGAGAGAGAGAGAGAGAGAGCGTTCGGCTTTAATTCAACGGATATTCTATATAGCTCGTCGCGATTTAATTTTGCAAAGCATAACGGGGGGGATAAAAGTATGCGCGTGCATGCGGCCAAGTATGTCTGACTTAATTAGTCCTCGACTACTTTTTAACTGCGCTCTTCGCGCCTGAGTTATCCCACCGGGTATGACAAAAATTTGCTTTTAAATTCATGTCTCTTTCGCTCTTTTTACGAGCCCGTGCTCTCTTTCCTCTCCCCATATTTGCCTATTACATCAAACTCCGAACTTTCCCAGCATATTTAATTACCAACTCCGCTCTGTTTTTCATTGCCCCCTTCACTTCCGGGAAACTGCAATTTCGCAAATTTTACAGCTTTGTATACCTGCGAAGCTTGAACATAGTTCAATTCAATTTTTTGTGCTCCCTCTTTTTTTTCATATCAGCTCGAATATCCGACGACTAACGAATCGTGATCTCACTGGCTGTCTCTACTGCGTGCACACTCTGGGTAAACATTCGTTTGTGCTTGGGATTCCGGATCGTGCCTGTTCCTTCTTTACTTTTGTCCGTTGGTATATATGTATAGACCAGACTACCGGCCGTTTCGCTTCGTACTCGATGTTTAATAATCACGAGAAGAGGACTCCAAATTTCGTTATTAAATATTTCTAGGGTAGGAGAGTTCCACTGTATAGTCACGTGAAGCTTTTTCAGTAAAAAAGTACTTGCACAACTGTAGTCGCAACTGCTCGGCAGCAACTGCACTAATTAAGTGCCCCAACGACATCGAGAATCATCAACTCAAAGCCCCACTCGACTGTCATCTCTCTCTGCCAGCAACTGCTGGCGACGGTTTGCTAGAAAAACAGCCCGGGAAAAGCCCGCTCGGCACAAAAAACCAGCACTCGACAGCGAAACGCTCAAGACACATAATTAAAATCAATGCCGGGAGAGTCGAGGGGCGCACGATTCAGCCTATATATAACCACCACCACTGTATAAGGACGGCAAAAGCCGCGAGAATAAATACCTCGTAACGAGCGCGAGGAGAAGGAGAAAGACACAGTAAAACTCCTCTCGCTCTCGGATATCATTATATGTGTTCCTCGTTAATTCACCAAAGGCACGGGGATGTTTTCCGGCTCGGGAAAAAAAATCTTCCCTTTCGTAGACAGCGAGATCGAATCAGTCGGTGATTTAAATATCAAAAGCGCGTGCGACATAGAGAGAGAGAGAGAGTGAGAGAGGAGGATTGTTGTTGATGGCGCGCGGCCGATTCAATTTATTTCCCCGGCAGCTTTAATCGGCCTTGTCGTCGGTGGTGGTGCGCACTTTTTGCCTCGACTCGGCTCCTGAAATCTCGCGATGAATTTATTATGCAAAACCGGATCGGCCGATCAATTATGCAATAGAATTTAGCAGCGCGGGCGAGCGCGATCGCTGAAAAATTCAGCGTCAAAGCACAGCTGAGCGACGAGCTGTACGAGATTTCGCTCCGGTAACGAGGTATATA
Source organism: Cecidostiba fungosa (assembly GCA_900474305.1). Taxonomy (NCBI): domain Eukaryota; kingdom Metazoa; phylum Arthropoda; class Insecta; order Hymenoptera; family Pteromalidae; genus Cecidostiba; species Cecidostiba fungosa. The sequence continues at coordinate 171,011 of UCOJ01000003.1, forward strand.
TATATACGCGGGTAATATACATAAATGATCGAGCTTTATTTTTTACTCCACTCCGGCAGAGTGAGCGTCACTTTACATTTGATTTTGCCCGCGAGCGCGACGTGTGTCCCGATGATTTTTCGACATTACCAATAATCGACCTGGAAATGCATCAAGCGCGCGACACTGCATTGATGACGGTATGTGTACGGGGATTTAACATTTTTGACGTGGAAATGCGAGCGTGAAAGAGCTTGCGCTCGAACAATGCGTTTGCGTATATATATACGCGGTTGCCGGGCATATGAATCTTCGAGCTCTAATCCATTAATTTATGCGAATGTGAATGCGGATAATTGTGCTTTTCTCTGCATCGACGAGAGAGAGAGAGAGAGGGAGAAAGAGGGATTGGTTGCACACGCAATACACTGCACTGCACAGAGCCGCCCTTTATGCAGGATCAATGATTTTATTCGCGCATCGCTTATTTCCGGGACACGCGCGAGAGAGCACGCTAATTTGACTTTATTATGCGCGATATATAGAATATTAGTGAAATATGCGCGAGAGTGACTATTTCCGACTGCAAATATAGGGCGTGCACGCCGGGAGAGAACGCGCGCGTAATAGCTCTTGTAATTATATATACGCGCACTAAAAATGGATAGTAATTCATCGTTCGCATTTAGCTCTGTCGAACGAGTGCGTAATATATACCTGTACACGTAATAATCATGGGAAATTTCTAATATATATATATATTTATAGCGTGTATCAAATACCTGTTATTCTGGAGTACCTATATATTCAATAGCATACAGAGAGATCCCAATTAATCTCCTTTTTCCGACAAATATTCCAGAGCGGCGGTGCTGGTGAAGTTTCGAGCTAGATTATGGTTTTAGGGCATCGCCGCTCTGGAGGAGAGAAAGAGGGAATCGATGCCGGGCAATTAGAACGTGACTGGCGACTACCGGGCATAAGCGACTTCTGCCGGCGGCTCTTGAAACCCACCGGCTGCTGCTGCTGCTGCTGGACTCTCTATTTCCCGCATTCTCAGCGACTAATTAGTCTGTCCGATAAACTCAATTGCTTGCACTCGGAGCCAGCTCTGCTCCCTCCCTCGCAACTCTACTCGATTAGTGCGCGAGTCCGTGGGGTAAGCCAATTTTCCACGCTCTCTCTCTCTCTCCGTAGTGTTCAGGTCAAGGATCTCTCTCTACCTCATCCCTTTTTCGTTCCATCTCTGCTGCTTTTTTTTCGTCGACTTTTTGCAATTTCTAATCCCGAGCGCCGAGTAAACAAAATTACGCAGCGAACGAGCTGAAAATTTATATCGGCCCGAGCGGAGGATTATCCGGTGGCGCTGCAAAATTGAATTGTCCACGCGCTCAGGCAAGAAGAAGAGCTCCTGCCGCGGCGTAGAAGAAAGAGCCAAGAGGAGTTCCCTCCCTTAAATCTTGGGTAGTAGAAGGAGAGAGCCGTCGCTGCTGCTGCTACTGCTGCACAAGCGCAGGGACTATTTAACGGCCCCGGGAGAGGTGTTATACAAGATCGCCGTGCGCACAGCCCCCTTTCCTTCTCTCTGGCGCTAAATCCACCGGCACACGTATATATACACACATAGATATACGTGTGTGTGTGTGTGTGTGTGTGTGCGAGCCGAGCTCTAAAATATTGGCGAAGTTTCGGAGGAGCAGCCGAAAGCCCGGCCGCCGGAAACGAAACTCGCCGGAAAGCATTGTTCGTCGAAGGCGGCAAGTTCTCTCTTCTCTGCGAATCGCCACATACATTACGCTACCGAGTGGCGAAGGGGACAGGGTTATCCTTAACTTTGTGTGCTGCTGCTGTTCCTTCCTCGCGGCGACGGCAGCGGCCCATTTCTCAGATTCTTCTCTCTCTCCCTCCTTATCCTCTTTGGAGTTGAACTTTCTTTTTTTTATACTAGGAACTTTATTCAAACGACAAAGACCGAGAGTGAAAATTCAAACTCTGATATATTACATTGACGCTCGATGACGTCTACATATACTTATGGACTAATATTGTTGCGCTCTCGAGAGCTCGTGGTCGAGTCTTATTCCATTATGAGACTGCATTCCTGAGGAGGAGGAGGAGGAGGAGGAGGGCGTCTCTAGTGGTACACAGACTGTATATAGGAAATTAAGTAGCCGCGCCACGGCTGCACAGACGTAATGCTCTCTGTCGATCTCTCTAGCTCGGCGCGGATCCTTTGATGTGTATACCACTCCATTGGCTCGACTGCTACTACCGACCTGACCGATATTGGCACACTGATTCGAGCCGCCTGTGCAAATTAATCTTCTCCTTGCAAGAGAGAGAGTTGCAGTATAGCAGCATCTCTGCCGACTGTGCAAAGCCTTCCTCGCGCGTAGTTTGCCGTTGCAATGCCTTAGCTCGACGTCTCCCTGAGTCCATTCTGTGCTCCACTTTTCTTCGAATTAATCTGCTGAGTGTAGCTAATTTTGGGTAAATACTCGTGGTACAGACCGTTGGCAAATGGACGTTTTATTGCCCCAACTAAGCTGGCTATCCAAATATTTGCGTTATGGAGCATATTATTGTTGGTGTATAATATAGTGCTACTGATACAAGCGTAACATTTGGGGAAAAAAATCGTTCGAAAATTTCAACTGAAAGCTTCGAAAAACCGCGACCTCCAAGCCAACTTGACCCAAATACTGAAAAACGATCAGAGCCTAGCAGAACCTCTAAAACTCAATATTTACATACGCCCCCTCCCACGCACACACAGATAGAGAGCGAGAGAGAAACCCGCGGGTCGCATTCAACCTACTGTACCCCCGCAACTCACGAGTGTAAACGGAGAGAAGCCGAGAGAGAGAGGGCCAGGGTGTAACTATACGCCCGGGTCAGTATATTTCAGACTCGCAAGCGCGAACTTTATGCAAGCGCGATTTTACGGCGCAACAAACTGTCGCGCGGTGCGAGCGTGAAACGGTAATGCCTTCCGCTCGTGAAACCAGCCGCACACTCGCTATACTGCGCTCTCTGGTCTACATAACTCATGCCTCCTGCCGGTGAACCGAGTCCAATGCTGCTATAGAGGAGGGTAGGCGCTTCTTCTTCAAGGTATTACATAGGAAGGCTATTATGATTATGTGTGGGGAAGAAAGCGAGAGGGTAATTCAATGGGGGAGAGCCACTGGATGCAGGCATAGTTATATTGTCACCATCATTAAAATGAAATATTCATATGGTGTGCTGGTCCTTTATTACTCCCTTTTTTTACGAGTACCTACGCTTTAACAAGTAAATGTATATATAAGCCGAATCGAATGCATCAGCTGATTGCTTCAATGTCAATTTCAGTATAATGAACAACAACAGCGTGGAGAAGCCGGACCCCGACAACATCAAGATGTTCGTCGGACAGGTGCCCAAGGACTTGGACGAGAACGACCTCCGGACGATCTTCGAGGAGTTCGGCCGAGTCCATCAAATCAACGTGCTGCGAGACAAGTACACCGGTAGTTCCAAAGGTAAGCTTCCCTTACATATATATCTATTCTACATCAGCGAAAACACAAAGTTCGCTTTAATCGGACTATGCAGTGTAGATACGCACACAGTCCATCAGCAGCAGTATAACAGTTGAGCCGCGGCCAGAGGCAAACTAATTTTTTCGGCAAATCTGATTAATCCGTGTGTTATTTGGGAGTCGGGCAAACCAGCGGCCGAATTCGAATCATCGTAAGCCGATTAGTCAACGATTACTTGCGGGCGTCATTCCGCGGCGGCGCTCACACAAAGCCCGATGTTTTTCCAATTGCGTGTAGGAGTCCGACGTCAACACGCGGCTGATGTTGTTTCACGCTACTTCGCGTTTCAACGAATTCAATTTCCCCCATATTTCGCGCTGTGAAATATGTTAACCGACCCCGTAAAAATCACTTACGAAGGAAAACACGGCGTCGTAAATACGAGGACGCGTATACAGGCTGGCACCGGGTCCGTAAATAAAGCGCAATTCGTTGTCGAGCTGCGGAGTTTCCCGCGTACGAGTTTATATATTTTATCTGCGTCGTCCACATTTCTTAGGGCTTCCTCCAAATTGACTCGGATAACAAGGTGGTCGAGGTGACAGAGCCCGAGAAAATGGCCGTCATTTCGTACAAATAAGGAGAAGCGTAGAGAGAGACCTCAGCTTGTATAAACTACACACACACACACACGTATATATACTGCTGTAAGAAGCTGCGAAGCAGCAGCTGCTTCTGCGGTCGCCGGGCCGCGAGACGTAAGAAGGAAGATTGTTCGAGCGAAAGCGGAGCTTTGTATTAGACTTGTAACGCTCGACCGGCTGAGAAATTCAGGAATTGCGGTTTCTACCTTTTTCCTCTTCTCGTATATATGTGTGTATTATACGAGAGCGATTCTGGGCCGCGCAAAAGTGTCTTGCGAATAGTTTCGAAGATAATTTAACGATTCGCTGGTCGAATTCTCTCGAGTCATAAAATTTTCGAAACTCGGCGAATCACTTTTGGCCGATAATACAACTTCTTGGGGCCACTCAGTCGACTCGTTAATAGTTGGCGCGAATCGGTTCCCCCGTGAATTCCGAGAAAATCACTTATATATCGTACACGTCGGCGAAAAAAAGTAAGTTTCAACGCGTTACAAGTCTGAGGCATGAGGGAGCATAAGCCAGCGACCAAAACAGCGTCAACCGAGAAAGTAAAGTAAAGCTCACGACGACAACGACGACGACGAAGAAGAAGAAGAAGAAGGGTATACAGCCGTGTCCCGAGAAAGTAAGAGTGAGTCGAGGGCGATGTCGCATACCACCACCGCTCGCACAAACCCACACAGTCGCGCGAAAAGCATAAGGAATGGGAAATCGATGGGTCAGAGAGCGAACGAACGACGGCAAAGCTCGTACGTATGTATCTCCGGCTATTGATCGACGAGCGCCGTGCGAGTGTGTATATATATATCTATCTCTCCTCTTATCCTCCCGCTCTCTGCCTCATACAGCTGCTCGAGCTTCACGGCTTTCCTCCCTCCGACAAAACGTACGATAAGCGCTCGCTTGTGTATACTTATAGCTACAGCATCAGCCACCTTCGTCCTCGTGTATTATATATATAAAGGAGAACGAAGAGAGAGAGAGAGAGAGGAGAGAGTCTGACTTTGGGTGGGACGTCAGGCGCACTCGCGTAATTGGCACTCGCCGCTCGCGCGCGATCGCAATTATGCCAGCTTCAGAGCTGCTCCAGCTGTTGTTGCCGGGCTGTCCTGCTCTGGGCTTGGAAGGCTACCGCATCGATTTCGCGAGAGCGTCCCTTCAAGAATTGTGTCTTATCGCCTCTAAAAAAAGCTTCCTTTTTCTTCTTAGCGAGGATCGAAAGATTCGAGAAGTTTCTTGCTGCTGGAAAAAAGTATGGGATTAAAGAGACTGACGCGGATCATCAAAGTACGGGAATAGAACCATTCCGAATAACACTGTAGGGACGATTTTTTTTCATCGCGACTGATTTATCGACAGCACAGTGATGAAAAAGAGGGAAAATTTTAAAAACTAAAAGAAGTCTCGCGGCGGCGGCGGCGCGCTGCAACTCTCGCGAATCCGTTTTAATCCGATTATAGCGCTGGAAATTCTTCTCTCGAGCGAAGAGCTAACATCTGCCCGGGTAATCCCGACAGTATCGGCAATGAGATCTTTTCTTTCTCGCTGAATTATCAATTTAAAACTTTAAAATCTCCGCCGACGGGGAAAATTTTTCCAGGCCCCCGGGGCTATGTCGAGCGATTTACAATAATAAGATAATCCGCGGAGGGATCAGGTGAGCGATGCGGAGTGCGTGATTTCTCACTGTATATACTGCGAATATTTGCGAAGCCGAGTTTTATTTATAATTTTCTAACACGTCTGACTGCACGCAGTCTTTTCTACTGCTGAGTTATAAGAGTAGGATTTTCACCCAATTTTTTTTTCAAATAACTCTGAGGCTCACCAACAATTACAATCTCTTTTTTTCTCATAACTTTAAAGAATAATTTGCAGCGGTGATCGAGACAGTGCACCGAGGCCTAGCCAACAATGCAGCCATTTGTCAGGCGCTCAGCAAGCAAGTGTATAGCTCACCCTAGCCTCGATAACGAGGGAGTAACCCATAGCCCAGCGCTGCAGACATCCTGCGCGCGTTAGTCCGCCTAATCGCGTTACTCCAATCATTACGGACAGCCCTTCGTAGCCCATCTCTCAGTTCCAACAATTCGCGACGCAAACTCTCAGGTACGTATATGACATCATCGTCGTCTCGCGATCGATCCCTCTTTCTCGTCTCTACTCGCATTAGTATCGACGGAGAAAAGCGAGGACCCTCTCCTCCCATTTAGGAGCTATATAGAGGCGGCGGATCAGAAAGCGTAGGCAAATATTGGCTCGAGGCAAACGTTGGACCTCTTCGCGATCGTGACGAACCGGCTTCGCCGATAAGCAACAGCTAGTGCTAGCCTATAGCTCCGTCTCGCCGTCGGGCTTCATGCATCATTGGAGCTCCTCAGGTGTGGGTGTATTTGTGCACTGATTCCGCGCACAGCAGTCGATATTCGATATTTGCATGAGAGGGAGAGAGAGTGAAAGAAGCTATACCCTCTCTTCTTTGATATCTCAATCTTATTCCGAGGATGAAGCGGGTGTACTCAGTGAGGCCGGGATCTAATTTTGAATTATAGGGTGTGTAAAGAGGAGGGCTCTCTCTCTCTATATCTCCCCGAAATTCTCTCAGTAAAAAACCATTACACCGATGTATCATTCAATTTGAGCCTCGAGTCAAGCGCATAAATCAACCCGGAGCCCTTATCCTCGCCGCTTCGTTACACCCTCCGAAAGCCCGTGAGGAAAAGCGCGTGGGCGTGTCACCTTCACGCATCTGCCTCCGGCAGAAAAAATTCTCTCTCCTCCGTATAATAATAACTTTTTCCTTTTCGACGACGACACCAGACATCTCTCATCTTTATAAAGCAGTAGATATACCATATACCTACAGCAATAAATAATCCCTACGATCGATTCCTAATGGACAGGTCGTCGCGAGACGACTGCGCGTGGCCGATGACGTTCTCGCGGCTGCCCAATTCCACGCGGAGACGTCGTCGTCGTCTCACGGAAATCGGGAGTTCTCAATTAAAGCGAGTGCAGAATCGTGTTCGCCTTGAGTAGGCAAGGGGAGGAGATGGGAGAACGCGAGCGCTTTCGAGGGCCCAAAGCCACACTAATTGCCTCGCATCACCGTCTCGTGAAAGCTCTGAGAGCGCGATTATGTATACTTACTCCACGCGAGGTGACGAGTCTTTTTTACACGTCTTTCGTCGCGCCCTTGAATTCAATCCGCCCTTTCGGAGTGCGTGAAATTAACTGCATGTCGCGCGAGAACTGCGGAAAATTAGTCTGCCAGCTTTTTTTCCTGGCCAGGAAAAAAGACAAAATTTTTTTGGCAAACCCAGAGTCTGCTACTCGCCGGAGAAAACAGAAGAGCAAGACAAAGCAAGGGGGGAAAAACACAGCGAGCTAAATAATCGCGGTCGAGTTGCAGGAAGTTTCTTGGATCAGACGAAGCTGCTAGACTGCTGCGCTACTGGAAATGAAGCAGCAGCAGCAGCAGAGTCGACCCCTGGACATTAGCGAGCGTGTCCAAAAAGGCCTCGGTCACGTCCCTTGTAGTGCCAGCAAAGTTTTATTGGCTGTCGGTAACTGCGCCCGAGGGAACCTCCGAGCCTTTACCGAAGCTTCTCCACCGCTGCCGCCGTCTACTACGATCCTTGAATAAGCGATGCGAATCTCTCTCTCTCTCCTTCGCGTGTCTGCAGTAACTTGCGGGGCGCTGCTCCCGTGTTTGTATATAGATTCGATCTTTGATCAACGCGCCGAGAAATTGTACGATTAATAATGAGCTGTCGATAAATCTCGAGAAGGGAAGACGAAGAAAAGTGTAAATCACCGAGCGCCTCGCCGAGCGCGCTCTGCTCTCGTCGGGAATTAATTGGAGGCAAGGAAGTGTTTCGCAAATAATTTCTCTCTCTCTCTCCTAAATTATAGCAAGAAGTAATAAAAGGTGGGAACTGTACGCGTGCGACGCCTTGTCAAAATCAATATCGCACCTGTCGAATAAGTGCTCCATTCCTCGGAGCGATTTATGCCCTCAAGCTCACGCTCGCGCTCGCGCATAACGAGTCAGCCGAGCAGCAGCAGCAGCCTCGTAAGCGTATCTATTTTAAGGCCGGGCTATAACACCGCTCGCGCATATAATCGATTTCATTAGCTCGTAAATTTCGCATTCCCGCAAACCGCAAATTCCATATATATTCCCTCTTGCTTGGCTCTGCTGCTGAAGCCCGTTACACTCGTCAGCCATTCCCTCTCTCTCTCGCATGAATTTACGGGTCAGCATCGCACGCTTTCTTTCGCTCCTAATTCGATCTCTCTCGCGGATTTAATATGCCTGAAAACACTTTGGCCGTCGGTCTGAGAGAAAAATTTCGACCGCCTTTATAGGCTGTGATGAAATTACTCGTGAATTGTATTATACACGCACAAAGGAGGCTAGAGGGCGAAATCTCGCTCTGCAGGCGCGTAATCGCGGGAAAAAGAAAAAGGGCGCGGGCATAGCGCACAACAAGCTGCAGGGGAATAAGCATTTTTCATCGGCTGCAAACAAAAAAATAGAGGCAACACCGGCTGCCGCTCCACAATAAGCTCGTCGACCCTCTCTCCCATATAATACTTCCTTCTTCGCAATAGGTATACCTCCCGAGGGTCTCTACCCCCTTCTCCGCTACGGTATGCTCGGGAATGCTAAGTGGGAAAGTACGCGCGCGCAATGAGGGAAGCCAACTGCTTTAATTTAAACTTGCGTGCGGAATTCGGCGAGAAGCTTGCCGCTTTCTCTCTTTCTCTCTCTCTCCCTCCACTTTCGCTTTTCAATGTCGAACGGCCAGGGAAGGCACGCGCAGCGATTAATTGAATGCAATATATTTTTTCCAACGAGGGGAGGATGCTGCAGCAGCAGCAATGTACATTATATGCGCGAGGTCGCGCTTCTGCTGCTTGATAATTAGAATTTTTCCACTCTACACTGCCGGGCTATAAATCGCTGCAATTTCGGGGCTCCGCTGATTAATCGAGCGTGCGATAATTAACTATTTTGCAAGGATGTACAAAGGAAGAGAAAAAGTCTTATCTTTAATAATACACGTATACGAAAAGGAGCGTTTGAAGTGCTCGCGCGGAGAAAATCAGATTATCATACATCGGGCGGTAAATCATCAACCGGATGATTTGCACCGACAATCGCGCGGCATAACCGCTATACACAGCGCTCACGCGCCGGTTTTTGCAATCAAAGCAAACTCGCGCGCTCGCAAGTTCTGGCTTTCAGCCAGGATTATAAGAGGAGCCTCCTCACGCGCGCGCGCGCGCTCCAAAGTTTAATTTCTCAAATCCTCGCGCAGTTACTCCCACGCGCTATAGCTGCCGCTATATCCCCGGAGACTTCTTTCCCGTTCTCTTTTGCGCTCGCTCGCGCATTTTTCTCATCCTTCTGCTTCTTCTCCTTATCCGGAGTCTGGCCTTGGGGGCTGAAATTTCTTCCTCATCGCTAACTGAAACGGGAGATTACTCGGGCAAATATTTGAGGCGCGAGTCTTCATTGATCGCTGCCGATATCCGCCCTCTGTCTTCGTCTTCGTCTTCTTCCTTCGAACGAACGAAGGAAGTAGAAGATGAAGAAGAAGAAGACTGAGAGGCTCCGGCGGTGATTTACTTGTAGAGCGGAATTAGCGAGTCGGAGAATCGCCGGAGGGTAAATATATTTATTCTCGAGCTGCGCGACGAGTCTGTTTGTCTTGCAGCGAAGAATGTAGAACACATCGATCGAGCGTGCTGTGCTGCGGGGGAGTATCCTTGATTTGTTTGAACTTTCGCGCGCCGCTGCAGACTGCATCGGTCAGCACAGTCGGCTAATCTTCTTTTCTCCGCTCGACGTCCGTTTCCAGTCTTAATTAATTCGTTTTGCCCTCTCTCTTACGATTTCTAATACGATTCTCACTGCCGAGTCTTTTCGTTGTAGTATAGAGAAAAAGAATTTCACGTCAACAGCGTGTCGTACAATCGATAAAGTATAATATATAGCACGAGGGGTAGTGAACTACGAGTAGATGAGCCTCTGGAAATCCCTTTGACCGTTGACGCGCAGCTGTTGTCTTTTTCCCCTGTTTTTAAATCCGAAATCTACCCTCGCGACAACAGCAGCGGCAGCAGCAGCAGCAGCAGCGAGGAGAAAGTAGAACTCGCGCTCGTGCGCGACAAAACCTCAATCCCTTTAATGGAGACAAATCCCTCTTGCGCCGCGAGTCTGAGCCTCTCGCTCTCTCTCTTCGGGGCGACGACGTCGACGACGAACAATTTGTAAGAGTATATCCCACCTAGCCTGACATTAACGCCCCGCACTTGTAAGCCAACACTGGCCAATCATCTTGCCTCAGCCTCTTCGTCCTCGACTTGAGCTCTTTTTCGCCCTCGTTGTACTATATACTATATATATACCTTGGCTCTCGCTTCCGCTTTTACCCTCCTTCGATTCCTCAAACACTCCTTTAATTTTGAGCCTTCTTTTTCTCTCCCTTACGCTCGACGGCTTTTATGAACCTCTCGCGGGGGAGATACCCTTCCCGAAGAATGATTTTAAATTTCGCTGGATGTTATAATTGCGTTGAGACGTTCTGAATTTCCATGAGTTAATGACGTTTATTAATCGTACATATATTCTACTGGAATATCGTTTAAAAAATCATTATTCCAGCAGTATCTTCACTACAACGTAAACTTTCATACGATCCTAAAGAGCAGCGTGGCCTCTCTACCGGGTAAAATTATAAAATTAATGAGGAACATTCGTTTAGTCGGTTAATACCCCCCGCATTAAAGCAAGAGCGCGTCTCCTCGCAGAGCAGAAGACAAAGTTTTTTTTTCAGCCCGCTCCGCTCTCTCTCTCTCTCTCCGGGTCTTTTATCTTGCTTAGGCCGGAGCGCTGGAGTTCACTGTTTTGTATGCCGGCGCGACAAGAGGCTCCTCCGCCGCCTCGCGTGTAAATGCTTCTCGTAGATCATTTTCACGGTTTACTTGTGAGATAACTCAATTTCCTTAAGGTCGGGAAGGGAAATGAGTTGGCTCCTCGCGCGCTAAGCCAAAGTGCACTAGACTAGGCAATTTTAGCCGCGAATAAAGAGCTGCCGCGAAACTTTAAATTTCACGGCTGAAGCATTAACATTTATACGGACTTTATTAGAATTTATGTACTCGCTCTGGTCTCTCTGCATTATGCGCGTTTTCCATTGTTGCTACCTACCGGTGTTGTTGTTGTTGTAGTTGTTTACCAGGACAACAAGCAGGAAACTTGATGAGATTAAGCTCCGAGAGTGAGAGAGAGAAGTGAATGTATATGCAGCAGCCGTACACAGCAATATCAGAGCAATCCGCAAAGATTGCACTTTATGCGAGTCGTAAAGGCTGCTGCGCCGCGTGAATCTCGATATGCGCGCAGGAACGTTTCGGAAAACAAACCTCGGGAATATCGCGTCTATCTCTCTCTCTCTCTCTCGTGTGGCAAAACATCCGGGCTACACCGCTCCCTGCTGCTTCTGCTCCTCAAGTACTGGAATGGCTCTGCCGAGGAGAGCGACTGTTGAGATTGAGTGTATGGATTTTCGCTCGGCAAGTTCCGAGCGCTGTTTTTGTTTATTCAGTTCATTATTTTTACAGAGACGAACAAGTATACAATAAAGCACTTTGGATGCGGCATCTCTCGGTGTAATTGAAGAAACAACACTCTCGCGAAATCTAAGAAAACAAAAATTCGATTTTTCCGCAAGTGTATGTATAGACACACGACGCGCTAAACTTTTCATTTTGGCTAACGACTAGAGATTAGCTCTCGAAAGTTGAAAGTGCAGATTAATCCTGTCGTCGCACGTCGCCCGGAGGAGTTTTGAAGATTTGTGACTTTGCCGCTAGTTATATACAAGTTGCGCTAGGTATACTTGCGTTAAATTCGCTCATCATCACTGATGCGATATGAGAAACAGCAAGCGACAATTGTTTGCGTCTGTATAGCTCTGCACAATTATGTTTAACCAGATTTTCTTTTTAAATAGAAAAAAAGACGTTCACGCACATCACACAGAAGCATCACTCACAAAAGCCAATCTCGAATCTCATTTTCCATCCGACACAGGCTCCCACAGCCCATTGGATTTCCAAGAGCGCACAGGGAAGAAGATCGCGTCTGGCTCGATCGACGTGTCCGTATCGTACGTTCGGCTTTTTTATCAAAGCCTCTCTCCCGTCCTCCTCTCCTCTATCCTCCGATCGGAGTTTGCGCGCGGTCTACGAGCCGTAAAATTACGTGACATTAATGCGAGCGACGTACTACATCCCGTGCGCATGCTCGGTTCGTCTTCTGTCCCACAGGGGCGCAAAAAAAGAGCTACTGTGCTGCAGCGCGCAGCTTTCTCGAGCGAGAGGATGAGCAGCGAGGCTTAAACAAAGAATCTTTATGCCGTTATTCGCGAACGCCGGCGCAACAGCTGGCTTTTATATACACGGAGTGCTATCGTGCTTCTTTCCCTCCTCCGCGTTATTCCTCGACGTCGGACTTTTTATCCGAGATGCTTATGTGCGCTGTACGTAAGGGGTAATGGCGGTTCGTTTAAATCGAGCGCTCTGCTTTTTTACCTGCGACAGACGATCGAGCTTTATCGAGAGCTGAAAGTTCGTATATATATGTATGGTAATGCTCGGGGTAATTAAGAGGGATTAAGCTCGGCGTGCGATTATTCTCGTTTGGCCGAGCGTGTCTATGTCGATTTCCGCTCGAGCACCGCTTTTAAAATAGAATATAATTTATCCGTGCATGCAGATAAAAATACCGGCGAACGTTTAAAAACACGGCTGCACTCATATAATTTTAAACGAGACTGACGCTGTACGGAAAGTAAGCGTCTGACTATTCCCGGTGTGTTCTACTTAAAAAAAACTAACGACATCAGCTCGTCAATTCTTTCAACTCGATCGAGCTTTAATAACGAACAGCACGTTTTCTAATAACGAAAATACAAGCTTTCAAAGAGCACTACCAACAGCACTATATACTCAACAAGAAACGTTATACCCCCTCATCAACGGACCGTCACAGCTCTCGCATCCCGTCGGCTCTCTCTCTCACGCATTAATTAAATAAATCTCCATCGATCAATCTCGATTGTAGCTCCACAGAGCCAGTACACATATACACACTCTCAGCCTGTAGGCGCATCGATTATCCATCGCTCGATAATAGCGTCGATGAATTTCGCATCTGCAAGAGAGAGAGAGGGGCTTCGCACAGAGGAACCGTCCAGCCAGCGGTAATTGCGTGTGTAGCTATTTATCAGTGCGGGCCTGGAACTATAACGCGTTTCCGCTGTGTTTGTAGGCATCCGCATCTCGCTTCGCGCAAATGAGCCACACCGCCTCCTCCGCACACGTGTGCTTTGCCCCGCGCGCGCGTCCGCTTTTGGCTTATCGTCCGGCGTGTGTACTGCGATTTCGCCCCCGTTGCTCACGTCTGGCTTGGTTATATCGAAAGTGCCGCTCGCACACGCTATACTGTGCCTTTAAAGCCAAAGCTTCACGTGCGCACATATATATCGACTGTCGTGTGATGAATTTTTCAATTTTCTTTTTTCTCTTTACAAAAGCTCCTTTGAATAGTGTAGTTTTTAAGCGGATTGACGTGCTGGAACTGAGTTGTACGAGAGAGTAACATTTAAGAGATACAGGAGGGTAGACAAGAAAGCCAGCGAGTCGTGATCGAAAAACGAAAACGCGACGCCGCCGTAGCAAATGTGACAAATCGCGTCGGCAACGCTACATAATACAAAGAGTTGGCCCCCGACTCGAGCTGTTTATCCTCGAGGATTCGAAGAATAATAGCTTATCTCTAACACACTCTCTCTCTCCTTCTTTCTCTGGCCCCATATAATGATACGGATCCTCAGCTCCCGGCAGCAGAAGCGTTATTTCTTGTATAACTTTCGTCCTCTCGGCTTACACAGCTATATCTCGCTTTCGCTCTCTCTCTCTGTGTGTATATAGCAGCATGCCAGGCGTCGGGGGAAAACTGCGCGTAATGAAACGGGTCAGAAGGTCGGCGATACGAAAAATAAAGCGAAATCGAGCTCGGGCGGTTTTCGCTCGAGGATTCTTCTTCTTCTTCTTCTTCCTCTTCTTCCTTCCTGCCTCGCGGAAGAAGAAATTTATAACGAACTCGCCTCGCTATCTCCCGGTGCTTCGATTTTTCAATCTCTCTTTTTTCCCCCCCGTTATGCACACAGATCGATCTCATTGTAAACAAACAAGCGAATCTCGACTCGCTTTTCCCCATTTATTTCTCGCGAATCGTTAAAACTTTTAACGACGCAGATTGTTTTCATTAAATTTAATTGGCGATTTATAAGCCGGTCTCTTCCGCGCGTTTATGCTAAACAGATGATCGCGAATTTGTCCGCCCCCGCTTAAGCGTCGAATTGTACCTCTCCTCTTTATTAACTTTTCTGCGCAATCGAATAAAAACGAATGAGACGACGATAATAGTATAGCATTATATCCTATAAATTGAAAAGGAGTATCATAAAACAGGGGGAAACTCGCATGAAAATCCCGATTGATTTATTAATAACGGTGAAGAGCGTATATGCTCTTGTGTATTGTGTCGATAAACAATGCAAATTGTCCGGAATATGTGATCTCGCGAAATCGTAATTCGACTTGACGTTTGGGGCGGGCGAAAAAATTGCCGTATATTAATTGTCTCGAAAATTGCCGGCCGTCATGTCGCGCGCGTTCTGCGCAATGACGTGGGGATCAACGCTTTGTGTTGCGCTCGTATACGCGTTTGCGTATATATACGTATAGATGTATACAGAGACAGGGATGGGGAAGCTCGCGAGATTAAATGAAGCGATGATGAAGCGCGTTATCGGGAAATGGCTAGTCTTTCGAGATTATCATCCGTCGGCCGTTATCAGGTTCCGAATGAAAACCCTCGACGCGCGTCACTTGCCTCTGATGAAACTCTGATGGTGATATTTTGACTCGTGATTCGTTGCTTATATAGTTTTTTCAAGCTCCTCTTCGCGGAATCGAACTTTTCTAGGATTAAAAGAAGAAAATAATTTCCGCGCTGTGCACGCTGCAATAAAGTTTTTCAAACCGAAGGAAAGAGAAGATTTTTTCAGTCTGTATTGTATGTATGTGCTCTGCAGCCAATAACCGAGAGCGAAATCGATTTTTCATACTCGACGGCAATCGTACAATGCAAATTGAATTATTTTTTTATGCAGTATTGGAAAAGAGTACACCCCTCGGAAATACTGAATTTTAATTAACTTCAATAAACATTGATAATATCCCGTGTATATATTGTCCTACCTCCTGTGCAGCTTTTAATTAAAAAAAAAAAAAATTCAATCGAACGTCCCGCCAATTAATCAGCGTCTTCCGAAAAAAAAAGATGATTTAAATTTCCGATAATTCACGAGCCTCAACAAATCACTCGGTCGCCTCTTCAGCGGCTACTGCAGCGCAGATTCCTCGAGGATGATTATTTATGCGCACAACACAGCCACGGCCACTCGAATTAGGGCCGGTCTCGGCAATTAGGGCCCCGTCGTTAACGCGAGACTCTGCCAAATTACCCTCGCTCCATCTCTGTCCTCGTGGCTGCTGCTGCTGCTGCATCGCGGTCTCGTATCTCCTTTTATATGAAGTCAGCTGAAATATCTGCGCTGGCCCGTTATACTGCGGTCACTGTGTTGAGTGGCCAGAAGAGTGATGAGCTACTATACTCGTCGATATAGGCTCGATTTTTTGAGGATTATATTCATCAATTTTCCGAAAGCAAACCCGACCTAATTTATTAAAGCGTATTATGTCAGTGCCGTAAAAACAATGATTAATCGCAATGTCTGTGACAAGGAAACAACAAAACGCACTCTACAGCCATATATAGTTCCCAAAAATAAAATCCCTTATCTTTGACAATAAAACCGCGGTATCTCTTCGCTCAAAATACACTCCTCGCTCGCACGCATATAGCAACATATATATCTAGCAGTCTGACGTATATACACGTATAGCAGAGAAAGCAAGATCGATTTTGATGGCGCGCCGTATACTCCCGACACGCGACTCTCACGAACCGCCATAACTCGCGGCTGCGTCTATATAATACGTACTACTCGCGCGAGGCACTTGAAACGCTGCGAGTCATTCTTATCCCCCTGAGGAATTACGCGCTTGCGCGCGATCTCTCCGCCAGAAGTCCATGTATATATACCTTTAATGGAATTAAAGTGCGGTAAACGGTACGTAAAATCCGAGGGACTGACTGCCGCCAGTGCATTGGAGCGTCGAGGTTCCGTAATCCGGCAGCCGTTTTACAGCCGAAATATGCCCCTGAAGTCTGGCTCACGTGGATTTGATTTGATATCGTCGTAGCCCGGGCTATACTGCGACGCAGTAGCTCGCCCTTTTGCTCACTCTCTCTCTCTCTTCTTTCAATCTGTCTGTCGACTCGTATTTTAACGGCACACTTGCACGAGAGACTCTCGTAAAGTCGCGACGCTTGACGTTTTAATTATTCTTTTATTATATATGCGCTCGTGAATTATGCTTGCGCGCATTATTACGGCGGGGGAGTAAACAATTTTCATATTCTCGCGTTGTTCAAGCTCGATCGACTAGGAAACAAAAGAAAAAGAGTGAATCAGCGCCGAGCGAGTGAAGGAAATCAAGATTTAATCAGCCGCTGAGAGCCCTTTCCTTCGAGAGCTTTAAATTTTTCATAACTGCGAAGCTGCAACGCATTTATTCATGCCCCAACGTCGAAGCTATACGTACATCCTCTCAGAGAATCAGAGTGAGAGAGAGAGAGAGAGAAAGTACGACACGAGCGTCGCATACGTATGAGCGGGCAGCAGTAGCAGTAGCAGTGGGCGCGGAAGCTAAAAGGCGAAAAAGAATTCGTTATACGAGCGACGAAACGTGACGTAACGTCCTGTCCGGTGAGCGCGGGATATTTGATTGAGATCCTTTGTCCCCGTGATTCGAGCGTCGGCTCCGCCCGTAAATCTTTGACGTTCGCCGATATTTTTCCGCTCGCAAGCTGACCTCGATATCGACTCGCTCGCGGCGCAGTTACGGCCTCGATAGGTTTAGCCCATCGAGTTTAGCCGGACAAAGCGAGTTGCGGGCGGTAGTGCCCGATCGATTTCGCGGGTGACGGGATGAGGTAAGGTCAGGCGATTTTTTTTTTTTTTTTTTTTGTTCGCGGAGGGCTTGACGGAGAAAATGAGAATAACCCTGACAAAGCGCAGTAGTAGTCATAACCGTTATAGTTTTGCCTTTATCGTGAAACTTTTAGAAAATATCGCGTCTAATTAATACTTTTCCGAGGAGAAAGTTAACGAAACCGAGCAGTGTTTTATATTTATAGGGAGAAGGGAAAAATAACTTATCGCGATTAATTGAGCAATAAATATATAAGGATACGATCGCCCTAACAGATTTCTTTCACTTTTCCTGCGATTGAAATCTCGCTCATAATGCGCATAGAGCCGCATATTTCCTGGCTCTTCGCATAACGCAATGTGTCACACGACACCATACAGGCCACTCGAAGAGAAAACCAGCATACGAAGAAACTCGCAGGACACGTATAGCCGAGAGAGAGAGAGAGAGTGAGGGTGTCCAGCACAGAAAATGGCCCCATAAATCCCGACCCCCACATGATTTGAAAAAGAGATCTCGTCGTGTCCCCCAAAAAGATCGATGTTTATGCTCTTTCTCCCCATATACACCGTTGAGCTTTATTCGTACTAATAACCGTCGTTAGTGCACATCCGCGCACAAAGAAGTCGAGCTATACACTCTCGGTCTGACGCATGAATGCGTCGATTAATCCCTGCGCCGCAGCGAGACATGAAAAAATATTATTTCACTAGATTTATCCGGCAAGTCGAGTACGTACTCGTGCCAGCTGAACTTTCTTCTCTTGCACGCGGCCACTCGAAGCTGCCGTTCTTATATATACTCTGCTACTACTACTATACTACTCCCTTCGCGGTGATCCCTGCTTAACACTGACGGGGGCTATCCCTCCCAGCGACAACGACGACGGAGAAAAGGCTGAAGTTAACAGCCCTTGCGGCCGCCGTCGACTCGTCAAGTGGCTACTCGCGGTTTATTTACGAGCAAAGCGAGGCCA
This sequence comes from Cecidostiba fungosa, assembly GCA_900474305.1. Taxonomy (NCBI): domain Eukaryota; kingdom Metazoa; phylum Arthropoda; class Insecta; order Hymenoptera; family Pteromalidae; genus Cecidostiba; species Cecidostiba fungosa. The sequence continues at coordinate 189,340 of UCOJ01000003.1, forward strand.
ATCTTCGCTCTCCCGTTGATATGAAAGTATAAAGGAGAGACTGGAGGAGAGAGCTCATGCCCTGTGCGGCGACATCGATGAAAATTGCAGGGAGTCAAGTCTTTTTCTCTGCGTATACGCCGTCCTGGAGTCTTTAGACTTTTTTATACGGTGTCTCTTGGAGGGAAGTTTGCTGCATACACGTTAATTGCAAAACCGTACGCGGCTGTTTAATACGTGATTACTCGAGAGACTGCCCTTTTTTCCGTCAACGGGGAAAAAACGTCAAGGCATCTGATCGTCTTATACGTACGAGAAAGAAAGTCCCGCAATACACCCAAAGCCAGATTTCCTACATAAACCAGCTCTCGCCGGACAAATAGCGGTAAGCGGTGTACACGATTCTAAAATCCGCGACAGTAGGCAAATAGACGCTGTCTCCTCGGCAAAGCTCCTCCTAACGCGACGTATATAAGAAACCACGGCTGCGTCTCTCTTTCGTCCCGGCAATACTCGCGATAGCTCAAGCGCGTCGAGACACCCCCGCAGCAGCAACAGTAGCAGACAGCAGGAGGGAGAGTAGACCGGCTGGCAGGAGCGTGAAATGAGCTGCCAGAGCTATACGCGCGCCTGCGACGTACGATCCTGTATACGTAGTTGTTTAACTCGCGGCGCGCACTAGCTAACTAAATCCGTTGGCCGCGCGCGCGCGCGCGTGTGTGTGTATATATATATATACGACGCTCGATTTAACGTCGACAGTACGAAATTAAGCCCGCCGCAAGAGCTCTCTCCCTTATATAATTGCTCAAACCGCGCACCTTGCTATTGGATAATCCCTGAGAAAGCTCTTTCCGTTCCTTCTCTCCCTGGTATATACATTTCGGTGTGCTTTTCCGGCTCTAATTAAGCTTTTTCTTCGGCCGAGACGATTCTTTTTTTCGTTATCGCGCGCGGCCTCACCACCGTAATGCGCAGCTCCTCGGAACTGAGGTTTAATTATTCCGACGAGGCAGAGATGCTACCGTGTTTTCTTCTTCGGAAAAGGGCTGTTTCTTTCTTGATGAATCAAGCCGAGCGAAAAATAATGCAACAAGCTATATTATGTATTCCGCGTGGCTGCAGCGATATCAGAGAGCAATTTTCGACCAAGCCCTTTCTTAAATATCGATACAGGTATATTATTCGAATCGGTATACGTGCGCTGCTTCGTCGTAACTCGCCTGAACGCGACACGAATATACAAGACATTTTTGCATTACACGGGAAAATGCATTCTATACCGGCCGCAGCAGCATCAGGTACAATCATCATTTCGCAATCATCTTGAAAGCCTGAGTTTGTTCAAAACCCTGGGCGCTAAAACAATAGCCGGTTTCTCGCGAATGTAAATTGTCGGATCTCTCAAATGCACGCGATAATGCTTTACTTAGCGCTCGTCATTGTTTCCACAAAAGATTTGCCCTCTCCCCCCCCCGCAGCTTTTTCTCCTCGTCAAAACCTCATCGCGGCTGCAGCGAGTAATAGCTCCCTCTCGGCGCGATGAGAGTATTCTCTCTCTCTCATTTCCGCAGCGAGATTTTAATTAAAACGTACAAATTTCATTCGCGTCTTGTACCGCACCGAGAGAAGAGAGATTTCCCGGCGACTATCCGTCGTCCTGTAAAAATTGTTTCCCCTCTCGAGTTGTGCCGGAAAAAAAGAAAGCAAAAAAACCCAGCAAAGCTACCGTTTGAGCTATTCTCGCGGTCTCGTCGCTTTAGCCCTTTCCCAAGGGCGCTCTGTGGAGTGTCCATTAATTTGTACGGCCGGGCATCATCCCCCGGCATTAAAATATACACGATCGCAGCTGGCCTAGGTAAACCCGAGCGCGCGCGAGCTTCCACTTATTAAATTTACCCGTCTCGGAATTCCGGCGAAGCTCCGGCTTGTTGTAGTCCAGGGATTTCGTGTATGTATGTATGTACGTATATAGCGGAAGGTATATAATGTACAACTTCGGAGGCCATCCCCCTCGTCCGAATTCTCCCAGCTCTCCTAAATAGTCGCAACTAACTGGCTTACGCTCTCTCGCGCAAGAGGGGCCGATTGCGATTTGTTAGACTGATTTGTACACGCGAATAACACTTTATTGCATTACCATTTCGAGTCTTCTAACGTCACTGTTTTCTTTTTTGTTCCAGGTGAGTTGCAGAAAGTTTGCTTACGTACACGTGAGATCCTCGTTAACGAGTAAGTCACACATATAGCTTCTCATGTGAAAAATGCCACAGCCTGTGTGTGTGGTTATGAGTATTCGACGGCGGCGCAAACATCTGAGAAAAGTTATTACAGTAAATACGCTTCCCGGAAGATTCTTCAATTCCGCGCTCGAGCTGTTTCCTCTCCTCTGTCTCTCGAATAGAAGCTTCTCCCGCTAAGCCCTTCAAAGTCGCATTAAAATTATTACCTTTAAAATTATCAAGAGCCACATGGGCCACCAGTCCTGACGTCCGTTCTGTTCAAAATTGCACTGTTGAATTCGAGATATTCTTACGAATTTAGCGTCGACATTGTCAAGAACAGCTCGACGTTAATTAATACACATCCGGCTCGTGAATTATTATCAGGCCCGACGATCGATCGAATAAAAAGGCTCTAGAAGGCGCAATTAGTCTGGATTATTCCCGACGATTGGCGTAGGTCGTCCCTCTCTCCTCCGGTGTGTTTGTTAGCCGGGGGTCCGGATCGGAAAAAACGTCTAAATTCAGTCGGAGGGGTATCTAAAAGTACCGGAGGAGCGGGTCATTATGGATCGCGAGCAATCGAGTTTAATCCTTCGATTATTTTTTTTACCCTTCTTCAGCTCCTTCTTCCTCTCTTTCTCGGTGTTCCGATATCGGACATTAACGACGGCGGAAATAACTAAGAGACAGTCGAGAGCGCCCGAAGAATGAAGTAGAGGAGGACGAGGCGCGCAAAGACGACGTCGACGCCGCCACGACGTCCTGGCGAAGTGGAGAAATGGAGAGACAATACAGTCAGCAGCAGTGGCGGCAGCAGACGCAGCAAATTGCCCGTTAATAATCCGTCCGGGTCGCTGAATCCCGGCTCGCTCTCTCTCTCTCTCTCTCTCTCTCTCTCTCTCTCTCTCTCTCTCTTTCTGCTGCTGCTGCTTCTGCTGGATGAAATATTCTTCCCTGATCCGATGTAATTGTGACGACGACGAGGACGACGACGCTGTGTCGGGAAAATTCTAGCTCTCGTTTTCTCCTCCAGCTCTCTTTCTCTCTGGTCTCCTGCAGCAGCGCCACCGACGCCACTCGAGAAGGAAAATATTGCCTTTTATAAGCCTCCCACGGCTCATTCGCTTTCTTGGCAAAAGCCAGAGTGTATATATATACCTGCAGCGAGCAGAGCTCTACTCGACTGTACGTGATTCGTTCTTTATCGATAAACATTAGTGCGAGCACGTGGATCGTTCTCTCTTTTTAAAGCCGGCTGCACGTAATAAAGGACGATCGTTTTTACGCTCCGGAAATCACTGATTTTTCGACGATGAAATTTCGAAATGATTCGCGTCCATTTTATTTGTTCGAAAATTTCTTTTCACCTGATGCGCATTATACGCGAAAGAATTGCAGCGAAGCGTTGCAATTGAAATAGCGCACTTGCTCCGCGTCGGCCGAATTGAGTAAACACGAGCAAACATTTTTAACGCCGCCGTCCCAGTGGCCCAGCAGTAGCAGCAGGACACGCAAAATAAAAACGTAAAACGGCAGCAAAAAACGAATAAGCCGGGTGATAAGGACTCGGTGGCGAACTAGTTGTCGCGGCGGGTGCAGCAGCACAGAAGGACGAAGAAATATCCCGGGGACACAAAACGCGAGAGAGCGTGTCCGGGCGTTTAATCAAGTTTACTGTACCCGAGGACCTGTCTTTCCCTTCTGTCTCTCTCTCTCTCCGCTCCACCAAGCTATATATACGTTTCGTGCTAATCTCACCTTTTTCCCAGCTCTTGCTTCCTTCTGCTCTCTGTCTCTCTCTTGCGCGCTCGAGTTTGCATTGCACTGGATACTCCGCACCCCTTTCACCGACGTAACAAGATCTATAGTGCATAATATGTAGAGCGAGCCGCCCTCTGCAAAACTAGAATAATGCAAATGAGCTAAAGATAAAATGACTTTAGTGCAGTGTATTATATGCAGTGCGAGCGTGCGTAACTTTTCTTTCGCGCGAGCAGAGAATTTAATACATATCATATATAGTCACCCGAGGCGATACGCGAGAAAGCGTTGCAGGATGCAAAGGAGGAGGGAAGACTGAAGCGCGAGCGAGAAACTTTGGAACATTGAATCGACGGTGTAACTTTGGCTATTATTACGATCCGCCTTTTTGATCTTTGCCTATACTGTTTGCTGAGCGATGCGCTGACCTATATTAATAATAGTTGTGCGCTGCTGATGGGTTTTGATTATTAAAATTGTTGTTGTCGGAAGTAATATTTATCTTGTACTTCTGTTGTTTCACTTCACAACTTTAAGTAGGTTCAACTTCACCTTCAGACGCAAAGTAGAGACCGGCTCTTTAATAATATAAAAATAAATTTCTCAACTTCCCGCCAAGCGAAGTTATGACGAGTTTTCGCAAGTTTGTACCCGTCGTTCACAAATGAAATCCGGAAGCTTCATACCAAAGCAAAAAGCGAAGCACCACCCATTACGCTGACTTCCATAACAAATGAATAAGGTCACCTTCTCCGTTTTTTCTCCACAGCCCATCAGTATAGTAGAGTAAAACTCTCCCTGTGTATTTGCTCGCGCAATTTGGCCCCGTCCTTTTCTATTAACGGCCTCCAGCCAAAGCGGCACTCCTCCATTCGCTAAATTCCCTCCTTGGCAGCGTCGGCCAATGGCCGGTACTCTCCCTCCGGGGTCTCGTTACTTTTGTAATCCTCCTCTGTACCATTTGACTCGCGGCGGCTCTATATTCTCGCACGCAGGCCGGTGCGTTTTACGAAACTGCGGAGCGCCGGTGCGCGGATTATATTTTCCGGAGAACGATATGGCGCTCGTTAAATTTCATCACCGGCCGACGAGATGCTTTTCTAAAAAGCTTATATACATTGGCCGTCGCTACTAGTCGAACGGCGCTTTTATACAATTTCCCGGGGAGGATTCGCTCGCTATACTACTCGCACTGTGCGGTGATAAGGGAGTCGTCGAAGCGTTTTATATTTTTATCCGTTAAAACGCGAGCTGCCACCCTTCGAACGCTGATGGCGCCCTTATTCGTATATTGTTCCAAGAGCTTTGCATGCCTTTCTATACTGCCGAGCTCTTTTTTTATCTTCGTGAAATATCACCGGGAATGAAAAAAAAATTTTTTTAACAAGCATATTGGAAACTCGACGTCGAAGTTGAATAACACCCGCAGCGTACAGTTGATTAAGCTCTAAAAACGACTAAAAGGCCTTAATGGCCATTCGCGTGTATAACGAGTAGAGCGGCCACCGCAACTCGGCTCTGCGTGATCGAACTCCATTATTCCGAGGCCTATCAAAAGAGTACTACTAAGTAACGAGCGTCAATTATCATCTATATACGTGCGCCGCCATCGCACAATCGAATAACCACATTCGAATTTCGCATCCGGCTGTTCGACATCGAATTAAAAGCTCACCGAACTCACACACACACGCGAGACTTTTGCGAATCGTCATCTGCGTGTGTGTGTGTGTGTGTGTGTGTGTCACGAGAGCGACTTATCAGCGGAATAATAGTATATGTATGGCTGTGTAGGGGGACGAGAAGAAGCACCGCTGCGCGGATCTCGGCAAATGACTTTGCCCTAAGAACTCCCCGCGGAGCTGCTCCTATATATATATGTAGCTACCGCTGGCTGATGAAGTAGAGTCATGCCGTTATGGTCAGACGCTCTCTCGGGGACGCGACTTATAAATTTATCGGGTAGAAATGGCACTGCTGTGCTACTGCTACTCTGCTACTACTGCTGCTTCATTGCGCTTCTGGTTTCTCGTGATTTTGAACTATTTATGGCGCTAGTTGTTACGGAACAAATTGGACATGGAGCTGCTATGCGTTGTTTTGTTGCGCGCTGATTGCGCCGGGCTTTTTTTTTTGTTTATTAAATGTAATTTACTCTCTGTTGATGCTGTTTGTGTAATATAGGAGTTTTTTCATTACGATTTATTATTATCGTTTATAAATTTAATAATTCAACGAAAACGCCGTCAGCAATTTTCATCACTCGGTTATTAAATTTGCACAGTGTGTTTACCGATTTTGAAAACTGACTCTAATATTCAGCGCTGAATAATTTCATTCTAGATCTGCCAATTACTCATAAAATTTTCTCATAATTCTAATTAAAATGCTCTTAATTAACAAACAATACGCAGCGCAGTAGAGGTAATAAAGTTCGTTCGAAAGTTAATCGCTTCATCCCCCACCGCAAAGTTCGCTGCAACGCCATGTAAAACCAAATCCGTGATGCTCTCGGCGCTTAATTATTCAATTAGTCGACGCATTCATCACTCAAACATTAATGCCCTGCGGTGAGAAAAAAAAGCCGGCGCTAAAAATTTTCCGCGCGCAGAAGTTGTCTTGCGGCTGCTCTGGGAGAATATTCATCGCGGACAATTATGTGCTCTATTATTTGTCGAAAGAGGCTGGCGAGTCGAGGAGAGGGAGAAAAAAAAGAAAGGAAAGTATACACTCACTCGAGGGAAATATTTCTCGAAAAGCAAGCGAGCTAGGAGATAAATATTTATTCGGGCGATTCAAAGCGGCAACTTCAATTTTCCCCTTGTTTAAACTGTGTTTGAAATATTCCTCGACGTTCATTTCGAAAAGTGTGTATCTCTGGCCGTCCCTTTGGCTTCTTCTTCCTCCTCTTGCTCGTGTAGCTAGTCGTCGTCGTCGTCGTCGTCGTCTCCTTAGGCATTCATGCGCAGTTAGGATTCATAACCTTTTTTGTCGACTGTCGCTCTCTGGTATATACACACAGCGTGCGCGAACAAGACCACTATGCGGCTGGAGTCAAAGAAAAAGCGGAAAGTAAAGGCTGAAATGTAAGCGGTCGTCGCGACGACGAGTCGTTCCGGAGCTTCCTCTCTCTATCTCTTTCTCTCTCGGCATCACAGAAAGAGAGAGCGGAAATTCATCGCGCGCTGGACGTTTCGCAAATTCTCTTTCTTATCTCTCGTCCGCTGTACCTGAATCGTTGGAATGGAAAATGGAATTTAATATGACGCTGTGAAATAAAAAATGAATTTAATCAATTAGTCGCGGCCCGGGCTTTTATGGAGCTCGTTGTAAAGAATCGAATTAATTAAAATAATGCATCCGAAAGTCCCGGTAAAAAAGCGCACTCTCGATTAATCGATTTCCCAACAATTCGTATTAATAATCGAGAATAACCGCCAATTTGAAATAATTGATAAGTTTTGTGTGTCATCGATAGAGAGCTCGGCCGCAAAATGTCATTGTCGAAAATAATTTCTCCGTCATAATTCGGCGTTTCATACATACCGCAAATTATAAAAATCGAAAATGGAAGTCACTTTTAACGCTCGATTTTTTCTCTCATTCTCTCTCTCTCCGTCGACTCACCATCGACGACAGAAAAGTAGGTCACTTTATCCTGTCGAAAACGACTTTTTCACGTCGCGCTCTCGCAGGCGTCAAAATCTACTTAAAAATCCATTATAGGAGGAGTTTAAGGCTTACTTGCTATGAAAATTGACAGAAACTTAATTTCCGATCTAGTTAACCGAATTGAAAATTTCAATTTTAATTGGCTGCCGGCGAAACGAATGCTCCTGCACGAGTTTTAAAAGAGAATGAGAGAGAGAGATCGTCGCTCTCTGGCTGTGACATTGTGAAATTCATTTTATTCCGCAAATGTGACAACTTAATGCACGTGCAGCACACGTAATCCCGCGGAGAAAATGTAACGTCAATCACAATCGAGTCGCAGTAGCGAACGTATACTTCAACGTCTTCATTAAAAAAGTATCAAACCGAATGGAAAATAATCCGACGCGCCCTATCGCTAACTGCCATCGAAGTCCATATTCACGGCGAGATGTATATAGGGATTATCGAAAAATATTCGCGTCGCGGATGAGGTATAAATTAGTCGGGCATCTTTTCCCTCTCTCGGCTCGAGTGATAAAAAAAAGAAACAAACAAACGGGACGGTAAAAAAGAAAAGAGAGGCACGTATATATTATATACTGGGAGCTGGTGTACGTTATTTCGTTTGCCGCGCTCTCGTGGCGGATACACCCTTATTCGATTAATGGTTTTTCCCGGTGCGGCGGGGAGCTCTCTCGATCTATCGAATTTCTATCGGATTTCTTTTCAGCCGCGCCTCGATCGAGCGACGACGAACGATACACAGCCCGGTAACTCTAATAATTGCTGCGCTTATCCGTCGCGTCTCGCCGTCGTATATACTACTGCAACGGAACGAAAAGCGACGGATTCGCCTCTCTCTCTCTTATTTCTTCTCTTGCTTTTTTAGCTGCACCTTTCTCTTAATGTTATATTTATCGCTCTCTTCTCTCGGCGAGATATGAAAGTGAATTTTAGATTTCCCAGAAACGCTCCTCTGTCAATTAGTCGCATCGAATTTAAAAAAAAAAAGAAAAATAGATTCGATATAAATATCGAGGCCAGTGGAAGAGCGTCGTCACCCAGTTACGAACTGAAAGCAGTGGTATATAGCGGCGTAGCGAAGCTTTGTACAGAGAAGAGTTATACCCGGCCGTGCAATAAACCATCGCAAATGGCTCTCGGACGATGAAAAATCTGCTAGTTTCATTAGGCGATTGCTTTCCCCTGGAGAAAGAAAGCTGCTCTGCGCTTTTACCGCTCGAGCCTCGTATGTATACATCGACCTGTAGTAGTTATATTACCTATATATACCTAACCCCAGAAGAGAATAAAGAGAGCGGGTTAAGGGGAAAAGATTGAAATCTCGCGAGTATATAGCCACCGCGTTTATATATCGACGACGATGATGCGCCATGTGCGTCCTCTAGAAAGGATATCGTTTTCTTTCATACACACAGACACACACACACACACACAGGCAGACGGGGATCCTCAAAGCGATCTCTCCCGTACGACGTTAAATCCAATAAGCTTGGATCGCATTTGCGGAGAAAAACGCCGAGCTATTGACTATACACGCCATCTTCTTCTTCTTCGCTCTATACTGTCTTAGACACGCTCGCGCACACGTGTATATCTCACTCCAGACACCCCGTGTATATGTATGTACACAGACGCCGCCACCTGTTCCTGCAACTGACAAGAACGTACACGTCCGTTTATTATATGCCAGAGTGCGGGGGTGTATAGCTCGTCCACCTGGACGATCCCCGCGCATACGTTACTCGCAAGGCTCTGGAATTATGGCCCGAGAGATTAGCCGCGAGGACTACTGGCTCGCGGATTACTCGAGACGACGTTGCCTTGCGTTAATGTGGGCTGAGGTGTAAGGTTATCGGACGGCGAGCTGTGTGGCAGTTTCCTCCTCCGCGTAGGGGGAGGGGATTAGACCGAGCGTATGGGGCCGGAATTTACAGCGGGGATTGCTGCAGCGCCTATCGCCGCCCCGCCGTTGACCAGGTGTGCGAGCGTATAGGAGTTTAGATGCTCCGACGGCCCCTTAAGGTGCAGCTTTGGATAATTGTCTCGTAAATGCGCTTGAAAAGATTAGCCTGATGGTGATTGGCTGCTGCTGCAGCTGCTTGAGTGTTTTTGATTATACTATAGGATATTGAAAGCCCGTCTATACAGTTGTTTGTGGTACAAGTGCTGTGTGCATTCGCGGAGAGCTAATAAAGATGTGTTGAAAAAGAAAATTTTCCACACCCTACTCGTTTTTTCTCTCCCCAGCTGGGTTGTGATTCACACCGCAGCAATCCCGCAAAAACGCCCGACGCAAACAAACCCATCTCTCTCGCCCTTCTGTACACTCTCTCAGCATCGCAGCTAATAAATATTCCAGCTCACAAGCTCATCACCAGCAAGAAAGCTCTCTCGCCATAATAAACCAATATAGATCGTCGACCCCTCGTCGCGGCATCGCATAAAGGCCCACGACCCGGGCATTTTAATAAGCTCTCACAGCTCGCCGTCAATATATATCCATACACATATTATAGACTCTCTCTCTCGCGCTCGACTGTGTATATCGGTGAATTGCAACGTCGAGCTTAAGGGTGTGCGCGACAAGTTGAAGGAGAAGAGAGCTGTATACGTATATATCGAAAGGACGGACGTCGGACGGACGGTGGCAGCGATGGGTTTAGCCTCTCGTCGCCTAGTCCGGAGCATTCCTCCGGCATTATCCGCGAGGGGAAGCCATCTTTTACGTGCGCGGAATACCAATGACGCCCCCGTACACACGGACGGATAAAAGTGTATCGGAATAGATAGGCGGATGCATGTTCCGCGCAGCGCCGATGGGATTATACCTTCCCCTCCTATACTCTCTCTCTCTCTCTCTCTCTTGGCTGTATAGCCGATCATGCCGCATGGATGCGGAAACTGAGAAGGGATTAGCGCGAGATCGGACGCGTGTCGGAGGCCAAAGAGCACATGCGGAAAGAGACAGAGAAAAAAAGAGAGGATACCAGGAACTCGGAGGAACTGCGTGCGTGCACTTTTTCCCACAGCTCTCTCTCTCTCGTCTCTCGATTATTTCGCTCGGATCGATCGATCTGTATAAGCCGGATTAAAAGCGTTATTGCGGATCCTCGCGGGCGAGAATTACGGAACTTTTATTAGCCGCCGATATCATCGATCGGAAAAATTCAGCAATAATTTCGAGCTCCACATAATCGACTGCGGAAAAGAGCGATCGGCACAGAGCAAACTTTGGGACACGTCAGGGTGGAGCCTCTGCCAACCTTGACGTGTACGCGGCTTTAAAGCGCTCCCGGGACTGTCTCCTCTACGTATACACATGTAATTCTCCATCTCTCGAAGACACACACGGAGCAGTCGCTCGATATCGAGATGTTGCTGCTACCGCTGCAGCTATACTATACTCCGAGAATTGAAGCTCTCGATAGCAATCTCGGTTTTATCACGGGACGCACGTGCCGTGAGCAGCGAATGCAGGGCCTTGGGAATAGCCAGCGTGCGTGTGCAATTTTTCGCGCGCGTGGATAAATCGTACATAGAGTCGTGATTCGCGTTGTAGATTTTTGGCCTGGTTTTTTGGCTTTCCGCTTATCGAGTTTCGGTAAAGAGATCGATGTTTGCGATCGTTTCCGAAAACGAAAATCCAAGCAGTAGTTCTCCCTCAATTTGTAAACTGCTCTCGGCATATCGCAATACGTATAAGATATACGCGGCGAAACGACCGCAAAGCTTCTTTCCCCCCGGGTCGTGCACGACGAAAATTTTGTTTTCGTAAATATTTCATCGGACTCTCTCTCTCTCGAGAGAGAGAGAGGAAAGTGTGTCACGTTTTCATAATATAAAAGTGTGCCAGTGTGGCTGGATTTCAAAAGACGAGCAGCGGAGCGCGGATTCACTTTAAACCGGAGAGATCGGAGCAGTGGAACACGAATTTCCGCGTGTGCGTTTTGAATTTCATTATGCAGATACGAATCGCCGGATTTATTACGACACGCGTGTATGCTGGCAAGAGGTCGCGCTTTAATTTTCTTCGGACTTTAATTCTACTCGAAGTACACAACGGATCGGATAGCGCAGCAGTATAGCTGTACGTGCTCTTGTAACTTCGATGCTCTGTACTGGTGTGCAGTGCTGACAAAAAAAAGGAGGGATAAAAAAGACGAAGAAAGAGGAGAAAAGCAGCAGCGGCGACAACAACGGTGCAGCAAAGCGAAAAACTTGAGCCTCGGAAGCAGCATCAGCTCTCCCGGAAGTTGTTTCCGCAGCGTTATAGTGCACTAGCTGTCGCACAGTAGGCTATATAGCGGCATCAGCTTGGCTATAGTATAGTAACGCTCTCGCTCGCCGGCAGTTTGCTTTGAGATAGAGTTACAGTAGAGCCGGGATAGGGTAACTCAAAAGTAACCAGAAGTCGCCGCTGAAAGCTTCGAATTCGAAAGTTCCCACTATACACGTAACAACGTGTGTATATACATATACACCGGTAGCACAGCAGCGTCAGAGAGAAAGCTTAGCACATCGATCCTGCGACGATGGCGACGACGACAGGAAGGAAGCCAGCACAGCGGCGAGAGAGAGAGAGAGAGAGAGAGTGAGCGGTTTCCGGCAGGTGCCGACGTCGCCGCTTTGTTCTCGACCTAATCACGGAAATTACGTTGCTTGGCCGATCAAAGCTCGCTGCTGCTGCTGCTGCTGCGTCGCACGAGCTAAGTGCAGGAGAGAGAGAGAGAGAGAGCTGCAAGCTCAACGTTGCAGCGGGAGTCTTGTTGCACGTGGAGCTTGCGAGGACGATGGATGCTGCTGCGCAAGCTCTACGCGTATTTTGCAAACTTGGCCTACATATTGTTATGCGGGAGCTTTGTTCTTGATGGCGATTGCTGATGCGCCTCGGTATATCGACCGGTGTTGATGCGATTGTTACGGCATGGTTGGAAAAATTAAATTGCCGCTGTAATTTGAAATTTATGACAACAATAAAGCTAAACTTGTGTAAGAAGACAAAAAAAACATACGCACAGACAAGCGTAAATTCTCGAACGCAGCCGCAGAAGGAAAATCCCTTGATCGATATAAGCCCCGCCGGCAGCAGTCTGTTAGCCCCGACAATGCGCTCTCCGCTCAGATATATATAACGTCGCGCGGTCGGGTAGAATCGCGCACTACTGCATCAGTTCCCCACCTCTAGCGCCGGCAATTCTTCGCCCGAGTGGACATCGTCAAATAGCGCAGCGTCGCCGCTTCCTTCTCCTCTTGCAGCCACTGCTGCGCGCGTCCGAGTGGCGAGAGCTCGAGAGCCTTTCGTGTTCGCTCCCGCGACCGCACAGAGTCTCGATATTGTCAATACGAGAGGAGAGAGCCGCCTTACCTCCTGACTCAGCTCCTCGACGTTTTTTCTCTTTCTCTCCATCGGACGATATTTGATAGAGCGGATCGAGTATGATATTATATAGCCGAGACTGATGCGATTCCGATGGCTCGCTTGGCGCGCTATCAAAATAATATCGAACTGCGCGAGTCGACTGTTTAGCCAGAGAGATCGAGTAGCAGCAGCAGCAGCAGCGTCAGCGTTGTATCGCGCGAGATGAAATTTATCGGGAATCTGGAGAAAGCGCGCACAGGGTGGAAAGAGGCTACCTAGGGGGCTTGTTCGGCTAGATTTCCCTGTGGACTCTAATCACGCATCGGCCAGGTATTAGCCGGCGCCGCAGACCCGCGGGATGCCCTACACTCACACACACACACACGTACGATCGGCCGGCAGCGATATGTCTCCCCGCGTGTTCGACACGGAAACGTTCGTGTACTCCTCTCCTCTCTCTCTCTCTCTCTCAGGCTTCAGTCCCAACTGAACCATCCCCCCGCCGACGTCGGCACCGCAACCCTTGTCCGGCACTATGATATCGCGGACTTTCACGTGTATGAAACTCTCCTGCGGTATATATACACGCCAATTCCTTTGAGCAAAGAGCTCTGACCAGCAGGAGTGAGAGAGAGAGAGGATATTAGCTACTGCTCGAGCTTATACCCAGCCTGCAAGATTACGAGCTGCAATTTACGTCACTGCGCGACCTCTGATTAGCCCGACCTTCTCCCTCTCTCTTGCTTCTGCTGCTATACTGATGGCAGTTTGCGTCTCTCTTTATTCGCCGCGTGTATCAGAGTAGGGGCTGCAGGACGCGTATGTTTAGATTTTATCGCGGGGGTGTCTGCGTGCCTTTACCGCCTCGGGACGTACGCGTTTTCGGGGGTATAGTCCGCTCGATTGGAGACTGGCTACTGTTGCTTTGCAGGGGGGGGGACGATTTATTGAGAGAGAGAGAGAGGAGTTGCCCTTTCGTTGGTTATTGAATAAGCCTAATAGTCTAATACATTGTAAAATGCGTATACTTCATTTCACAAATCACACGACCTATGCGAGTTTAATTAGTTAATCACCGTAACAAGTCCGAAACATATGTAACTCTTCATCTTCATTATAACCCCGCTTTGTTCGCCGCTCATTACAGCACACGCGATATCGTTCCCCGCTCGGCATCGTATATTATAATACGCTCAAATAATCGTCCGCTTTAATGAATAAATCAACAACATCAATTATCGCGATGCTTAACTGTTTGCTATACTGCTGTAGCTGCTGCTTCTCCGACATATCGACTGCAGCTCCTCCTCCGCATACATATATACGTATACGTGTAATTTATTCGCTTTATCAAGCACGTTTTATTTCGCAAAAAACCGTACTGCCCGCCGTACGTATCCTCAATCGAATTATATATCCGACTCTTTGGGCGTGTAAAAATTTTTTGCCTTCTTCCCCTTTCTCTCTCTCTATCTCTCCACTTGTCTATAGAGAGGTATACGTGTTCCCGCATATCAGTATTATATAGATAGCGAAGAGCCGTTTTCCCAGCACATCGGAGTATATAGAGTCGGCCTCGAACGCCGGCGCCCGAGGGCTGCCAGTGTCGATGTCGCTCCGGCGAACAGAGGAGCTCCCACGGAAAAGCGATGCATAATTCGTAGCGACTCTCTGATGCCGTTCGCGAGTTTCACGCACCACGTGCGCGAGCGCACGTATAATTCAGAGTCCAATTAACGATAATCACGACTACGCGAATTGGGAATCCCTAATGGCGAGCCGGCAGCACTGCAGTAGCGTCAATTTTTGCAGACGAGCGATTCGCGCTCTCTCTCCCGCGAATTAAATTAATTTTCGTTTATTGAGTTAATGACACTTTGCATCGAGCGCCGCACCGTCGCTTCGTTGACTCTTGTTCGTGTGTATATATATATAGAGAGAGTATAGAGTGTGCAGGGGTGTATAGCCGTTCTCGCGGAGATAATTTCTCTGCTGAGCCGTGGCTGCTGATGGCCGTATTATGTGCGCACTTTTACGCTGGCTGCGGGGGAAGGGATATTTTCGAGGCTTCATTAGCATATGACGAGAGAGGAGGAGGAAACGGTTCTCTCGGGGAAAGAGTTCTTCTTTTTTGCTTGAGTTGCGCTGGTTTTACACGCGGTAATACGAATATTCGAAACAAAAGTTGCTCTACATTCCGAGAGCCTTTATTCTTGATTGTATAGATAACTTTTTTTAAAGAAATGAAACGAAAATTCGTTAACAACGACGAATGGCCAGTAGCTAGTAGTAACGCGCCGTGTCTAGTCAGACAAATGGAACAAATGGATTTCAAGCGAATAACAAAAACAGACATTCGCTATCACGATAAAACGTACAACAGTGTTTTGTTGATGAATCTACGTGAAATATTTTTTCAAATTCACACAATGGATTCGCTTTGTAACAAAAAACTTTTCACTACTTCTAATTGGCGTGTGCTCTCGTCAAATAATCTCCACATGTAAATACCCCACGCCACGACTTACTAACCTCAAACGATCGGGGCCAATTTCGACAGAACACAACGCAGTTTAAGCATTAATTGCCGGTGAGCTTAATTAAACATATATAATCAATCTAAACATTGATTCTAGTACCTGTACCCTCAAAACAACTCCTAATTCCTGCATCAAATCGTCACGCAGTCCAGAATTCGCATTCATCACCGATCCCGGAAACGATTATATCGACAGCGAGCAGACATTTCAGGGCATCGATCGACACCGATTCTCGCCAGTGTTATAAATATCCCACAGGAGTATCCCACACTGCTGCCACCACTGAGAGAGTGAGAGAGACAAGATCGACTCCTCCTGATCCACTGGTTAATGCAGTCGAGCATAACACCGCTGGAATCGTGTAAAGTCTCGCGTGATTCGTCAGCCTGGAAAGCACGCGTCTATTCGTCAATCGGATGGACGCGCGCGTGTCGATAAGCAGCAGGACGTTCCGCCGGTAATGTCCGCGCGCTCGACGATGTCGCGTTATCGTCATCGATTTTCATCAACGACATCAGAGATCTGTTACTGGAGATAATATAGTTGGAAACGATGTCGCGGCGAGAGGAATTGATTTTCATGTCGGGGATGGCTTTCGTGATTTATTATCAGGCGTGTATCCTGCCTGACTTTTCAAAAACGCACGCGTTGAGAGATAACAAGCTCACCGCGGAAGAAAATATAAAAATGATCTCTTCCGTCGCATAAAACATCGAAGCAGTAGCGCGTCATGCAAGCAGCACCTCTTAAGGTCAATCTACTGAAAAATGGCGGCCGGCAACAGTAGCCAGCGCGCGAGAGCGAGAGAGAGAGAGAGAGAGAGTTAGAGGTCCGGGTGTTGGCACGATAACGAATGGGGCCATTTGTAGACACGACTATTACAAGCTCGCGCTTGCCAGCCAAGAGAGATTCGCTCTCGCGCATGATTTAGCCCTTAGTGCGCGACGAATGACGCTGATACTGATGACGATGTCTCAAGGCCACCAGAGTGCGTCCGCTGGTCTCATATTCGTCGCGTCATAATTTGTCCTTTCGCGGCTGCTGCGGATATGAGGGTCGACGTCGTGTAGTATACCTGCGTGATGCTTGCCGCGGGGAAAATACATGTGCTCGCGTTTCGCACACCGCTCGTAACGGCTCATTGCCAGCTGTTTAATGAGGACACTCTTTCGTGCTTTTAACCTTGAATATCTGATGAAAAAGTAGGCCCATTACTTTTGTTTTGTAATTTAAATTTGCGTTTTAACAATTCTCAAGCTCATTGCTATTCATTACACAGCCTGTAAAGTGCCGCGAGCTTTCGAGTAAAGTTATTCGACAAAGCTCCGGCGTATTACAAGCAAGCGCAGCATCAGATACAACTGTAACGTCCGGAAAGTGAATCCTCTCTCAGCTGGCCTGCAGTAAACGTGCCAAAATACCTCTCTG
This sequence comes from Cecidostiba fungosa, assembly GCA_900474305.1. Classification (NCBI taxonomy): domain Eukaryota; kingdom Metazoa; phylum Arthropoda; class Insecta; order Hymenoptera; family Pteromalidae; genus Cecidostiba; species Cecidostiba fungosa. The sequence continues at coordinate 206,310 of UCOJ01000003.1, forward strand.
AGAAATGCTAATGCATCTCAAGACGAGGATAAGAGGTCACCCTCTCGCCCCTGCACTGCAGCAAACTCACACACACCTTTTCCGGAAGAACATTCGCGAAGCGTCTCGGCCCGAAATTCAAAAGTTCCATCAGAGCTTGCAAGGCACACACGTATATATATATAAACTCGCGCGCACAGCTTTTTGTTCTTACAAGCTCGTCGGCCGAATGCACGTAAACGAGACTTCCTTCCGGCGGCCGTCGCTGTGTAGTATATAGTCCCTTGCTCTCGTACGGCAGCCTACTCCATTCGTTAAGGTGAACGAACGAAGGAGTGTGGGTAGAGTGAGAGAGAGAGAGAGACTACCGCGCCGGAAGCTAAAGCCTCCCAGAGGCGTATCGAACTTTTGGCAACTCGTAACTATCGGGAGCTAGCTGGCCCTCTCCCTCCGCTGGCTCGATCGCAAGTAGCTCCAAAGTCCGGTCTAGTTCGCTCGTAGAAAAGTCGCGAGCGAGCGAGCGAGCGAGCGCTAAGTCTTTAAATAAACGAGGCTCTAACCAAAAGTCTTTTTGCTCTGTTTCAGGATGCTGCTTCGTTACGTTTTACACGAGGAAGGCGGCGCTCGCCGCCCAGAACGCCCTCCACAACATCAAGACCTTTCACGGGGTAAGTTCAACACTCTCTCTCTCTATCTATACTATCCACACCTCGTTATTATCCTCATTATCGCTATAGCTGGGCCGAACGAAGGCGAGATCTCTCTATACTGATGCAGTCTAAGGTGTGCAAAAGTCGAGACGAAACTCTCCGATCAAAGGCTTTCTTATTCGCGGGGGGCATTATCGCGTCGATTAACGTCCGCTATACCACTGCAGCAATTACCCGCGTCGAGTTTTCGTTCGTCGTCGTTAGTATTCGCGCCTGGATTGCTCGCGCGATGCGCAAAAGCAAGGCTATCGCCTATAATACCGTCGAGACGCCGCCGCCGCCGCCGTCGCCTTCAGCTGCGTGATAATTACGGCGAACGTTCCTCGTGTAATTATACCAGCGCAGTGTCGTTAGCGAGCAAGCGACCGGTTGGTACGGCGCGTGTCATGCGCCGCTGATAGCATTGATTGCTATCTTGGGTTCGAGTGCTCGCTGGAGCTTTTTTCGACTGAACTTGAGAGACGTGTCGATAATGATCCGGGAAGAAGAAGTTTTTCAGCGAGTTTACGCTGATTCTTCGGCATTACAGTACAATTGTGTCGATTAGAGATTTTCTCATTTGTCTTTTTTTTTTTGTTGTCACAGTTGACACAATTATTATAATTCGAGAACGTAACTCGACAGTTGATGTTATTTACTTAAATTCTAACACTGAGTTGACTTATAATTCCACGTAATAAAATAAAATTATTCTTCGTTATATACACGAGATTTTGTGTCCACAGCTTGTTTTATTTACATAACATTCTGCTCGCGATGAAACGGTAATTTGAATAACGTGTGATTTGCGCAATATTCCTTGATTACGCAATTACGTATACTTAACGCTTTCAATTATTCAACATTAATCATATCTTTACCTATTATTATACTCCATCAGTAAGTGAGTGAAACATTAATTCAAAATACTCCAATAGATTGTAAAATCGAAAGATGAATAATCATTTGAAAATCCCCGCAGTCATCCATTGAGCGCAATCTCGGCTACAGATTTCGCATCTCCGCGACATAAATCCCATATCCCTGCAAAGCGTCGGCGTATCCTCCTTTCCTGCGACGACGTTCTCTCTCCGATAATATAACGCCGGACGCGACGAAGCGAACGCTCGCCATATGAGCAACACACGTAGTATACTATAGTAGCTATATAGTACATAGAGAGAAACCGCTCGCTCGCTCGCCAGCTTCTAAACTGATATATCTGTTGAGCGTTCGACACACACAATGCGGCAAGTTTGAGCTCCGGCCGCGCGACGCCGCCACAGTGCGCTTATTTATCGCCGGCCGAATGACTTTCTGGGCTCGAGCGGTAATAGCCTCGCCGACGACAAAGCAGCTCCATTGTTCGTCGCTCGAGCGCAGGTATTACATATACACACGTATATACAAGAGACGACGACGACGACGACGAAAAAAAGGGCACAAATGGAGAGAAACAACGGCGGCGGCGACGACGACGACGAGAGGAGCTGAAAGGAATAAAAAAGCAGGTCGACCGAGGAGGCATTTTGTTTAACAAATTGCGGGTAAGAATTGCGCTCGGAAAAAAAAGAAAATACGGGGCGTCGCGATAGGCGAAATTCGCGGAGGAGAGAGAGTATAAGCTGGCAAAAAAGAAAGGAGAGGAAGAATAATGGTTTGGAAAAGAAGGAGGAGGAGGAGGTTAAAAGATGGAGAAGCGAGATCCATGCATTCGAAGGAGTTTAGCCTGCGCCTTGGTATCGGATTTCGTTTCCACGAGTGGCCTGTTCCAGGGAGGAAAATGCAAGGAGGCCGTTGCTGCAGCTCTCCTTCTCTCTTGCTCTTTTGTGCGACAGCTTCTACGACAGGAAATTTATCCTCTCTCAGTTCGATTTTTGCGTATTTCATAAATCACCGAGCGCCTCTATTTTTCATGCCACAGACTCTTTCACTTTGGCCGCGCGCACCGCCCCCGACGACGCGTCGCCCCTTTGACGGTAAACAATTTTGATGTGTACAAGTACGTGGCTTCATTCCCCCAGACCTTTTGATAATCTTCACGAATATACAGCCGTATTATAGAGTCTTGAAGAATTACGCAATCGTCCGGGAATAATATTATTAAAGTCCATACCGCGCGTTCGATTTCCATGTATTCCCGCATCAGATTATAAGCGGAAAACGTGAACAATGACCCCGTATATATCGCGACGCGGGAGCGTAAAAACAATGATCGCGGGGATATAATCAACGCGTGAGTGCTTGTCCATTTCGCGATGATAAAAATTCGATAACAGCGGCGGTTAAATAGTTCGGCAACCGATTGAATTATATCCACTCGTTTGAATAACGCAAAAAGCATTTTCATCAGTAGCAGGCAAAGGCTCATCATAGCGTATATAAGCTGACGCATAATATAACGTCATCATCACCGCGAGAGACGAGCATTCGAATCGCACAATCAAAGTCTCCTGCAGACGCATCAGCAGCACAGAGTGCGTTATATGTGCATATATATACACACAAATGAAAGGCCAAAACAAGCTCGATGATCCAGTTTCGACAGCCATCCGTCTGTCATATTACGTGCGCGTGCGGCCGATAGGCACGCCAACCATTATCGCGAGTGGCAGTGACGGTCGGCCACCTGGAATCTCATTAGGTCCGCGCATATGCGTATAATTATTATCGCATATAACACACTGCGGATCGCTCGGCGTATAGTATGCTACCTCGAGATAGAGCCACGCTTATAATATGGATAAAAAGAAGTGAAGCGCGCGATCTATATATTATAAGACAGTGTAGCTCGGCGATGTGTGAAAAGGGGGTTGGATAGTAGTCGGTTTCCCGGCGGCAGTTCTCGCCGCCCTCTCGATATTACACCAGGGGTTTAAGACGCTGCGAAAGCGCCAAGAGAGAGAGAGAGAGAGAGAGAGATAATAACCGTAAGAGGGCAGGAAGTGCCTCGTTAATTTTATTCGCGCCCGCGGAGCTGCAAAGGCTTCCTGCGCTCTCCCTACTACTATACGCCGCGTATATTCAAAGGACAGTGGAGAGAGAGAGAGAGCTTCGGAATAAGCGTAGGAGGGAAGCGGAAAAAAGGGTGAAGATTACTCTCGGCTTTCCGCGTGCGCAAGCGAACGACCTATATATAAGTATGTATAATATGCGTCGCGGTGGGAAGTCTTTTGCTGGAACATGAACGATGCTTAAAGTATCCGCGAGAGCTGTTAATTACACTCGATGCGCTCTAGCTGTCAAACAATCGGTTGGAATAAGTCTGAAGGCTGTGCTCCGCTTTCTCGTCGTTTAACCGACTGATATGCAGAGACAAAAGACCGTCGATCGTTTAGTATTTATACACGATAATAGTATAATATAATATAAAATGCTCGATCGAAAATTTTAAGGTCAAGTACGACCATATACACTCCAGCGTAAAAACGTGTCACCTCAAAACCACATAACACGCACTACACGCACTAGTTGTCGGCGTTAACCCGCTTTTGTCACACACACACACAACCTGTGTGCATCAGGCAGTTGCAATTGACCGGTTCTAAAGCGTCGATGCGCAAATCGAGACGACGCATTACGTCGCTCGCACGTGCGTGTGATGTATACGCGCACATACAATACGACCTCTTATAGAGCGAGCAAGGAATTCGTCTCCGGTTAATAAAGTCACCTGAAAGAGCTTCGCTCGCATAGCCGACACGCTTCTCGCACGCGAGGCCGACTACTGCTAAGATCGCGGAACCGAAAATAAATCATTCGGCCAACTCTTGCCCACAGCGGTGTATACCTATACATACGCGTTAGAGAAGACTGATGCCGTGGCCCACATTTCACTCTCTCCCCTCGTTTTAAATAACGCGCGGGAGCGACAAACAATTACCGCTTCCCAAACGTGGAATACTCGAGTCGTCTCTTCATCCGTCCTTCCTTGCGCTCTCTGGGGCTGCATTTTTTGCGCGATGGGTTTGCCCCTTTTTTTTCCTTATATCCTCTCGTTAACGAACGTTTCTTTGGTGAGGAAAAAACGGTGGACGTCATTAACGCCGGACGAAGATAATGGCCGACGACGGTCTTGGTGAAGCTAGACGCGGCGCGCCGGCAATTTGTATTAACGATGACTGCACTTTTTCGACGAACGGACAGTTTATATACATACGGCTCGGGCTCGTGGAAAAATAACAATCGCGTTGGCGGATTTTTCGCGCGTCACTCGCTCTCAGAGCTTTTATCCGGACGTTTCGCCCTCTATATGGGGATGATTTTTGGAAGCTTATATGACCTGTGACAGTATATATATACAGTGTGTGTGTGTATATGCGATAACGAGCGGTCGGTTTAATCCCCGTCGATATTTCATTCCGCTGACTCGGTTGTTTGCTGATCGACCGGTCGTTTTTACACCATCACTTTTCGATTAAAACTGTTATATTTTTTTCTTTTACAAGACACGAGCTTTACGTAATGCGCGTAGGTGCAGTACATACTTCATTCGCAAAGTCTCATTTCGAGCGCGCGCCAGAGATATATAGCCGGCGCAGCTGCCGTTGACGTTTCGTCTGACCAGCCGCTCTCTGACTCGATCGCGAAATTAAACATTTTTCTGCAAGGCTAGGCAGAATTTATAGCGCGGAAGCACTCGCGTGTACCTATATTTTTTTCACTCGCTCACGGATAACCGTTTTTTTTTGTCTCCTACTCTCATAATGGTTTTCGAATCTCCGGTGTATACTCGGAAATATATTAATTCATTAATTAGCGCATTATATTTACGAGTCGACGATGATTGACGGAATTAGGTCAGGTTTTGATATGCCTCAATTAATGAATACCGCGTGGGATGTGTGTGCATATAATACTGCACATAATTGAAAGCGATAGATCAATATTGTGAAGAGTCAGCATCGTCAGCGATGAATTTTTTGCACTACCTTTTTGTATTCATGCATTATATGTACACCTGAAGCTCGCATATGAAAACATACTCGCGAGTCGAGAGGATGATCTATTAATTATCGCGCGGGAGACGTAATCTCAAGCGCTATTTCAAGCTCCGCCCACGAGCTAATTAAAAGCTGGTCTTATAGCAGTAGCACAAAATGCAGCGCTCTCTCTCTCTCTCACCGACCACGCGGAATAAATCATCGCGAGAACGAAGAAGGTTTTGATTCTAATATTACTGTTTACGAGCTACACACACATACACGTATTCCACAAATCGACGCAGCAGCTTCGATGCCAAGTTATATCTCCTTTTCCAATCTGTTCCGCGCCATTTTCGGCCGGACGTGCTTCGCCGTCCACTTGGAAATTTACGCTGACCGTAAATTCACGGGGGGTGTAAGCGGAAGCCCGCGAACTCTGTCTCACTCATTATCAAGACGAAAAATCGCAACGACGACAAAAGGATGACCGATCACAGCAGTACAATGAAATCGAGAGCCAGCATCGACGTTATTTTCTCCGCTGTATACAGTACTCGCTTAAATCTCAATCGCATTCATAGCAGAAATTTCGTTCGACACGCTCCGATACGCCGGGGGGATATACGTCGCGCGTTTTTCCGCTTCATTTTAGCGGGCGACTCGAGCTCTGGGGAAATAAAGAAATCTGGCGCGCGTGATTTCCGTTAGCCCGTCGTCTCGTGTCGCTGATGTCGGTCGTCCGGAAAACTTTCAATTTCCGCGCGTAAACGCCCTGTTCGCCGCTTTGACTCTCCAAGGGTGACACGTGTATGTGTATACTGTCCTTCGAGGTAGAAAATTAAGAAATTCCTTTGTTTATTCGAGTCTCGTGTGTGTGTGTAAGACGAACGTGCGGACGATTTGCGGGGATGATATCTGCGCGATGATGATCCTGATCCCGCGGGCGTAGTTTGATGAGTCGGCGATTTTTCTAGTGCCATCACCCTCGAGGAATCCAGCTTGGCGTTTCACGTCTTATTAAGCTTCCAATTCATCGCTTAATAGCAGCAGATTCCGCCATCAGCGTTCGATCCTTTTTTTTTATTAAGCTCCCGCGAGCGCGGAGACTGAATTATTCCATAGGTTACGACGGATTGTAGTGCACTGCTACCTTTACCGGAGGGTAAATAAATAAAGCAACTCCGCGCGTTTTTCACCGAAAGAAAAGAGCGTCTCTCCCCCGTACACCACTGAGAATTTTCCCCGGGCCCGTAAAAAGAGACATGCGCCGTGCTCGTCTGTATTGCATAAGGGCGCGGCAAGCTTTAAGGGAGGCAAAAAGCCAAGAGCCTCGGTATAATATAAGTCAAACGCTCTAACGTTATATAGGTATATATACACATGCACGCATGTGTACGTTGTGACGTCGATATGGAAGCGAGGCCGCGAATCGGATTTCCTGCAGCCTCGGAAACAAAGAGCGGCTTGGTTGTGAAAAAGCGGGATGACCCCGGCGCTATATGTGCAATTTTTGCAGCAGCAGCAGCAGCGGAATCGATTCCATTTCCCTGAGAAACGCACGCGGTGCTCGACGGCACACACGAGAAATAGATCGCGACTTCCGCTCTGGTTCACAACCCGTTTTTCCTGCGCGCGTGGAATACGATTTTTGTGCTTGGTTTTTGCGCGCCGATTTTCGGCTGCTGCAGGAACTTTTTTTTAGGGGACTTGTTTTTCCGCGGGACACTGCGATTTCGAGCTATATTAGCGCGTAGTTGTTGCGAGATCGCTTTTTTATTGCTACTGCCTGGAGTATATATAATTGGCAGTAGCCGAAGGCAGTCGGCTGTATTTATTATATTTGTGCAAATTACGGCGATAACGACGCCGCGCGTTGCCGAGTTTCAAGGACGCTCGAATTTCTAGAGCGATTTATTCCTGCATTGCAAAAACGTGAAAATTACTGTGATCGATTATTTTTAACGAGGCAGTAGAGTAATACGCGTCGCGGACTATATTTCCGCGATTATTATGTACTTTCCTTCCTGCTAATCTACAACTGAAATCCAGGCTCCGAAAACAGAGTAGTCGTAGTCGCGGCTGAAAAGAGAGAAAAGGGAGTAGGATGTAGAAAACCGTTTATCATAAGCGCGACATCAGAGAGCAAATCCGCGAGAGACAGAAGGGAAGGCATTGTGCGCGCGTAATCGACTACTTGCGCCGTGCTCCCGACAGCAAACTCCGCGGCAGCGGCACGCGCAGTGAAAGACGGCTTTGTCGGGCCTAATGAGCGGCCAAAGTGCACTCGGGGAAAGTATATACTCCCGCGCACCTCGGTACACAGACACTTTAGCCCGGGAAATTCGCAAATATGCTTTGCTTTTCCACGATGAGCAGAGAGAGAGAGAGGCTACCGCTGCTGATGTATATTAATCAAATAAACAGAGTACGCCTGTACGACTATTGTGCGAGTAGGATATTTTCCTTGTTTGGAGATGCAGCAGCGCCGGGAAAAGTAGATTGCGTTATGGTTTTGTTTGCGACGAATTAATTGTCGGCGAAATATTATCCTCGTGTATAGAGTTGGAAACTAATATTTTCATGCAAATGAGCTCTTGCGAGATTTTTATTCACACCCGCTGCGACTCCTGAATCGCATCGAAAATTTAAAAAAAACGAAGCCGCGGCAGCACGAAAAGTAACGCCGCGAGTCGAGCGATACACGGAGAGAGAGAGAGGACGTGTCTTATTGATGAGGACTGTCGTCCCTCTCCCTCACTTCCGTTTCACTCGGCGCGTGTACGTGACCACCGGGGCTCTGCAGCTTTTTTCTCCGCAGCAGGTGCTGCTACTTCGATAAAAAAAAAATCTATGCAGATTTTTACGGCGCTACTACTACTACTCTGGCCGATATATTCGTCTCGTCGTCCTCTTCCCTCCTTCTTCATTCTGTCGACGCGCCGCATACGTGAAATGAATCTGTACCGACGTGTATATATAGCATATAGCTGCAGGGGGGCGAGAGACGCGCCGATGAATTGTGTGTGTCCATCGAAAAGGGAGAGGAGAGCTATGGCGACGGCCTATTGATTTTTATGCCGCATGTAAAGTACTTTTTTACACGGGAAATCCTCGGCTCTTAACACTTCTTCTTCGAGCTGCTATGCGTACGCAATGTGTGCGGTGATTTGGTCCTATAGGGGAAACTCCATCACGTACGAGATCGAGCTGGCGGTGGAATAAAGTTCAAATCCGTTGTTACAATGGGATGAGCGTTAATTTAAACGAGAAGAGCTTGCGTAATAAAAGAAGCATATCTCGTTAATCACATCAATTCAAGAAGCTAAACGCTCAAGGAGGCTTTCAGCCGAATGAAATCGGCGCTTCCTGGGCTTATCCCCACGAACGCTCGCATTACTAGCCACTCTCGCGGCGACACGACGAGTCTCGCGAGCGAGCGACTATAGTCTCAGCGGACTTCCGGGATCGATCTCCCGGAGCCATCGCTGCTACAGGCTACTGCTGCTGCTGCTGCTGCTGCTGCTGCTGTAGTGGCACATGAATTATCCAACGACTCGACGTCCGGATCGCCGAACGATACAACTACCCCCGACGATTCGATAATGCCCCGATCGAACGTAGTGATAATAAGCGAGATACGAATCTTACGTGTAGCCGCATAATGACGAGCACCAGAAGTCGTCGTCGACAGGACTATATCCCGTGGGAATGAACGCGTTACTGGGTAACCCAGATTCGCACCAGAGGCTCTCTCTCTCTCACACACACACACTCACCTATATATACGGCACGAATTTATAGAAGCGGATGAACTCGGCGATATATCATCGGACGAGATGATGGTCCCGGCCTATATATCCTGGAGAACGACGAGTAGCCTATGGTGAGAGAGAGAGGGGGGGGCACGGCGTGTACGCTCGTTGAATGATAATTTTATGGGAAAAGCTTAGAGCGTAATGTATGCGAGAGCAGAGGAATAAAATGGATTCTTTTCTCGTTCTGTTTCAGAAACTCCATCCGATCCAAATGAAACCTGCCGACAGCGAGAACCGAAGTCGTGAGTAAACTTCTCTCTTATATATTCTTCTCTTTTTTTTCTGTCTTCATACTGTGTCTTTTATTCTCGTATAATATATACTCGATGCTACGAGATAGCTCGGTATGATTGTTTGCTCCTACTAAAAGAGGAGGAGAAAGGCTGTGGTTTGTCAGTGAACTGACTGGTTTTTTATTTAGTTTCCTTTAAATTTCAATCCAGACTCTTGGAAATATGAAAAAAATTGTGAGAATTTTAGACGACGAACGAGCGACGTTAGAGAATAGAATCTCTGGGTTGAAGAATTCACGCTACTGCTTGTCTGCTGTATAAAATACAAAATTCAAAAGTTAAATTATTAATTTGCACACATATATTATACAGAGAGATAATTTTCTTTTATATTAAGACGAAATGTATGCAAACCTGCAAAAGTTTTAGTAGTCTGCGCTACCGTGTTAATACTCGATGAGATTTGAAGTAAAATCACGTTCTACAATCTAAATTAATAAACCGAAATACGCAATCGGACTTTATGAAATCAATTCCAGCATTCAAGTAGCATTAGTTCATTCTGGCATAAATTTAATATTTAACCTTTACTAAAATCAACTCCATGTAAAGTTTGATCGCAAACAACGTATACGTCGAATAACCGTCTCCTCGCGTGCTGACCACGTCGCGTCGCCAATTTCATTCCATATACTAATACCGTCGGGAATTTCGTCTTGCACGCTATCTCGAGTCCCGATATTTGCATGAAATATGTTCGATATATGCAATATTACAAACTATTCAGTCTGCCATTGGAGCTAAATTGAAAATCAATACGCGCCTCTCGCTCTCTCGTCGGTGCGTATATAAAGCCGACCCTCTCTCAGCGTGCCTCATATTCCTCCGTTGCTATACGCACTTCCGCACAAGGGAGAGACTCGCGGAGAAAACTCGTTCAAGTCTAAAGTTCGCAGCCGAGTATGCCACTTCAAAGCATGTTTATTACGAACTAATTGAGTCAATCGAAAGGGTTGAAATTTTCCGTTCTCAAAGAAGCCTGCGTTTATTGCGATGAAATTTCTCGGCTATGCAATAGTATATAATTTACCGGCTTCACTACATGTTTTACCTGTACCTGTGTCTAAATTACGCACTTTGAGAATTGCTTGCTCGCCGTGTCTTCTCGGAATTCAATCAGTTTGCCATTATATTAATTACCAAGTTTTAATCGAGACTTTAATAAACTTGATTGTATGCTCGACGATGTGTATTATAGCGATATCGAGGATAATAATAATATATTCGACAAGAAATAAAGAGATTTGAATGATTCAATGCATTATTATAAAACAAATATTGATGATCGAAACGCACCATCGGCCGAAAAATAAAATTAATACTGTCGCGAGCATAAAAGAAGCACTTATGTCTACCAGCGCTATATTTTTTATCCGCATACAACCGCGCGTACGGACATATCCTACGATGATTTATAATCGAGCGAAGCATTGGCGCGATCGTTTTGGCGAAAAAATCCTTATATCACCGTCGAATACAAAATCGATGCGACTAGCACCTATAGCTCTCTCTCTTTCTCTTTCGCGGTATAAAGTGAATAGAGGACACCCCCCGGAAAATAAATCACTTTTATGGTAGCGGCTAAAATCCACTTGTTTTATTATTACTCCCAGCGCCCAACGTGTCTAGTATATATACGCGATCTTGTTTTGTTCCAGTAACACTTTTATTCCATCTCGTGACTTGATCAGCCCCAAAAAACAAGGCGTGCCCGCGCAAACGAAAAAACCGACTTATTTTTTCCTCTCGAGCGGCCTTTTCAAAATAATCCCCCGACGTGTGGAAGTGTCGCGCGAGCTATGCTTCTTTTCCGTTCGCCGCGTCGACCCAGATCCGCGCATTATTCACGACGACGCGCGCGCGCGCGAGCGCGAGAAAGAGCGAGAGGGGATCGGGCGAATATCGTCGCGTCATAAATTCATGGTGGACATAAACGTTCGAGAACATTACACGCGAGAAGCGCCAGCAAGGCGACAACCTTAAAAGCCTCTGTGAATCGAGTTGCACAACGTTCTCTCTCCCCCTTTTTTGCTACTGCTCTTTCTTTTATTTTCCCCGCGTATATACTTTGACGCTGAGTAAAAGCTCAGTGCGTTCTATTTCTGCATTTCGCGCGGCGACGAGATTTTTGTTTCGCGAATTATGATTCTTACAAGAGACACTGAATCTGAATTTTTTAAGCGCTGAGTAAATAATAATTTTTGACGCTAAGAATAGCCTTGTGGGCTAATTGACGAGACGATTCGAGTTGCGCGCAGCTTGGAAAGATGAGTACGAGATTTATTTTAGCTTGTTTACTTTGGATGAGAGAGAACGAGGTGTAAAGAATCGATGTTGAGTGATGGTCGTTTCCCACCCACATCAGAGGATTGTTTTCTTTCCACATGCGAATTTAATAACCGACTCGCGCTCGCTCGCTCACTCGCCGCTTGATGTGTTTTTCGCGTTAACTCTCTATATTCAAGTCGCGTAAAATAACAGAGTCGGTAAATTAAGAGAAAACATTGTTATTCATAATTTCTAAATTATAATAATGTCTTAATTTATTTGAGAATACGAGTGGATTTTTCGAGAAATTCAATCCTGCATCCAATCACTGACCTCCATTCTGCACCAAGGAACACGATTTTTTTCCATCATGCGCACTCATCGCGCTGCTTTGTTTTCCTCTCTCCGGATGAAAAAAAGGCTGCATCTAATTAAAGCGCGCGCTGCACATTTCCGGGGCGTATCATTAATTACGTCGACAATTTACTTGGCTTTCATAAATTCTGCCTGAACGAGTGAGGCAGCTCCAATATCCCATTGGTGCGCGGAGCAACAAAAGGCCGCCCTCCCCCTTCTGGTATAACCACGGGGCAATTGAAGATGTGAAAATGATATATCCTATCGAAATGGGAACTCCAATTGAGCCCTCTATATATGTATAGGTATCTATCTCCCTCACTACATACATACGCAGAGACAGACAGAGCGAGATAGCGAACTCGCTCGTTCAGGAATTTGTATCTGGGCAATTCAATATAATTCCCCGTGAAGGGCTTTGAACAGAGCACGTATTCAGCACCTTAACTTAAAGGTCCTCCTCCTGCCGCAGTGCTGCAGCTAGTACCGCGGCGTTCGCTACTCTCTCGCTCACTCTCGAACTCGACCGTGCGAGTAATCGCTTTGGATGATTAGCCATTGGCCATTGACGAGCTGCGCGCTGAGAGAGAGAGAGAGAGCGTAGCAACGTGCGTCGAATAGTTACGAGCCGACGCTCGTAGGAACGCAGACAGGCATGTGCAATTCGATGTAAAGGACCTCGCGTGTGCTGCTGCCGCTGCTGCTGTCTCTAAATTGTGAAATTTCAGCGCGCGAGAACGGGAACGAATCGATTTTCAGCTAGGGTGAGCGAGAAGCTCTTCGCAGCTCTAATGTCGCGAATCGGGTTTCGTTCCTTTTTTTTTTCATCCATCAGAGATGAAGGACTCTGTGTCTCTGTGAATTGTGACGTTAAAAAGTGCATTATTGCAGAATGCATTTTTCGACTCTATCGCGTTAGCCGCGCGCCAGCGAGCGTTTTTATCGGTAATTGAATATCGGAAAATTCTCCTGTAACATCGAGCTCTCGCGGGCTTTCGAAATTTTTTGAATTTTGCTGCTACTGCTTCGTAACGTGTTTTATCGACTGATCCGAACGAATTTTCCGCATTATTTCGCGCTTATTTGCTACGAATAGCCGCTGCTCCAGGCTATCCTCTGGCAAATATACATTTAATTAATCGAACGCGATGCATGCGTGCGCATCAGATTACATTTTTCGAATGTACCATTTGAACAAAGCGCCTTTTTTATTGTCGAGTGTATATTATGAAGGAAGTCGTAAAAAATATCGAGTATTTTAAATAAACTTTTCTCCTCTAGTTCGACGAATCAATATTATAAATTTTACATAGGATGCTTGATTGAGAATCAACTTTTTTCATGATTTATATGAAAATTTAATTAAAAACCAATACACCGCGCTTCATGGATAACGTTATGTCAATTTCGTTGGAATTTCGTTCCTTCAAAGACAGCCTTTGCAGAGATTTTGCAGTTCTACCTCTGCAATGAGCTGGAATCGAAATGAATTTTTCATCTGTACTTTTGTGCTCGTCAAACTCTGCCGCATATTAAAAAAACTCGACTTTGCTCGAAGTATAAATATTTACTCGAGCAACGAACAGACATCAAAGCTCACGTAATTTTCAAAAAATTCAATCATCCATCACAAATAAAAATCCGAATGTTTGCTTTACGAATTAAATTGAATCAGCTCAAAGAACGTAGCTTCCAACCACTTCTTTCTCTCGTTTTTTCTTCCTCACAAAACCAAAAAAAAAACCTAAGAACAACAAACATCCGCGTGTATATACGCAGTCGAAAAAAAGCCAAGCACGCCGCCACGCAACACCGCGCGGTAAAAGAACAAAAAGAAAGCCAACCTGAAAAAAAGAAAAGCAGCAACGCACTCCACGCACATCTCGGCCGCAGCACGAATAAAGAAGCTGAGTAAAGCCGTGCGTGTTGTGTCTTTGACGTCGTTATAATGCAAGAGCAGAGCTGTTCTCTCTCTCTCTCTCTCTCTCTCTCTCTCCCTCCCTCTCTTCCTCTCGCGCATATATATACCCACATATATACATATAACCCACGACGGACTTGGCAAATAAGACGGAAGGATGGTCGCCTGGCTCCCGGCCAAATATTTGCGCGCGACTCGCGCGTCTAGAAAGTGAGAGCGAGTATATACAGCGAGAGTAAGTAAGCACATATATATATATATATATATATATACGCGCAAGAAAGACGAACTTGGATCACCTTGCGCGTATGACTGGACACGCTGCTGGAGAATCATCCCGCCACCCTCGTCCGCATTCCTCTCGTCTTTCCGGAATCTCTCTTCGAGGAGAAATATATCGCGACACTCGGAATGACCTTTGCTTCTTCTTCTTCCTCCTCTATACTCGGCTTTTAAGTTGTATAGGTATATATATATATACAGCAGGCAGGGAATAACAATGCGTGCACACAGTATATGTATATAAAGTGCGCTTTCCCTTTCTATATATATATATTGTACGAGAGCGGATTCTTGGGACGCCGTTGTTGTTGCTCCTCGCGCTCGATGCAGAAATGCGGAAAGCCCGACGATGAGCACTATATATTATGTACACAATGAAATAACCTTTTGATGTCGGTGGTATTATAGTGTAATACCGATGCAACTTTTTTCCTCGATGCACATACTAAAAATACCACGGCGCGTGACGTAATCCCATTAGACAATTCCGAGAAAAAGAGCAAAGTTGTAGCAAGGAGATTACGCGCGTCGAATAATTCGCGCGCCTCTCTCGAGGAATCCAAAGCAGGAAGACCGACACTGCAAACTGCACTCGCGACGATAACACACACATACACAGTTCTCTCTCTCTCTCTCTCTTTCGTCCGCGTATAAATAACACACAGGAGAGCGTATAAATAATGCCGACCACAAATATCGCCTCTCACCGATGACCCCACTCGAGCAGCCATCGCTCAGGGCTTAGCGATTCTCTGGCACCTTCTTTTTACCATCCGCCGCCTCTCTGCTACAGCTCCTTTGTTTTTCTCCGCAGGGGGATGCGCGAAAAGTTGCGTAATAACCACTACTCGCAGCGAGTAGAGAGACATATTTGCATGAATTTGCGTTTCGCAATAATATAACCGACAACGCGCGCTTTTCATCTTTCTCCACACCCACCGCAACTTTTTCCGCGCCTCCGACTGCTCTTTGTTATATAGCTCTATCTGGATGTGTGTCGTAGGAAGCCTGCATGGATCTTCACTCCTTTCGCACCGCCTTTTCTTACAATCGTATATATACATATGCAGAGGCGACAAGACTCCCGCGAATTTTTGCGCGACCGATCGATATATACGAAGCCTGACACGCTGTTACTTTTATTGAGCGAATTTTACGCGGTGAATTTATAAAATTCTGTTTCGAGTATAAGGAAGAAAGAACAAAACAAAAATTAAGCTATACAGTTGCGCTTATCACCGGACGAAAAAAAAAGCTCTTTCTTCTCGTCTCTTGCATGTATATAATAGCAGCAGCAACACAAAGCTTGTTCGTCTGGCCAAAAGAATCCAGGACCCCCGTCATCGACAAAGGTACTATATAGGCGCAGCGACTTCAAAGAACACCAGTCTATCGGCGTTGAGGCAAGCCAAACATCACGCGCGCGTCGACAAAAGACGCCCTGCAGTCCAGATATATAAGTGCTGGCGCAGGAAGTCCTGCGTGTACACACACACACATGTATAGACGAGAGGACAAAGGGCCGGCTCTAATTGCGCGTGCAAATCGCGCGGCGACGAGTCGTCCATAAATATTTATGGACGCCAAGGATGAGGGGTGTGTATATACATGGTATTCGTTTAATTAGCGACGCGACGAAATGTCATCTCACAAGAGCGAACGTCTCTGTGTATATCATACCACATATACAATTGCGAACAGGAGGAAGCGCGCTTGGTTTTTATAAATATTTACGATTTTTCGTTGCGAGGAAAATCGCGGGGACGGTGTCGGAGCTCGCGTAAATTAATAAAAAAAAGTTTCCTTTGCCGTCGAGATTTTTTTTTTCATGAATAATGCAGGCTCGCTGTGCAGTGCGCCGGCATTCGTTGAAGTGTTGGTAGATACACACACCTAGTTTTGCAAAAATGAAAAGTTTCGTCGTAGAATTACTTATTGCGCCGTTATTCTCGCGTGTCACATGCGACGACGAGTTTATTATCGAAAGCTATTGAAATTTTTTGAGGTCGGAAGAAAGATATTTTGAAAAACTAGTTATACTAGTTCTCTCAATTATTTTCCTTATATACTGCACCATCAGCTATTAAATATATTAAAATACAAGAGATAACTCCGCTTGTAATATATATTAAATTAAAATTCTAGTCCAGCTTGTTCCGTCTAAACATACAATAAATCTCGCGGTCGCAGCCAAATCGCAGGAAACCACCTGTCCCATTCAGTTGAGCGCTGCAGTGTGCGGCCGCAGTCGCATTTCCCTCCTCGAAAACCTCCTCGCACCAAATCGCACAACAACATCGACGACAACAAGACCAACACCCAGCATATCACGTGCTGCGCGAGGCGCGCACTTCTCGCGCGAATCAGCTGTTCGGGCAAATTGAAAGCCAGGCGAATAACTCGCACTTGGTAGTGGCGCCTACAAAACACGCTGCTCTCTCTCTCTCACACACACGTGTATACGAGAGCGCGACAAAGAGAGCATAGCGCGAGCCAACACGTATATACACATACACACCTATACATGTGTAACCTACGAGCTCTAGTCGCTGCAGCAGCAGCAGCAGCAGCGGCGAGAGAGGCGTCGAGAGTAGTAGAAGGAGTAGGAGGTGGAGGAATCGGGCATTGAGTCTCGGGAGCACGGCCGTGCGCTCACTTGTTGAGTGTCGAGCGACGAGCGTCCAGCTCCGCTGTGTGCCGGCTCGAGAGCGCGCTCGTTTCACGTGCTTCTTCTTCTATATAATATTTATTATCGGATCGATCGGCGTGTGCCTGTGTGACTTGGAAATCCGTTCATGTGTGATATTTGTAATAATTACAAAAGAGAAGAAGCAATTATAGAAAGTGTGAAAAAAGCGTCGAGAAAAAAGTTTGTTATTTCCGATGGAGCGGCTCCGGAAGAAGAAGCCGGTGGCCGCGAGGATTACGCGGTCTATCAGCGAATAATAACACAACACACACACACACATACGTATCACAGAGACGAGCTTGCACAACTGCAAAGCGCGCGCTGCACTGCATCGCCGGCTTACGTAAGCCGTCGTCGTCGTAGTAGTCGCATCCTTGTGCTGCGCGCCGTGCGTTTTTTCTTCGTTCTCTCTTCCGCCGCTGTTTGTCGCGCTGCGCCTTCGCTGTGTGTAAGTACTACTACTGGCTGGCCGGCGAGGACTCGGTTATCAGTGCGCCTCGGCCATACCGTCGAGGCTATACAACGACAGCAGCAGCAGCAGCAGCAGTAATACCGTGTGTGTCGAAGAAGAATTCCTTTCGGCTGTTGTTATTTTTCCAAAGTGAAGCGGATCCTCAGCAGCAGCAGCAGGACGTCGAGCTATGGCGATGAAGAGCCGCAAGTACGTTGGCTCGTACCACTTCAGCTCGCCCAAGTACTACCCGGCCATCAGCCAGGCATACTGGGCGCCCCAGGCCCAGACTGCGCCTTACTCCGTTCCAGGTACTTAGCCTCGTAAACGCGCCTGCCGTGGATACTATTTTAGGCAGCTCACCGCGAACTCTGCTCGCTCGCTCACTCACTCGTCGTCGTCGTCGTCGACGGCGAGACTAGAGCGATGCTTGTCTTGTACTTATTCTCGGGCGGCCGCTGTGTTGTGTGTGCCGGAAAGCACACTCGCCGTGTATTTTCGGGTGTTACGTGTGTGATGTCTGTTTCTGTGTGTGCGGACGATTATTGTTACGGGGCTGAAGACGACTTTTTTTGCCGATCGCGCTTCGCGCGTTGACAGTTTGCGGTGCGAGGAAAAGATTTCAATAAAAACGACAACGACGATGACTCGTCGAGAGAGAGGTCGGGTACGAGTGTATAGCCTCAATATCAATAATCTCTTGTTCGCTGCTGTCGTTATTCGCCGGCCTGTTTGCTCAGCTGAGAGTCGCGCGCATTATTAGTCTAAATATAATACACGCATCGTCGATCACTGCAATTAAACACATCCCCGCTATATGTATTGTGACTTTGTCAGAAAGTCAATGACAAAGTTGCTCTGAAAACTTTGTCATATGCAGCAGCACGATTTTCCTTATCCGCCTGCGCGAAATACATACATAATATATACAAGTTTGAAAAGCGCATTAGCACCTCTCTCGCTTCTAGCGCGGTGTTACGTGTCGGTTTCGCGTGAATTCCTCGTACCGCTCCGCGCGAAACAAAGGAAAAATAATGAATTTGCTCCGCGGCGTAAGGAAAAACGATAATCGTCGGCTGCATATACATATATCGCGGCAACCAAGGTGACATACACACTCGACGACGACTGTATTATATTGTACGGATCGGTAATAATCGTCCAAGAGAATGAATAAGTACTCAGCAGCAGCAGCAGCCGATGTGTGCTCGCTCGCACACACATAAATAAACATGAGGGTTATGCCGGCTGATGCATGCGCGGCGAGCCATTTCTATTAATAAATAAAGACACGCCGGCATCCGTCAAGCGCCCGGTAATACAACATACGCACCGCCGAGCGCTTGTCAGTCAATATTTGAGCCCGCGATTCGGCATCTCTCTAGCTGATCGATGCCAGACGTCAATACACAGCCTTCCTTCCTTCCTCGTACTGTCTTTATCTCCCTTGCAGTCGTCGTTAATATGAACTCGCAAGACGGCCCTGATGCGTATCAGCGTGTCTCTCTCTCTCTGTGTTGACACGTCTCTTCGTGCGAAATTTGCCCAAGCCGCGTGTGATCTCGAGCTTTTAACTCGTCTTCGATTAATCATTCAAAATATCGTGAGTTATATGTGTGTGTGTGTGCATGTGTGCGACTGTACTCTCGAGTGGCTTTTCTGCGCAATGCGCGTCGTATTTCAAAAGGCTTTTAACCCGACTCGTACATCAAACTCCGAGAGAGCCGCACATATCGATAGGTCTTCTAAATTTACAGCCTCTCCGTGCTGTCTAATCAGAATAACTTTTCGGAAGCATAACTCGCGAGTCAAAAGAGACAGAGATGAGAGAAAAAAACGCCGCGTAATACCTGCTTATTTTCCGCGCGTGCGGAGGGTCTAGCATATCAACAAACCCGGATAATTCAGTATAGATGTATAATACACGTATAGTCATGGGGGTTACGTGCAGTCACTTCCGCTCGTCCTTCCACGCTGCACAGCACCCGCAATCAGGGAACATTGGCGCGTAACCGTTTCTCCCACCCACGTGTGCGCGCAGCGCAGAAAGAACGTCAGCAGCACTGACTTGTCATTATTTCCAATGCTCACGTGCTGGCGGAGAACGTTGTGAGCGCAGCAGTCATTGCAAAATGGACGCTGCATAGGATGCAATGACGTATGGCAGAGAGTGGGAGATTATTTATCGATCGTTTATCGAAGGGAGCGAGAGAGAGAGATGCCGCAACCACTAGAACAACGTCGAATATAATGGGGGGGGACAGCACACAGCCGCCGCGCGAGTATACTTATATATTGCAAGAGAAGAGAGAGGCGTGTGGGTAAACGACTTCCTACGCGGAGAGATGCAGTATACGTTCTATGCAAATCGTTGCTGCTCACCTACTCTCTGCGCCAAAGAGGAGACTATGAATCTCCAAGATAGTCTATGCATTTCCACGGCTTTGTGCGCTGTGTCTCGATTCCGGCTTCGAAGATTCAATAAGGACGATTGCATGATTTAGCGGCGCGCAGCGTCTATACAAAAAAAAACTCGCTTTTAGAATACAAGCTAGACATGCAATATCGGGCGCAATATACGAAGAGGTATATTAGTCGAGAATCGTCGACTGTGGAGCTGCAAATTGCGCAACAAATTATCGCTCGCGAGCGCGAGTCACCTGACGAGCTGCGCTCACCGGTGCGCATCATCGTCATCCTCGAATAACAAGCGGATATGCACGCGCGCGCATTTATTTCTAATGCTGCACGTAACTCGAATCCGTTGATTAAAATTCGAGCGAGAGTCGAGCGTTTATTTCCAGCAGGGACAAAGGGACGCCGATATAGGATATCGCCCGCGAATAATTGACAGCAG
Organism: Cecidostiba fungosa; assembly: GCA_900474305.1. Classification (NCBI taxonomy): domain Eukaryota; kingdom Metazoa; phylum Arthropoda; class Insecta; order Hymenoptera; family Pteromalidae; genus Cecidostiba; species Cecidostiba fungosa. The sequence continues at coordinate 226,836 of UCOJ01000003.1, forward strand.
AGGGCCCCAGCATTAGGCAACATGATTGACGGATTGTAGATAATTTCATTATACTAATGGATTGCGCGACGCTCCCACGGATTATATCCTTCCCTCGACGACGACTATAACTCCCTCGTCCATAACTAAAGAAGCGTCTCGGTATATCCAAAACGAGAGACGGAGAATAAGTCAGAAAGGGAAAGGGTATAAGAGAGAGAGATTCGTTACCTCAGGACTTTACGGATAAAGAGTATCTATTATTCATTAGTGTTTTCGTATGCAGCAGCAGACCCGGCGTATACATTAAAGCCGAGCGTAGTGCGTCATATACGTGCTGCACTGCTCTCTTGCGGTGGGGATAGCATATATAGTAGAGAGAGAGAGAGAGAAAAAAAAACTCGCCGCGAGCCTTGGCATTTCGAGTTTCGTTTTTCACCTATGTATGCGGATGACCCACAAAATGTATCTCATCCTTGTTTTGATGCGCCATTTTTTTTCACTATATGGTTTACTATATAGCCCGGTGTAAAAAACACGAAGCAATTTTCGAGGGCTTCGATGAATAAAACTGCAGCGTTTATACCGCGAAATAGAAATTGAATAGACGAGAGAGAGAAGAATACATAGAAGCGTAACGCTCGGTTTTATTCGTTTTTAACAGAGCCGTAAATATTTTTTCCCTCCACTGACTATAATACTTAACGTAGTATATTCCTCGAACGAGTCGCATCTCAACAACAATCGACCGATGCGCTGCTTCCGTCTCGCATTTCCCTCCATTTTCCACTGCAAATTCGAGCGTATAGTACATATATATTATAGCTTCGACACTATAGCCGTCGCGTCGCTCGCGCGTTGCGTAACTTCCCGCGAGCCTCTCGCGAGGCATAAGGAAGTCAAGGATGTTTGAAAGTGTACACCTCTGCGCTATGCGCTCGACGACGCGTATAATCCTGCGCTATGAGCCCGCAAATTCCTCTCGCGCAGCTTCGTCGTCGTCGTCGTCGTCGTCGTCGTCCCCCCTTTCCCTACATCGACATTTTTCCGATTAATTATACACGTCGCGCGTTTCACGTTCCACAACGGCCCTGAGAGACAGAGAATCTCCGAATACCAGGGTATTTCATATGAATATAATACTTTTCTTTTTTTTTCACGTGCGAGGGATTCGCTTTGCGCGCAGTTAATGACGCGATATGCGAATTGAAATATATATCGACGGGTTTTATTGGGATGGGCTTTTTGTTTGATTTTATTCGGCTGAATTGCCGACGACGCGATAACCGTACACTGTATCTCTTCTTTTTTTTGTTCATTGTAAAATCATTGTTTATTGTTTTCCGCGTTTATACGGGGTGTGCGTTGATTTTCACAAAAGAGTCGAGATAAAATATCTTCCTCGCTCGATCGTTATGCACCGTTTTTAACGTGTAATTTCCCGGATGTGTAAATGTTCGTTGTCGATTTTTTCGAGGATGGTCAAAAAATAGAAAAATCGCTATCAATTTCTCGTTACAGTAGCCCAGTACTCGCCGTAAACAAAGCGTCGAACAACGATGTCGAGATGAATAAATATAACAAACCAGTCAACGGTTCGCGCGTGCGCATCATCGTTTTCCTAATTAAATTATCGACTCGTCGAATTGTAAATAAGCAAACCGAGAAAAAAAACTTACAACATCGCACATAATGAATTCCTTCGAGAGTTTATCGTCTCCCGCTCGCGCGCGGCAAAAAGTTGGTCCTCCCTCTGAATCGCTCGACTGCTCGTCGTCGTCGTCGTCGTCCGAGATTGGTGTGTGCAGCTGCACATCTTATGAAAATTGTCGAAAAAAAAGAAGACGAGACTCGCGCGAGAAAGTCTCGAAAGAAAAGGTGACGAACCCTGCCCTTTTGCCGCCGCCTCTCTCTGCCGGCGATAATTCAAAAAGTTTTTATTTCGGAGAGAGTCGCGCGTGGAAAAAGGTCTTATTCAGCCCTTCCTCCTTTTTCTCACTTAGTCTCGGCTTCTGCTGCTGCTGCTGCTGCTGCGACGTCCGCAAGTTCGACGTCGCCGTGAAAAGTTGAGCTGCTCCTACTGAACTCACGTATACAGGAGAAAGATGCACCTATACACTTACGCGTAAAATGCACTATACTCGACCAATGTATATAGGCAGCAGTAGGAGCGTTATCTGCGCGCGCGAGAATTGAACTTTGCCGAGTCGCCATCGAGAAAGTTTTCACTACGTCGAGTTTCTCGTCGTCGTCGTGCCGCACGATGCAGTGTGTCAGTGGATCTCTCGGAGGCTGCTCCTTTCCGCGAGAAAACGCCGCGGCTCTAAACAATGAGAAAACCTGTGTATATGGCTCGAGCTTCCTCGTATGTGCTGCTGCTGCTGCTGCTGATGCATAGCGTTGCGTAAGCGGACGAACAAAGCTAACTAGGCTTTCGCCGAACTTAAACAGAAAGTCGACGGTAAACAATTTACTTTTACCGACTCTCCGATCGCTCCGAGAGAGAAGAGAAATAGAGAAAGAAAGATAGATCTGTGGGGAGAGATTATACTTGCGCCGCACGCGGAGAGTCGTCGAATGTAGAGAAATTACGGAATATTAGCGGCTGATTGTTATCTTCTTCGAAGTCGTATCTGTGGGCTTCGATCGCGATGCACGAGAGCTGTGGAAACGTATATGTGCGCGCCGGGCTTTTTGTGCTGCGAGAACCGATGAACGTACATCGATTTTATGGAAAATTGACTCGGAGCTAGAGTTATACATGTACGAAGCGTCGTTGAATTAAAATAGTTTTTTCTTTTTTTTTCGTTCAACAGTGCATGCTTTATTGTTAGCTCTCCGAACACATATCAATATACCTTTGATTTTCAAGAACTTTATTCAATTAAAATGCAACGGAAAATCGAGGAGGTATTCGCGAATCCCCATTCGAAAACATATACAACCAATTACGGAAAATTCATTCCTAATGATGCACCTCGCAGCGAAACGACTCCGTACATCCTCGATATAAAGCGCACAGGGTCAATGTTGCATAGTTCTCCTCTATATAAAACGCGTTTTCCGAATAAGAGACGACGACGCTACACGGACGAGTTGCGAGCCTAAGTGCGCGTATGTAGGTGCAGACGACGACGACGAGCGTTACGCTGCGGCGCGCTCGAGAGAAATGAACTGGCAAGCGCGGTAACGCTTCTCGATTTACATTTGACCCAGTCCCAGGAAACGAGCCGCGCGCGAGCTGGTCATTGGCCTCTCCTTTTCTTTCCTCTCTTTCTTTCTTTCTCTATGTACTTACCTGTGCCTGCCTACCTTTATACACGTAAACGTCATTTTCGCCCACGCGATTGCAGCGTTTGCTTCTATCGTCCGTGGATTCTCTCTGTAATAGGTGAGAGAGAGAGAGTACAATGGGATAGAGGGTGTGTGTGTGTGTAGATAGCTACACCTTCTTTTTTTCTTCGTGTGGTGTGTATATCCGGCCCACTCGCGTTTCATTCAGTCGAAGGATTTGTTTTTTTTTGTCATCTCTATCTCTCCGCTAATTCGCCGAACAAAGACTCTGCGTATCCGGGCTTATATTATACGTATGTCATTCTTTTGCTATCTGCATTCCTCAAGTTTCGACGGACTGGATCTCTTTTTTGAATACCAGATGAGATACGCTTGTGTGTCGCCGGAGAAGTCAATAAAAATGTGCGACTCGGTGAGTCACCTGAAACTCGTCGTATTACCTTCGTTTTTCTAATCGTAATTTCGAACGTTGTCATTATTGTTGAATTTATTAACGAGGAAAATATTACGTAAGTGCACGAAAGAAAAAATACTGCCAAGAGATCTGCGAAAGACAAATCTCTCGGAGTAGCTCGTAACTCTCGGGGAAATTAATGTCCGGATTTATTTGACGTTCTCACATATACTCAGACTGTTTGTATACACGCAAATCCGCACTTCATAAACGGTGGAACATTCACAGACGCTTCGCTGAGTGAGGCGCTCGCATTACCAGTCTGCGCTCGAACAGCCGTTTCTCTCTCTCTCACACACTGTCTCTCTGTATATGTAAAGTCGAAATCTTCTAGTTTCTTTTGACATGCTTCCAATCAACATATTCAACAAATTACGTGACTCCTGGCACTAAGCGAGAACTTGAGCTATATAGTTTGAAAAAAAAATATATCGTATGTGCGCTAAACAATGTATTCTGGCGAGAGCGTTGCGTAAGGACGCGTATATATTATTTATTGAGAAATACACTTGGCGCTAATCGTTCTAAAAATAGACTTAATAACCCTGTCATTCGAGCGCTAATATTTATCGAGTCGTTCGTCCGTGTATATTTCAGCTTTGCAATTCACACATGCATCAGCCTTATATGCCTTCGATTTATTATTAAGCATAAATTTTACGCTCAAATAAATAAACACTAAATTGATTTCAACGTAGTCCACATAATACAAGAAAGCCCATTTACACACCGTAAGTACATGATTAGCCGTGATCAACAGTAGCATAAGTCAAGCGGACAAAACCGCGCGCATCATGACATAATTTAAAACAATATTTCTCTCTCTCGCAAACTGTCTTCCATCATCTCCTCACGCGGCAGTATATCAATGACATCAGCGTTTCTAGGATCGCGAGCACAACGTCGCGCTTGACCTAGTAACGCTGCAACGCGCGAGTTCTCGATCGTTCAACTTTCGACTTTCTTTCGCGATCACGGCCGCGCGCGCTGTACACGACAAATTCGGCTTCGCCATTCACGAGAGTCGTCTCTGTTTACCAATCGTTTAGAGTGTTATTTCCACATCTACTCTTCTTCTTTCTCGCGACCGCGAGTCTAATTGTAGCTTATTATACACTCGCGCCGCGGCTCTCCAGAGAAATGCATATACCTATAGTTGCGGAGCGTTGCTGGAAACGACGTAAGATTTTGCAATTGTCGAGCAAGCTGGTTTGTAATTTTCCCGCGCAGCTGTAACGAAAACGACGATAATCGCCGTGTAATATGCAAAAACGACTGTGTATAGCTATATAGCAAATCCGGCGGCGAGAGCTAATTCTGGAAAACCTGTTGGGAGTATATATTTCCAGGTCGATCGGGTGGCACAACAACAACGACTTTACATTATGTACATATACTCGTACTTCTCGACCATTCGAGCATAATGCACTTAAAAAAACTATGACGAAAGCAGGTAAAAATCCAGCATGTGGTATCACATACACACAACTTTTCGTAAACTTACGCAACCGGGTAGCACTAATCGCAGCCGCGTTAAACACAAACACACTTATGGCCCTGACAGGCGTGTAAAAACGTATAATACGGAGGAAGAGTTAAAGCCGCACAGCAAAGCAGTATACTGCGGCGGTGAATCGTATAAGTCGCGGGAGCTATACTCTCCCGTACTTTTTTTTTGCGGCCGGATATACGTTTTCACTATTCCACATGCGTACGCCACTGTTTCTCTATACTACCTTGCAGACTCTGTTCGTCCGCGTATACAGTTTTCTTCTTCTTTTCCACGCTCGTTGGTTTTTCCCCATGCGCCCGCGCTTTATTTGGGATTTAGAAGCTAGAGGGATTTCACGTCATTAGACCGCTAAATCACACGGCTTTAAACTTGCGCTACGTGGGTTACTTCGCTCTCGACATACTAAGGAGGCTAATCTATAGTCGCGCGCGCAACACGCGCGCGGAAATCATCGTTCTGGAAAATTGCCGATCTTGACTTTCGAGCTCGAGCCTTTTATAATACTGCTGTGTATAAATAGATTCTTAATGAAAAAGCTCGCGTGCGCCTGTTTTTATTTTTTCACTACACGCTATAAACATGAAATTCTCTCAATCAATCTAGAATCATCACCTCTCCCCGCGAATTAAAACTCACGAAGCTGTAGCGTCACTTTTCCATTTCCAATCATTTTTGCGCTCGTGTAAAACCCATCTCTCGCGCCAGAAATATCATGCTCAATAGGATTTTCGAATTGCCAATGGCTCGCTATAGTAGAGGGAAAACTAGAGAGAGAGATGCAGCCGCCGGATACAGCCATCAACGTTAACGTTACTTACCCATTCATTCGGGGCCGCGCGTTTGTTTTCGCTCCGATCAGCCGTCATCCCGCCAAAGTGTGTCCCTCGTACGAAATGTCTCTCACTCTCTTTTTTTTTTCAAAAGCTCGTTCGCTGATGCGTTTGGTTATTCTTTTTTTTTCACGCCGCGCGCGTTGTATTTTGTAACTTTGGCGCCGCTGATGCGGTTTTTCAATTTTTTTTCCCCCCCACACCGACGTGCAGTGTGTTTGCCTTTCATTCGTGTTGCGAACACGCGACAGCTGCTTATTTTCGACTTTGAAATATCTATAAATCGCATAATAATAACACGCCTTCAATGTCGCTAGACTATTGAGGGAATGATTCCGGGCCATTGTCTCGTTGCACGAGTGACGATTTCAATACGCGTTACAATACATATAACACACATGCGCGAAAGCCGAGCATTATTCGCGCATAATATCCTCCTCTATACCAGCCATTTATATTTATTAGTTCCCGGTCGCGTAACGCGCTCGTGCAACAGAAAAGCCGCCATTATTTTTCTCCGCTCGGAGCATCATTTCCTGTAATTTCAATCATTGCCCCCCGTAACACACGATGCATGATGTGCTGCAGTAGCACAACAAAGCGCTTTCATCGCGGAATTTCTTTCATTTGGAGAGAGAGAGAAAAAGTATACAGGTATATATAATAATACAACGAGAGAGCCTCATTATGCGCGCGTTCCGCAGAGTCTAAAACAAACGATGTAATTCGTAAAGGTGTAATGGAGCTTCTCTCTCTCTCGCGATTATTCTCGCGTATAAATCCGCGGATTCGTCCAGAACACAAAAGCCGAGGGATTGTGTAAGCACACACTATGGCCGACGATTACCAGCTCGCAACTGTACCTAATACAAGTGCACTCGCGTATCTGCTTACCTGTGCTCGCTCGGCGTGTACCTGTCGTAACCTACTTATCGGCCCGGCAGGCACGTCTCTCTTTTCGCTGCTGCTGCTGCTGCTGCTGCAGCGACTCGTGTCGTTGCCTTAGGCTAGAGAATAACTGCGCGCGAATATATATATAGAGAAGGTGTGAGTGTGTGTGTTGAACTCGGTATGGGTTTCGTGACTCCTCGAAATTCCTCATCGACGAAGATGATCCGATCGCGGTCGTTTTCGTTTACCGCGAGGAGGTGTATTAAACGCCGTGTTGAACTAACCTCGTTTTTACTCGGGTATATGTGTGTTTGGATAGTTTTTTTTCTCCCTTTTCTCTCCTCGTATAGTCGTGCGCTTTTTCCGCAGCTCGTTCGTTGTCCCCGCGGTGTATGTACGCGTGAAAAACGAGGAGGTGTATAGTTACTTAGAGGCGGCGGTTTTTTTTCTCTATTTAATCGATAAACGAGCTGTGTACGGAGGCGTCGAGTCTTATTTTGTTCTTTTTTGCTGGTTCGTATAGAGAAAGGATAGTATATACACGAGAACATAAGACTGCGAGTTAGGTAGCTCGCGAAGTTATTTTAATTAAATTGAGGCTCAGTCTAGACAATGTTATAGTTTGCATAACTAATTCATAATGATGCTACTTCTGAGTGAGAAATCCAAATGAAAAGTAGATGCAAATTCTTCGTATATACACATTCGAGAAGCCGAGCCCGTGTGAGATAATTCTAATAAGATTCCGAGTATCCTCCATATCAACAGAAGATCAAACAAACAAACAGAAGGTGCAACTTCTATAATAATACGCACGGTTGAATAATCCTCTCTCGAGACCGAAACTCGCAAATAAAAAGTTCATCCGCCAAAGTCTCACTGATGCGGCAACACAGCCATCACCTTTCTTTCTTATACTACCCACACACGATATATGCTGTTCTCTCCTTCGGTATTCCAGACATAGGATCAGCCGCCATATTACCAACTCGTGCTGAATGATAATTGCGCTCGGCGGTGACAATTGCAGCCGCTAAGAATTGCAAAGAGAAAACGCACATAACTCGAGCTCGCTATATTATACATGCAAGCACGTGTGTGTGTGTGTATGTGTGTTTGTGAGAGAGAGAGTGTCACCTGCGGGCATATAAGCTTTATCGGGACTTGCAGGAGCAACGATTTGTAAACGCGCGATAAGATAAGGGCTGCGGCACACGGAGCTCTTTCTCCTTTCTTTCCGCTCACGACTTGGCGCGAGAAAATGCTAGTCCATATCTGAGAACTGCTGACTCGCACATGTCGCCGACCTCTTAACTGAGCCTTTGAATTAATCTCTCTTGCGCTTGCTCTTTCTTTCTTTCGTTCCGGTGTGAAGAGTTGGCGACGGCTACCGCAATGCGCATTATATGGTAGTCGAATAACTTTTCGCTGGACACTCGCGTGTTACATTCGAGGAAGCGTTGGGCAAAGTGTGCTGAAATTCAAAAAGATTATTCTGCTGACTTGAAGCGATAAACGATCTGAAGAGTATATATACTTGAGCATCATATAACGTTCTCAATGTGAAAACGCTTCGAAATTAAAAATCCCTCCCATCGATCGTCACTCCGCGCCGCATAAATCACGCTGGTATAGATAAAAAAATCAATTAGCAAGGGAAGGTAATCCAAACGTGACGCGCTCGAGAGCAATCAGCGGCCATCCCCCCGCTGGTGTACAGAATACAATCGGCAAAAAGCATCGTCGATTTATACCATCAAGTTTTTCCACAATCACGTACAGCGCATCCCTCTCGAAATTAAAAACTCGTAACCGCGTCGCTGCTGTGTTGCTGCTGCTGTTGCAGGTGCCGCTCTCGCATTTATCATTAGCATGACTGGCGCAAAAGCCCTGACGACACGACAGCGCGCGCGCACCGGTTGGTTAGCCCGCCAGGAATTTAGATGCACGCGCGCATTAATTCTCGCACGTGCGCGTAGTCTGATGTGTGTGTTTCGTATATGGTGTGTATGTGCTGCTGCTGTTGTTGTTTAGGCCGGGTAGACCGACGGAAAAAATTATGGTTGGGGAGATTCATGGCTGCGTGTACGTGTCAGTGTGTTGATATGCGCGTGTGATTCACCGAATGGTCGTAGAAAAAATAAAATACAGACGTCTTCGGAGATTATGAGTCAGTCCGTGAATCTCTTCCGAGTACTGACCTTCCTGAAATTTCATCCCGCTGGAAGAAAACAATCTTTCGCCAACTCCGCAATTAGCGTGAAAAATTAATCCTCTCCCCGCTGAGTGTATAATAGTCTTAACTCGCGCGCAACTGCGCACATCAATTCTATACAACTCTTATGGCGGAGTGGATATAGAGGCGACGCGGAGGCGACGACAAAAGGGCCGGAGATAAACCAGCTCGTATGCTTGGTATTGTTTGGATCTCTGACGCATACAACGTCGAGCTCGCGCAGTAGAGAAAGAGAGAGACTACTGTCGTGTCGTCACTTTCCTCGGTATTTATATGTGATATTAGACGCCTCGCGACGTGCGCAATCGTTACTGCGAAATCCTCCCGTTGACGTGCGCGAGCTAGTCGGAATATCAATTGTTTTCCATTGTTAATTGGCCGACGCGAGCGAAACTCGAGTAGCCCCGCGTCTCTGTCTGTCTCTGCGCGTTTAATAAATGCGCGTATGCGTAATGTATATTGTATATACTTTCGAACGATTGTTTATCCGTCCATCTATATATACACTCCGAGACGTATACAGCGCGCACTAAAAGTCTGCGGTTACAGCGTATAAAAGCAGCGGGCCTGACCCCTCGCTCTCTATATATATATATATCTCTTGCGCGAATCAATATTTATGCGACGATAAATATTTATTCGCTGAATTAATGCCGGTGCGCAGCGGCTTATCGCGCGTCGATGCTCGTCGATTTCCTCCTCCTCCTCCTCCTCCGACAGAGAGAGAAAAAAAGCGTATAGGTGTAGAAAAGAGGCCAAGAAAGACCGCGAGAGAACAGAGGGAAAAACAGCCGTGGCTTATCGGTTCGCACACCCACAGCAGTAGCAGCCCTTTTCTCGAATAAAAGCTAGCCGGTGTGCACTGTTAACTTAGCCGGCGAAGCTAAATAAATCAGTTAATTCTTGTGTAAACGACCGGGGGCGAGAGAGTTGGCGGCGGCGGCGGCGGCAGCAGGCGAATGAAAATAAGAGAGAGAGAACCGCGTCGCCGGCTTAATTGGTCATTTGTATGGGATTCGATGCCTCCGGTTGGTTCCTTCCGGTCGGCCCTGGCAACTACCACCTCTATGTTCTTGCGGGACGAAATGCCGAAAACGCCGTGTGCATACTGATAAGCTTGCGATGCTCGGTTATTTTCAAGGCCCGCCTTGTATAGTACAGTATATGCGGCCTATCGGGCAATCTTCTTCTCTCTCTCCGCTCGCACTATTTCCTCCGTAATTGTACGACGAGTCAGACTGCGTATATAATACAGAGAAATTGAATTTTTACCATATAATAGGAGAGTGTATAGGCGCTTTTTTTCTCTTTGCGGCACAAGAAGTGTATATTGTCGGATTTCGCAATACCTGGAATATTATCATCGTGTGTGTAAAGCCGACGCTTTTTTACGACGACTCGCGGCTTTGTGGCCGTTCTTTACAAATAAACAATGCGTGCACATGACGGCGGCGGCAGACAAAACGTCTCTCTCGTCTATATTCCAAAGCTCATTTTCCGCGCCAGCTAAATAACGCAACAATCGGTATAATAGGCTGCTTCCCTCAACCCGGTCTAGGCTAGACGGTCTAAAAATAATATAGACAGCCGCCGTTCGTCATTACGGAAAATCGTCACGGTAATGTGCCTCGCTCTCGTCCTGATGCGCGCACGCCAGAGAGAGAGAGAATTTGTGTCACGCTTTTTTTTCGCTCTACCCAAAAATACACACACTACACTAGCGCAGTGTTGGGTCTCTCCGATGCTCTGTTGTTTCAACTTATATAGTCGTGGCTAACCTTGACATCTGGAAATTCAAAAGTTGGCGTGCTGAGAAACTTCTTTTTTCGATAATTTTTCCTCATCTGCATGCAACAACGCATCTACACTTAGTCCACTTAACAGCCGCGGCAATTATCATCGCTGATGCGTGCTCTCGTCGACTGCGAGCTAATAATCTCGTTCTGCAAACGTACACGTAACTAATTCTCGCAAGACGTATACAACACGTAACCCCTTTCATCTCCTTCCGCTGAAGCCGAATACACACATATATATATATACACAAGCACGCGTCTGCATACGCACAAGCCGCTAAATCACTCGAGCTTGCAGCAGTCGAGCAGGAATAAATCAAAGGACGGCACGCGGTGAAACTTGGGGAAAACTCGGCGGGGCAACTTATCTTCGTCCGGGCCCGCGAGAGCGTGAGTTTTGACAAGTAAAAATGCTTTCAGCGATGAACCGCGAGAGCAGGGGATGATTTTGGTTATCAGGCAAGACGCTATACACTGCCGAGAAATTCGAGAAGGTAAGCGAAGGAGAGTAGAGTGTGTGTGTATATGTACACGCAAGCAAGAGAGCTTAAGAAAGTAAAGCGCACATCGAACTGTTTGCCCGACGAGGAAAAGTGCATCGAACTCGAGCAGTCTGCCGACGTTTACCTTAAATCTTTCTCTCTCACTGATGTGTGTGTGTGTGTGTTTTCCCTTTTTCTTATTCGATCCGTCAATTTCGCCTTTTTCGGTACATTAGTGCGGTGGTGCGCGCGAGCTAGGAAAACATTGCCTCGGAAAATGTTCGGCGGTCGTGACGTTGTAAGATTCTCGCGTGTATAGAGCTGAAATGTAAAAGGAATCGCTCTCCGCGTGCAAGCATTAAAACAACATTTGAGATATACCGCGTATTCAAAAATAAATTCAGCCTTTCTCCCCTCGTATAATATCTATATAGACGCGCGCATATATATAGTAACAATGATTTCTCTCCGAATTGCACGCCGACGGCATAATAAATTCCCTCTGCCTCCCTATGGATAATTAATCAATCCCGTGAATTTTTCGCCCCGCAGCGGCAACTCTTCTCTCCTCTCTCTCTCTCTGTCTCTCTCCATCCGCGCACATATTTTTTCCATATCGAACGGCGCTCGATATACCCTCGCTTCATGGAAATTGAAAAGCGCGAATCGCCGAGTAAATTTATACATCCCTTCGTATACGAAGGGTTGTAATGCTCTCTCTTTCTGGCGCATCGACTACTGCTGCAGAGATAGACACACCGGCGCCGCCAGGGGGGAGTGAAAATTTTTTCAGTCACGTCTGATTCTCGGAGAAATCCGATCTGTTCGCTCGCGGCCAGACTGTATATATGTATATATAACTGTAAACTGTCCGACAGGGGCTTCCGGTAGGGTAGGAAATTAATTAAACCAATAGCCACGAACGGGGCTTCCTCTACTATCATATATACGTATATACATATACGAACCCTCGATTCCATCTCTCGGAGCACACTTTTGTATTGCCTACTACCACTTACACCGCACCCGCCCAGTGCTCTGATATCTATATCAACTCTTTTTTTTCTTCTAAAGCGGCAGGTTATCCTGTTGCGCTTCCAGGGGGCCGAAAGAAGAATTTCCAGGGCGTTATTATTATTATATAATATATACACTGCGCCGAAGTATTTCAACCGCTAAATTCTTCTTACACCAGACTTGCCTCGCTTCTTTTATTTTTCATTAGCCGACGAGCTAATGAATTTACGAGAGGAATGCAGCAGCAGTAGCAGCAGCTCGCCTTTCTTTTATTTTCCCCTAGATTTTTCATTCGGTCTCAGCTCTCGCGGCGCGTCTAATCAAATTAGCGCGCGCTGCATAAACCCTCCCACCAGTTTTTCTTCCGCGTGTGCGGCTCTCCTCCTCTTCCTTCGTCTTTTAACTCTTAGACGCTCCTCTCTACTGCAGCTCTTTTTCTTCCGTTTCTTTCTTCATCGCGGCGTAGCATTATGTGCGGAAGATGAGAATTTACATAAGCTGCTTTGCGACGAAGTGGACTTTTTTTTTACCTCCGAGGCCTAAACAAATATTGGCCGACCTCCTCATCCTCCTTCCTATACGAATGCGCGAGCTCTTTACGGCTGCCTCTCTCTCTCTCTCTCTCTCTCTCTGTGGAAAGACCGGAGAGGAGCAGCGCTCCAAGAATGATCTTGCGGTCTGGAATTTCCGGAATACACGACGTCTACCTATATGTATACGTGTATACCTACTCTCGAAAATTCTGACCTCTTTTCGTTTAAACCAAAAATTGCATAGTATTTACGCAACGTTGACATACACACACACACTGACGAGAGGAGAATTCGAATGCAGGTGGCGTCGTGTATCGAGAAGCGCTTTCTTTTTACGAAACGACCACACGACGAAAGAAAGAAATTAAGAGTCGCTGCTATCGCGACCGGGGAATAATGATGCGCTCGTGGGTTATAAATCACGTAACATGCACTCGGCACGCGCGCTAATCTACGCCGCTGGTGAATACGAGTGCTGTTGCCATATGTTCTACACATATTGAATCGCGGGCAACGAGCCAACTCACCCTTATGACCAATCAGCCCTGCTCTTGCGCTTTTGGCTGTATGCGCAGATATCTCGGCGATGCTTCGTCGTTATTAGTTTTGTGATTTGTATGAATATGCGAAAGGGTGGGTATAATGTATGATTAAAAATCACGCAGCCAAGAAATATAAATGTCTATTAATTTTTTTATTATTGAACTAGATATAACTGAACTGTATTAGAAGAAAAGTGGTTTAAATAAATTAAAACTTCCCTTTCTAAAACGAGTGGTGTATCTTTTTTAATTACCATCATACGTAATTTAGAATAAGCTATTCAAATTGTGTAGAAAATAGAGAAAAATATTTGAAGAACAAAAAGAGAAAAGTTTGACACAGTGTTCTCCTCTCTCAAAGTTCTTTGAAGTAATCCAGTAAAAATCGTGAAACTCAATAACCTTTTTAAAGAAATACTCATTATACAACCATGTCGAAAACATATTCGCGCAATTAGCACAATTATATTCGCCCCTTCATCAACAATTAAAAAGATACAGCTCGCCAACTCTCAAAACAGCTGCTCGCCAAAATCGCTTCCCATAAACAACTCGACTCGGCAGCAATAACTCACGAAAAGATTTCCATTTAAAACCAGACATTTTTTCAACTCCACTAGGAAAAAAAAACACAAAAACATTGCACAATGAATAGCTAGTCCCCCGAGAGTTGCTGCGGCGGCAGCTCTCCCAGTTTACGTAACGTCGCGCACATGCAGAATAATGACAAAGTATTAGCATGCGCGCAGAGCCATAGCCTCTCTCTCTCTCTCTCATACACTCTTCCCTAATGTGTATGAGTATAGCACACACGATACATATCGTTGTGTGAGTGTGTATTGCGCAACATATATAGAGAGACATTCGCTAATGCGCTACTCTCCGTTATATTTACAGACCGCAAGCTGTTCGTCGGCATGTTGTCGAAAAAGTTCACGGAGAACGACGTGAGGAACATGTTCGACGTCTACGGGGAGATCGAGGAGTGTTCGGTGCTCCGGGAGAACGGCCAAAGCAAAGGCTGCGCCTTCGTCACCTTCGCCAGTAAGCAGTCGGCTGTGCTCGCCATCAAGGCCCTTCACCACTCGCAGACGATGGAGGTGAGTACTTTTCCTATATTATACGTATATACATTCATCGGATGGGAGAAAATCGCTACCTTGGAGCTCGATCGCGATCGAAAGGCTTCTGAAGAGCCGCTGGTGTAATAATCATTGTGTGTTATGAGAGCAAATGAATCTGCTTCTCACGCGCATTATCAGTCGATGAGCTCTGCTATATAGTATACTAATACTGTACTCTCGATACAATACCAAATGGCCATCGTGATGTAGGTCAGGTGTATCTTTGAATAAACCTATCCGCCGAGAGCTCGGAGCTAACAACTTTACATACACGGCGCATAACGCAATAATTGATCAATAATTAATTAGTAATTTGCATCGACGTCACGGAGAGCCAAATAGAATTACGCCCTGCAATTTTGCTCCGTACATTATAGCTAATGACTTTTTGTCCGTTTTAAACGGCCCGGCGCTACTACTGCTGCAGACTAATTAGATATCGATAACCAAATTATCGGAAAATCTGTTGGAATGAATACCACCGGGATACTTATGCTCGTACATACTTCGTAGCTATCATGCAGGCCAACAACGAATCATCATATAGAAGCGCAAAAAAAAAAAAAAAAAAACTAATCGAGAGCTACGCTGTGTATAATGTAAACCGCGACTCATGAATCTCCGATTCAATAAAGCCTCTTGCAATTTTGCAGCCACGAGTCGATCGAAATTTTCTCGAGCCTCGCAGATCCATTAAAAGGCTCCTACGCGCGTGAGCACACCGGATATACGTATAGCTGGCGTGCCGCTTATATTATACGAGTATATATATACATATAGGTACACGAGCGTGCGCCATCGGCATACGAAAAACGATCCTCTTCGACGACGGGAGAAATTTATTGTTCATCGACGCGGCGGACGTACGGGTATAATAGCAGCGGTGACAGCCAAGCGTCTCGACGGCCTCCGGAAGCTCTTAAAACCTGGCTCTATGTTTGCTTAATCGAAAAGAAGAGGAGTGCTTATTGATTCTTATATATAGGATTTTCTTTATTTTTCTCGATGACTTGACTTCTCAGTAGGCTACTTTTGCGATTGTATCAGTGAATTTTACATTCATTTGCATTATTCAAATCGAGAATACAATCATTCCGCGCGTATAGGAATTGAAGAAATGACAAGCGCATCGTCAAACTTTGAAGCAAACATATTTCACACTTGGACGTCGATTCGTTCGATTCTCAACAAAGCCATCAAACTCTCAACACGTTCCCAAAAGACGTCGTCGCCGAAAAGTGCCAGCAGTTCACGCCCGCTCGCAATCGAAGCTCCTCACGGCATCACCTATAATGTCAGCTGATTTCTTTCTCATCCTATAGCTGCTCCACCTCTGCTGCGGCAGTTACACGCCCGGTAGGCATTGGCTCGCTGCCACCTCGCATCGCGTTTCGCTCTAACACCGCGGCTAGTCACCTTTCCCTCTGCATCGTGGCGGCAGTAGTAGAAACGATACTGATTTAACTCGTCCGTCTACTACTTTTATTTTGCGCACACAGCCGACCGAGAAGTTAATCTCGGCGCTGGTGTGTGCCTTCGCTCGCTTGAAAAATATAATTAAGCGTATAGTCCCGTGGGGATTAGATCCAACGAGGTTTGGCAATTAGGCGTTTAATGCCTCATTGGCAGGTTACAACGATCGCCGGATTATGCAGTGAAATCATAAACCTTGTCTCGAGAGTTATCGGATACAATTAGCATCGGGGATTTCCACTATCCGAGTGCCAACAAAAGAATTTCATCAGAAGCGCAAGCGCGAGCAAAAAAAAAGGGAAACAATACCTTCCCTCCGGATCGACAAAGGATCGGCTGTCGCACTGGCGGCTTCCAATATAGCGTTTCGATTTCAATTAAAAAAAAGTTTCATCAATCAGGGGAGACAAGAGCCCGTTACTGCAGCTGCAAACGAAACGTCATAAAAGTAGAAACGCGCCGGCTGTTTTCGCCCTGTCCCGCTGCTGCTGCTGCTGCTATATACTGTTGCAGCAGTATAGCGCTGCAAGATTAAAGTCGACTAGAGCAACTCGGCTATTCCATTTCATCGCGTGCAATAGTGATGAGAAAGCGCCTGCAGAGTAGTAGTAGTAGTAGTCTGCAAAGAAAAGCTCCGGGCAAATGCAAACTCGCGAAAGAAGACGCAGACGAAAAGCTTCATTCGCATCAGACTCTCTTTTAATGTCCGGCGACGTGTATCGCGTGTGCCATATACGAAAAATGAGCGGATCGTCGTCCCAAGAGCTAATCGAGACCGAAGGCAAGTTCAGGGCTAGAAGCGTGTTTTCTATTCGCACTGCCAGAGCCCGCGCTACGTCGCTCTCGCAATTCCATTTTAATATCATGAATATTTCCGGCCGCGAGTTCCTTGAACTTGCGACTCTCGAGCATTCTCGCCTCTCTCTCTCTCTCTCTCTGTCTGTTTTTCGTCGCGGACGGTTAACTGGCACGATTGCATTTTCGATCGCGCGCGAGCGGGCTTACTTATTTTGCCTCGGGAATATCAACTCCCCGCCGAAAAGTCCGTAGTAGGAGCAGCAGACTTCTTGAATAAATTGCGCTCATGAATTCGCAAGTGTTAGAGAGAGACGCGGCTGATGACGGGAGAGCGAAACGAATTAATATTTATACAGATTCACTTTTTCTTCGCGAAATTTTCTTCTTTGCCAACACGTGTAACTGGGATGGCTGGTGTTGGTGTATGTATATATAAGGGAGGAACCTCATCCCGAGCGTAGTGAATAAAAATCGCGCTTAAATAAATTGCCGCACGCGCGGGAGTAAAAGTTTTACAGTACGCCGCACTCGTGCGCAGTATATGCAACGACGTATGAAATGTTTGGTTTTTTTTTCTCTTGTGTTGTAGGGATGCTCGTCACCGCTGGTTGTAAAATTCGCGGACACGCAGAAGGATAAGGACCAGAAGAGGCTGCAGCAGATGCAGGCGAACCTTTGGAACATCGCCGGGGTTAACATGACTCCCCATTACCTCACAACGGTAAGATATGGGGATGAGGCTATTGTTATGCCGTGTGTCGTAGTATTGGATGTGCTGTTTCTTGTTTGATGTTCAATCATGCAGATCAAGTTCTTGTGTACCTGTGTGCTGAAAATAGAGCCGCAGTATAATGCAATGAAAATATTTATTAATTTGTTTTTTTTATCGATTTTAATTTTTTATAATTATTTTTATCGTACTGTTTATAAAGTTGAATATCTTTTCAAATAATTTTTAAATTTATTTCATTTTATAAATTCCCGATATTTGCATTTCGTGATTGAATACAGCCAGTTTAAAAGTGCATTTTAAATAAATGCGAATAACGATATATTGTAACGGTATATACTCCACTTTTAATCCCATATTTTACTCAATAATTTTCAACAATTCATTATATCACCATAAATACCTACGTATAACATTATGTCGGAGTTAATTTCAGAATTTAATTTAAGTTTCTCGAAATTATTAAATGAACGTACTCCCCAGAAACAATTTCATAATACCTTTTATGTCTCCCACAATTACCAAACAATAACTTGAAATATTATTCAGCAGATATACACTACGAACACAAAACATAACCCAATTTCTAATTAAAAAGAAATCACCATCATCTATCTCTCTCTCTCTCTCTCTACAGAACGAAAGCGCGCCATCGGCGATAGCACCGGCTGCGACGTCGCTACAGCTCCTGCAACAATTGCAAGCAACGTCAGGCGCAGCGGCAGCAACGCCAGTCACGGCTAACCCGGCAGCAGCCGCCTCGCCAAATGCTCTTACGAGCGTCCAGCATCAGCTGCTGCTGCAGCAACACCTCGGGCTAAGCGCGGTCGCGCCTACGGCGGCGACGCAACCCCCTGCGGTACCCGCCGCCCCCGAGATCAGTCCGGCGAATCTTCAGAGCTTAGCTACCCTCGCCTCCCTCGGCAGCTCGGCCGGTGAGTATGGTTAGTGTCGCACAAACGCTTTTTATTGCTTGTTTTTTCTTTAAGTTAATTTGTTTGGCAAAGTCGTGAGTCGACGAGTTTTTTTAAGTTGATGCTTAAATTATATAACGTGAAAGAACTGAAATTCCATTACATTTATCAGATATGTATTTATTAAAAGTTTATTAAACAGCTCGAACACGCGTACGTTTGTTGTTTCAACTGAATATTCTTTCTGTTATGTTGCTGTATCGACGCACTGAACACATGCATGAAATTCAAAGTGCACATACCGCTTATAGAAGGCTATCGTAAAAAAATTTAATAAAGAGCCCATTTCTCCCATAACTCCTACGCATTATTTGTATTCAGCTGATTATCAAAGCCGAAGAGAATACGGAAGTAGCTCCAGCACAGGCGTATATATTATACGGACTCTATCCACGTAATAAGCCGTTCGCCGACACTTCTACTTCTCCTTTAATAAAAGAGACAATTAGTTACGGGGAAAAAAACTATCTGCACGTAGATTGAAAATCGGGACGGGCCGGCGCGCAGCCGTTGTGCAGCCAATATTGGCCGTTTACAACCGCAATATCGACTCCTAGATAAATGTCTCGCTCAGCTCACTCGCTCGCTCTGCCAATTTTGCCTTTTATTTAATTGGTTTTTATGATAACTGCAACTATGCCGGAAAAATGCTGACTGCTGCTCGCGCGGTATAACCTTAATCGCGGATAAATTTGAAATGTAGAGCTTTTGTGTCGATATGTAGAACGAATATTACTTAGTAACTTCCGATGGCGTTTTCGATTCGCGGTTTTATCGGGTTTTAATTCACGATTATCACGTGCCTCCATAGTTGTATCCATATTCTTTAGTTCGAGTATTCATGTCATTTGTTAGGCTAGCTGATACTTTTTTAAAATTATTTTCGCATAAATGTTCTCACAGCAGGTCCAGCATTCGTTTGCAATCAACTGGTCATGTAATGTTTGTTTTTAATTTTAGCGAACGCCGGTGTGTCGCCGATAAGTATGCAGAACCTCGTCACTCTTGCCGCCATGACTGGTGGCACTAACAACCTTCAAGTGTCTCCAAACAGTAAGTGAAGCGAAAATCGTAAATTGCTAGCTTTGGTGCAAACCTTTGTAACATATAATTTATACAGAAAAATTTTTGAAGTAATATTCAACTGTAACAAGTAATTCTTTCTTTTGCCTCTACTAACAAAACGTGTGCCGCTAATGAACAACTGTGCAGTAATTTGAAAGCATGTTCTATTTATCGCAGAGAATTTACTCGTATTTACAGCATAATGGTATTTTTAATCACAACTAAAATACTTCAAGTACTTAATTTATCTGTTGTATGACTAACGTTTTTAAAACACGTATTTTTTCTCGTACGATTAATAATAATCCAAACAGCGTATGTGAATAGCTGAAGCGCGGCGTGATGAAAAAATTAATGAGCTAGATTCGCGCCAAACGAGAAAAAGAGAGAGAAAATCTTTTTCACTTTAGTTTTTCCTCATTACGAAGTACACGTTAATCCAGCGAAACAAATGTGTGTTCTAGCGCTAAGCGGATTGGCCAACTCGACAGCAGGTATGTCGCTATGTACGTGTCATTGCCTGGTATAGTATTAACCATTACTAAATTTAACATTTCTAAGAGAATATTAAAAAAAAATAATAATAATAATAATAAGCTCGACTCAACCTTCAGTTCGCTCGCAGTAATACTTTGCATCCCGTCGCGAGATCATTAATCACCGTGGGTGGAAAACTTCAAATTCTTATTGGGTTTTTCGCCGGGTCCTCGTTCATTTTTTTTCTCTACCTACACACACACACACACACACACCTCCCGGAACATAAATAATAATGATGGATGATCGTCGCGCGCTGCACTCGCGAGTTACGCCGCTCGTATACTTTCCTAAAGTTAAAAATACCCCCGGGGAATCGCTTGAGAATTTAATGAGCCTGAGAACAGAGAGACGCAAACTGAGATGAAAATTCTGAAAGACAGCAATTTAACAGAAAACTTTTGTTCTTTCTTCTATTGCCTGTCACGACATACGCACACACGTGTAGCTGCCCTACTCGGAAAGACAGGAAGCACAGGTGAGATTGTCGTGTGTTCTGAACGACACGTCGCATCTTGTTGTCATTGTAGTTTGGCTGTAATATATTTTTTATTGTTCGTAAATATACACTTACACCTGTCCAGCTATTTCAATGCGGCCTCTTTTTTTTGTTATCAACGTAATATTATCTATATAATGAGTATGTAACATTTAGCAAGATATTGGTTTGGTATATTAGTACATACGTTTGTCATGGTGAATGCGTCCAATAAGCAGTTTTCATTTCGATCGCGGTTTTTCTGCTTTTACTGGGTTTTGACTTGTCAGTCGAATATCATGTACATCTTCACCTCCCTTGTTTATTTTTATTCGTCTCCTGCAGTGTGTACAAAGTTTAACCCTGCGCACTAATTGATATACATAACCATTTAACCGTCGACATGATGGCGCTTGCACTTATTTCTCTCCTATAAATATTGATGGCTGTATAAATTTATTCGTCTTTGCAGCTTGAACAACTCGTCGATGAGCATGCGATGTCGAGCGATCTATATCTATTTTTATTCTTTCATTTCAGCTTTTCCAGTATTGATTGTGTATATATTTTTGTGAAAGTGCTTATATAATGATGGTACCCTGCAGTTCAAATTATATTGTACGTCACTAGTTAATCCTATGCATAAAAGATGATGCAAATGAGTCTATGTATAAATTTCTCTTTGAAAGGGTCTGCCGAGAGCTGTATAACGATTATTTAAAGCGCAGAAAATAATTTCGCGCTCTAAACAACGTTCTTTTTTTCGCTGGCTCGCTCGAAGCAGTATACTGTTATTACAGCGCTCATTAACATGCTCTCTTCTCTCGTCCATTTTAAAAACTAATCCCCCCCCTCCTCCATTCAACCTGACTATCTCCATTATACCTCATATAACTTGTGTACAAACGACTTTTAATCAGCGATGTAATACATCAAAGTTTGCAATTTACAAGTCACGCAATGGTATGGCGCATGCGATGTTGGCCGAGTATCACTTGTATCTTCAGATTATTGCATCGATAATTATATAATCGCAGTGGCAATTTGTATATTTTTCGAATACGCCTTGTCTCATAGTAGCGCTGGGTTAGAAAAAAAACGCAAAACTAAAGAAATTGCGATCGATGTTTCAGGGTCGACCGGAGGAAGCTTGAGTCCTGTCACGTCGCTGGCGCTTAACTCCTTGACGGGGGCGCCTTTGACCGGACTCCAGGAGTCGCTCAGCAACGCCTACTCGAGCTTGCAGCAATACGCAGGTATGTCAACGAGCTTAATTTAATCAGAGCATTGGTCCTTCTCAATTACGCGCAAAATCCGATAAATTAGAGATGTTAGGCTTGAGAATTGATGAGTAAATGTGCGATAGCAATTTTCTAACATAAAATCTGTATGCGATTCTTAAGCTCTCATTGGAAAGACTACAGTCACTGTGGAAAAGAAAGAATTGCACAGTAAGTAAAGCGTCTTGAAATTAGCTTACACAATAAGTAAAGGTCTCGTAAAATTGTTGTACTTGTTTCATTTTCTTACAGCTGTTGTTGCTAACAGGTTTTTGTTCGTTATCACTTTGAGATATTCTCATAGTCTTTATTGTTAGACTTTTTTATGCACTGTAAAAGTCTAGTATATTGTCTCTACGTTTGCGCTGTTATAATATTTTCCATAATATTTTTCAGTATATTATAGCAGTAGAATTAGCTTGCAATATTTTATTATTTATATTTAATCTTTTTAGTACATTATCATACTGGTAAAACGAAATTGTATAAACGTTCTGTAAGTTGTAGAAAACTCTACGACATGTAGAATGAGTTTCTGACAATGAATAAGCACTTTTATGTACAAATTTTTAATTATTCAATACTACTTCATTGTTCTGTCACATTAATCACGATCAAAGTTTAAGAAGTAAAAAAATATGGAATCTATTGTAGCTTATGAATTTTAATATTTACTATATTACTGTTTTTACTATATAATTTCGATGTATTTGATATAAATACAAGTTTCGTTTCTCTTTCGTCCGTAGAACTGTCCAAGTGTTATACCCTTCGAGCCAATCTCTAAGCTGTATATCTGTTTTTAGGGTTCCCAACGTTTGCAACAACGGCAGCGACGGCAGTGCAGGCCACGCCAACCTTTAACGATTTTCGATTACTGTCGAAGCAAATCGAGGGTCCCGAGGGCTGTAACCTCTTCATTTACCACCTGCCGCACACCTACACGGACACGGATCTCATAGCCATGTTCATACCCTTCGGCAACGTTCTCTCGGCCAAGGTCTTCATCGACAAGGAGACGAAAAAGAGCAAGTGCTTCGGTGAGTTGATATTGCCTTCATTATATCGACTGTTGAGAGATTTCTAGATATTTTCTAGTTGTAGATGTAGTATTAATACAGTTACTGATAAATGGGTTTTTCGTATTTCCAGGCTTCGTGTCGTACGACAAACCGTCGAGTGCACAAAAAGCTATTCAGATGATGCACGGCTTCCAGATTGGCACGAAACGTCTGAAAGTCCAACTGAAGAAGTCAAAGGATGCCAAGCCTTACTAGCCCGATGTCGACGATTCCCCTATTAGTAGGTAGATACTAAAACCAGACAAAAAAAAAACAATAAAAACGGGCATTTTCGCAACTTAAAACCGAAGCTGATGTTCAAGTCTTCCAGGAGTCTTGAACATGTCGTTTCGACGCACGAGTCTAGTCTTCAAGTATATGTTCAAGCGTGAAAATTTAATGCGGTCGCTCTTTGACCGAGTCTAAAGTATTATCATAGGACAAAGTTTTATTTTATTTTTAATGATCTGTAAGACGAAAAAGCTCTCTCATAGCTAGTCAATTTTTTGAGTATTCTCAGTACTACTGACGAAAAGTCATATGCTGAACTTTTTTCAGTTTCTTTTAACAATACAGCCAGAATGCTGCCAACTATACATTATATACTATCGTTATAAGCGTAACTGTGATATTTTCAGAATGCTCTATATAATTCGCGTATTCTTGATAGAAAAAAATGTCAATCTTGTACAAGCCGGTGTTTCTTTTTCGATCATATTATTTACGAGGCTATATTGCATTTACATATGTCGAAGGCATTCATACGTAACGCACGAAAGGGGAAAAGTATTTAATATTACGAATGTTACAATGAAAACTATAGCGTAAACGTGAAATTTCGTGCTACTATTGTTCCGTGTGCCGTTACTCAGGATTTCTTGTTTTTCGCCACCGCCGCCGCTAACTACTGTCCGTCTGCCTGTTATTATTGGACAACGAAATAATCTCTATTTCATCCGTCTACACAATTCGTTTTATCACTCCTTTATTTTGTAGTCACGCGAATATTTTCTATCTCCGCTCTCACACTGGGACAAGATCCTTTCACACCGACACGCGGAGCCAAAATGTGTATCTCTATATCTATGTCTCTTTATATGAATCTGCATACATGCGACTATCTGCAGCGTGCGGCCAAGTTTTATCTCGAGTTCGTTTCTCTTTTTCCTTCGCTCTTGTCCGGCTTTTTTCTTTTCTCTCTTTTTTTTATTCACTACCGTTGTATATCCCGGCAGCAATAACTTGATTCGTACACACTAATAAATCTGATTGCCGCAACGATCTAGAAAAATATAGCCCGCGAAGGCTATATCAATGTGTCCGCGCTAGCGTCGCGGCCCCAGCCGCCTGTCATTGACAGGTGGCTCGTGATCCGAGTCGTTTTTTATCTCCCCCGCGTCCACTATCGGCCACGACCCAGTGCGCGCACGTATAACGATCGATCTGTTTCTTGCTCCTCGACCCGCTCTTGCTTCCTCTCTCGCACCGTGTTTTGTGTTCGGCCAATTGAAACATCGCTGATTCCGATTAAATTGCCCGATATATACTCTGTGCGTACATCCCTGCGCGTTCTCATGGCGGCGACAAATTAAAAAATCATCAATCATGTTTTCTGTTTGTAAACCTTATCGGAATACGTCAAAAACTCAACTAATTTCGTAGGCGAGAGGTGCGCTTCTTTTTTTCTCTTTGTAGTTAACCACGTGAATTTTTTTGCAACTCAACGTATTTAATATTAACAAGGTATACGATGACGGCAGTTTTTGTAACTTTAAAACGCGTTGATTAAACAGATGTGGCTTTAATATAACGCGGAGGCTTTCGTATTTTTTTATATTTTTTAAGTACAATAATTGTATCTCACCCACAAAAGACTGATTTTTCTTTTTTTCAGTGTGATCTCTTTGTAGTCATCTTTTTTTGTCAAATCGTTTAACACGTTATTCTTATATATACTAGCTGACATTATCGTTGGTCTCAAGTCTTGTATAAAAAACGTATTGCATTGAAATAATTGCAAAAATCCTAGCTGAGCAAACTAATTATTACTGTTTCACGCTTCTTTATATTTTGATATTGTCCTATCGCAAATGATGGTTTGAAGTAGAACATTGATACTATATATTATACATATTATTAGCAATGTGTTACCTTGCGCCGACATGTTGCCTCAAAATGCTTTATTTGTTCAGTTCTTTGGAAGACTGAATCATTAGAATTTTAAAAATAAGTTCATATTTCATTAGCTTCCAAAGAACCCAGTTGTTTTTTAACTTGATATTTACACAAAAATATGACCCTTGAACACGTAAGACTATAAATGTCTCTTATAGACTGTTTATTTGAAAGAAAAACGCAAAAACCGAGGATCCTCGTTAAAAACCGCAAGATCTGTCCGCTTCTCTATAATTTCTTTCATTTTTCCTGTTTTAATTTTTCATAAGGATTTCAGTGGTAACTTTATACGTTTATGAATAATATGGTACAATTATCATTCCGTGTGTATGTGTTTACGCGTGTAATAAGTCGTGTTTAACCTTATCAGAATTCAAGCAGGAGCTATAACTTATTTTTTTTATTGGAAAACGAGGATAAAGCAAAATGATTGCCTACGGAACCTGTCCATAGATGCTATATTACCCAAAACCTAAAGTTGTAAAATAATTTTTGTACTATATTGGCTTTGATATTTGCGTGGTTCGAAATTACATGATTTTGACACAGCTAACATACGATAATTATTTAAGAAAGCTTTTTAAACATCCTCGTTTTTCAAGATCGACGAGTCGTGGACAGACATGTATGTATAACGCTTGCGCATCAGTTTAATGAGGATCTCCGTATGTATTTTATCCAGTGTGGTGGTGACTAACCTGTCCGTGTGTTTGTTTGTGTGCCAGCAGGTGGCCTGTGACGTTGTGACCGTGTACACTCTCGACCGGAGTCGCCGTGCCATGTCTGTCTCTCAATCGATCGGTCAGTCACGATCCGATCCTTGATCTCTTCACTCTTGGAATCCATAAACATCTCCTATTTCTATCTATCTATTCTGTCTATACTTTCTGCCTTCTATATCATCACACTCTATTACTACTTTTCAACTCTTTCACACCCTGTCCGAGGATATATACAAATACATCTGTATGTATAATCACACGCTACATCCGCATCTCCCGCACACCGAGACGACGCACGATGAGCAAGCGGTGTCCCATCGCACGAGCACGTAAGCAAAAACTTCGTTCGTTTGTCGCCGTCGTCGCCGTCGTCGTCGTTGCCGCTGCCTCCGTCGTCGCTGTCGTCGTCTACGTCCCTCGTCGTTGTTGTTGTTGCTCGAGAACCATTGCGCCCTTACGTCAGACACCAGCTATAAAAGGAGCAGCTAAAAAAACTGTGTGTGTGTGCGCGAGAATTTGCGTTACATAGCTCGACCATGTAGACCTTACTTACATTCATTTTTCACTCTTTCCACATCCCCGATATCCTACCCCTATCCACTTCTCAGAACTATATCCACCTTCGATGCTCTCCATCGCAACACACTTATTCTTGTTGTAAACGCATCGCCGAGAAGTAAAATTATGCGGCAAAATTCTACGAGGAATATATAGACATGTATATCGCGGCTCATCCAAGTGTATTCAAGGGGACTGATATCAAGAAAAGAGAGTCGTTGCCGATGATTCTTTCACTTTTAAGACAAGGAGGCGCCAAAACAAACAGAAAAATACAGATACGCGAGCGTCACACTTTTATATAACTCTGTACATATAATAAATATATATGTATATGTTTGTACGTGCGTATGTATAATGGCGTGAGATTGTCTTGCGAGTGCAGCTATAAATATATAATATACAGGGGTTAATATCACGCGACGGCCGAGGAGACTCTGTGAAGACAATTTGAAGCATTGACTGGTGGCAAAGGTATTTTTTATCCAAAGGTATTTCGCCGTCGATAGTGTGGTATTGCTCACGTGTGTGCGTTTTTTACGTATTGCATTCGCCTTTTGAAAAGACACCGCACGCGCAGCACACTCGATGATCATTGAACCCTCGCCATCCGTAACGCGGTGACCAACATCTTCGAAAAATGTGTTATATGCAACAAGTGAAATGCGACAGATTAGCGCAGATATATAGATTTAAAAAAAAAACATTAAAAAAAATTATACAAAGACGAAAAAACCAAATATCCGCCGAACGATTTTGGACACGCTCCGATGGTGCGAGGAAACTTTTTTAAAAAGACTTTGTAATAAGATTGTATAAAATAATGTGAAACCTATAAAAAGGTGTGTAACAAGATTGCGCGCAAGTGTTTATATATATACATACACATATATATATATAAAAAAGAGAAAAAAAAATTGTGATTGGGGACATATGTACAATGCAGTTTTATCGAGCGTGTGACGTTCATTTATTTTCTCTCTAATATGCATCCCCAAGCGTGGTATTTGCTAATCATGTGACGGTCACGAAAAGAAACGAGTATACAAAAGAATTGTATAATGCAAGCGCATTCCTAATTTGGCTAATCACTATAAACTGCTGCTTTACTAAATCAGCAGAGATCATTTTTACGAATTCGCACGACTGTTTCTGCAGTTTTGATCGGTAGTATTTTAATCATAGTTATGCCGATTCCTTCTCTTAGGCAAAGACATTTTATTATTCATTATTGCGTTATTTTCGCCTACGATATCAGCAACGTCGCTTACGAATATATAAGGCAGAGAGAGAGAGAGATGGAGGGAAAGAACACGAGCAGTTACCAGAGATATCGAAACTGAAGATCTGCAAGTCTATGATGACGAGAAAGTCTCTTAAATTTCGGGCATTCGTTGTAACAGTTTAATTTACGACCATAATGAAATCAACCAATCTTCTTAAAACTCAATCCTACTAAAGTTTGCATTACCTCATTTATAATTTCCTCGTTAATAAATACATTGTGCAGTTCGCTAATTTTTTTTCAACGTAATTTTCTATGAAAAGTTTTCTTGCTGTTCTTAAATCGTCGTATCTTAATGTTCAATAGTAAACTAAAACCAAATGACCGCATATATGTATACGTTTTTTTAACCAAGAGAAAAGTTATAAGTGTGTATACATGTTTATTACGTCGCTAAACGTTACATTTTTTTCTGTACTTAAATTTGGCACTGTTTACTACTGTGAAACGTACATTCATTTTTCCATGTAAATTATTTAAAGAAATGGCAAATTTTAATTATGCTTAATAGTTCTTTTGTACTGTAAAAAATGCATATTTCAAGGGAAATACCAAAGACGTGTCTTAATTAATCGATGTACTTATTTCGGAAACAACTTCAAAACACTTTTTAAGAAATCTTACACAAACTTTCAAATTTAAACTTAATAATACAAGTGAAGAAAAATTAGCACACAGTTCTTAGCCTAGTCAGAAATAGCTACTGTATTCACAATTTGTATACCGTATTATATGTTTTTTTCATCGTCATTATTTCTGAATTAACAGTTGTAACCCTTTTTGTAAAGCCATTTACCTTATAACTTCTCTCTCTTAATTGTAATCGCAAATGCGCACGTCTTATGAAACAGTTTTTTTGTGACTCACACTTCGCCACTTTAAAATCTTGATTTTTGAAAATAGTGGTAACCAAAAACATTGTTATTATACCGTCGACTGTGCGAGTGTTACTTTACTGTTACTATTGTTATTAGTAAGTATAATTATTATTATTATTCTTATTAGATTGTTATATTTGCTTTGCTAGGAATTTTGAAACTATAGTTTATTGCGATTCCTCATTTTTCTGTACTATACTTTAATTGCCGCTGCTCAGGAAAAATAACTTTTATCTCGACGCATATCTATTTTATTTCTCATTTTCTAATGAAAAAAAAAACGAAAAAATTATTTTATAAATTAGGCCAGTAAAGCTTTCTGAGTAGCGAGTAAATAGTAAGGCGATAAAGTTGAAAATCAGGTCAAAGAGTGAAAACAGTCGCAAATGTTATTACTAGCTAAAAGCGAATTACAAAGTATGTACTTATTATGTCGAATATTCTTGGGTGTACCAAGAAAGTCATAGCTATACGTATAGCAGAATTAAGATTTCGTGATGAAACGTTGAATGCGTCTTTATGTACATTTTACCAACGTAAAGTACGATAATGTTTAGCGGTTTTTCAGTTACATCGTCATAGCTGTTTGCTTAACTTGATTTATTTATAATTATTAAAAAAAAGGAACAGCGATAGATTGTTGCTTCGCAAAAAATCTTGTGTAAGTGTTTAATGAAAGTCATAGAAGCGAAAATTCGAAAAGTTGCATATAATACACTTATTGTGACAATTCCATATTTATAAAACGGCGATTTATATTCGTGCTAAATATTATATAATCAAGATTTTTCTGCGATGCTACACTTTTTCGTACTTACCGTATGTACGATCTCCATCATAGTTTGTATTAAATTCTTTTATTGCAGTCACTTACTGTTGCGACAATTATAATGATTTCTTTTTTTGTTCTGTGACTAGCTTACATACGTTAATTACAATTATTGTTAGTCTCCTTAACTATTAGTTTATACTTCAGTCACAATTACTTAAAATTAGTTGTGTGAAATCTGGTCTCACCGTAGTCGTCGTTATTAAACTAAAATTGTCCATATTTTTATTTCTTTAATCAAGTGCTTAATTTTATTTGTTTTTTTTTCTCTTATTTTTTTCGACGCTTCGGTGCTATCACGACACGTTGTTACTTGTCAAAACATACTTTGGTCAAATTAGGCTTTTAAATTGAAAGATAGAAACATTTAAATTTATGATAGGTACATGAAATAGACATTGTCTTACGTTTGAATATTTTA
This sequence comes from Cecidostiba fungosa, assembly GCA_900474305.1. NCBI lineage: Eukaryota > Metazoa > Arthropoda > Insecta > Hymenoptera > Pteromalidae > Cecidostiba > Cecidostiba fungosa. Next base: position 256,791 of record UCOJ01000003.1, read on the forward strand.
TCTTAGAAATAGCCTAAAAATAAAATAATTGACTAAACATTATTTCTTGACAAGTTGCACGGTTCGTCTATGTGTAATGGCCGATTAATGGCACTTTAGTAAGATAATTGCAACTTTTCGATATTTAAAGTTATGTAAACTGCAGCCTGTAAATTGATTCCCCGGCCACGATAAGGTGTACATACACGCGTGTATATGTCTATTATCTGTGTATGCAAAATTCACAGCGAATTTTTTCTTTAACCAGAAAAGAAATAACGTGACTTTGCTATAGCTATTTTTGTAAAATAACACTTACATGAACGATATGCCCCTGTCATATCTTGCGCTATGTCTTTGGGCACTATATTTGTACGTATACGTGTGTCTACATTATTATAAAAGCACGAAAGGAAAATTGCTTTTTTTGTTGCGTTTAATCGTCAGCCGGGAAATAATTGTTATCTTTTTTTCTTTTTTTTGTTCTAAGAACGATAAACGACTTGACATGTCAATAACAATATATATATTTTTTTGTTTAACATGTATAAAAAAAAGAGTTCTGCTATACTTGTGATTATTCCTCCCTCGCTGTTCCTTTCCTATTATCCAAGCTTTCTTCGTACAAAGTATTCATTTGTAATTGAGTGCATTGCAAAAGCATCATTCATATCTAATACATAAATAATGACGAATTTTTTGACGAGGGGATATCACGTTAACAGTAATTTCTTTTTACACAAAACACGTTTTCATGTGTGTGGTACAAAGAAGAACTATAAATATACGCGATTGCAAATTATTACAGAATATTATTAAATTACGATGAATGCTGACCGAGTTGTCTATAGGTGTATTGGAGAGCATAAGCAAATAGCGGGACAGGCGGAAAAAATGAGAAATAAAGAGTTTGGCGATACGCTTCCCAAGCGCGATCGAAGACGCATTTTTAAGAGAATAGACTTGAAGACTCATCATCGAATCTTCAATTTCAAAACTCATTAAAGCTGCGTTTTTCTGTATTGAGTCGATACTTGTGAAATTATAACTGAAAGAAAAATTGAAAATAGGGAAACGTCTTGTCAAACTAAATTAAAGCGGCATAGTTGCACTGTTTCCTTTTCGTTTGAACGTTTGATAGCAAAATTACAGTGAGCTATAATTAAGTGATATATGCGAAAGAAAGTCGCGAATCTAAGTTTGTTGAAATGAATGAAGGATTTAAGTCCTGTAAAATTTGAACTTGTTAGAAAGTACAGGCGAATGATAAATCTCAATAAAATCGAACTTTGTTGAAACTCGATAGCTAATTAACTAAATTATTTACGGAGGACATTGGCAAAATCATAAATTAAAAAGTATCGAATCAGAGCATAGTTTATTCGCGAACTTTCTTTCAAAAAATCATTACAGTGACTTGGTACTAGTAAACGATTTCTAGCATATTGTAAACTTTATCACGACTAGGAGTTATGGTGTCTAAATAGTAACAATTTTAGATTTTATACATATAAATATGAAGTGTGCAAGTTTAGAATTGTGTGATTTAAAAAAAAAGAAAGGTATGGCTGAATGCATTGCGCTGTAGTTAGTTTGGCAAGTAAATAAATCGTATTCGACAAGTTAATGAATCGTATAATCGTATAATAAAACGTATTTTGGAAGTAACTTGTTGTGCTTTCATCTTATTCTAAATTTTCCCCGATTCTCCCTTTCCATCATAAATGCTGAAGAGTGTAATCTATATTTTTATTATTTATTTCCGCATATTTATTCATTAAAATTGACAATCAATGTTTGAAAATGCGTATTTTTCAAAAGTGTTGAGAAATATTCATTTCTCACCTGTTTATAAGGCAAAGTATTATAAACAGCCTCGTCGATCAAGTTCTCCTGGTCCAGCACATATTAGTGTTCCACGAGCTCGAAAACAATAGGAAAAACGCTGAGATTTTATGTATGTATGTACATACATACATACAACCTGGTTTTGCTCTCGAATTCGCAGTTCCGCATGAGTGGTGCTATCTGGCACTAGCATTTCAATAGTATAGCACGTAGGCGGAAAATTATTATTTTCTGTATTTTTCCGCCCTAGATTGAAAAAGTGCTACTTTCCACCCGATTTACATGCATGTAATAACGATCTTTCGGTGGCAAGACAAAAACAATTTTTATATAATAGTATACCATCAGATACAACATGTCGAAGGCAAAAATTCATAATTTTCATTTTTTTCACTCATGGGCTTAATTTTTCTTATTTTTTTTTACCCCTTCGGTTCTAGGCATTGAAGAGTACTTTTACATCTCTAGATCAATCTGCAATCAATGTGGGTATAAAAATGAATTTTATTTTAAAAAATTAAGCAAAAATTCTCGAATTTAGCGGATTTTGTTTAAAATGTAACACAAAAATTTTAAACGATTTATTTTCTTACTTACCTCTACTTCTTCTATGCTTGAGATTTACATTTTGGAATACCTCTATACTGTGCTAATTTTCATATACCTATATATTTGAAATCGTAAAGTACTTAATCTGCATTATCAACCGATGGTATTGCATTTTCACGCAATCTCTAATAGATATAAATAGCATTAAACTTGTTAAATTTAAAGTGACTTTATGCATTCTAGTATCTATATAATAGCAACTTTAAAGTTGTTTTTCAAGTTTACGATTATAAATTATGAAATGCAGGATATACTTATCTTTTAAATAATTTATTTGACGATTTCGCATTAAATACATGGCCTACGCATTGAAAAAAAAATATATATACTTGTGACAAGCATGCACAAGTCAAAATGTGACAAGAAACAGTTAGCCAAATAAAATTGGGATAAATACAGTCATAGAGCTTAAGCTATAACAGAGTATATAAGACTTGATCGTGACATCCCAATTTTAATGAACATTATAAAATAAAGTAAAGTTGTACATTGCATTGGCATCGAGGTATGATACTTCATCACGGAGATCAGGTTCCACTTTCATACTGCAGATAAGATTAGACAAAAATGCACGACTTTGGGATGCAAAGTGGTTTGAGTCAGTTTGTAAAGAGAAATGCAGAGACACTTCTTGAAGAGGGTTTTTGAGGTAAATGTTTCTTTTGTGCTGTATTCGATGCTACCTTCGTCTTTCTCCTTTTTGAGTTTTGCGCTTCTCCTTTTTCTCTTCCTTCAATAGTTTCTGCTTCTCCCTGATAAGTAAAATGCAATTCAAGTTAAAATGTATATTGCAGTGAATCGACTCAGATAACTAATCTCTTGAACATGAAGAGAGCTCTACCCACCGATCCTCTTTGTCTTTTTCCTTCTTCTTTGCACTCTCCTGCTTTGCCCTCTCTCGTCTCTCCCTCTCAGCCTGAATGATAGTAGACGCATTGGTATTCTTCTCCAGACCAGAGTCACCACCACCTCCGTCGCCACCTTCCTCGTCCTCCTCGTCCTTGCTCTCCTCATTGTCGGACATCTGACTGTACTGTGCTAATATGGCCTCTTTGATTCTCTTCTCCTCCTCAGTGTGATTACTCTTGTGTGAAGTAGTTGGGAGGCTCTGTGATTCGAGCATGCGGACCAACCGTACGTCCACATCCTCTTTTGGAGTATTGTCAACCGGTGTCTCATCGGCCTTACCCCACTTGACCCAGGCCTCAAGAATCTCTGTCACATGCTTTCCAATATTATCTTCCTGAAATTCAATTTATCATCACGATCCTGCTGTCCATTCAAAACATATGCGCAATCTAAGGAAATCACATTCCACTGACAAATCTGAGACTGTGATCATCGCCAAACGCTACGTCCGCGAGATAATCTACCAAGATGCTGAATGAGAAAATAAGGCTCGAGTCTCGCGAGGAATTTTCCGCACCACCATTCCCACGAAAAATCAAAAATAACTAAGAGCTCGAGAAAAGAACGACTGAGAGAGGTGTGAAGCGCGCGGGGTATACATTCTAACCTCACAATCCTAACGGTCCCTCACCGTTATGCCGGCGAGAATGCCCTCGAGCGCTTCGGTCTTCTCGTCCTCGGTCTCGTCGCCCTCGAGGATGCCCTTGATGTAGCTGCCGAAGACGCCCTCGTCAGTCTTTAATTCCTGGAGCTTGCTGCTAAGCCAGGAATCGAAGTTCGCCGTGGCGACCGCCATTGTCGCGCGCACACCGCCAGCCAAAATATATGCGCGACCCGATGGATTTGCTGCTACTGTGGACGATGCCTACCTACATACTACTAGATATATCGTATATTATACATACGCGAGAGCCGCCGACTTTATCGTACGAGTAGTTTGCAGACCGTCCGAAACTCTGCTGCATGCAGGGAGAGGTAATTTTGAACGCGCTAAATATAGATTTTTTCAGCTGACGAGCTACTTTTGTGCCGATAAGAGCAGCTTTCGAAATGCGACTTTCACGCGCTTCTGAGATGTTATAATTCTAGTTAATTTAGTGGTAGAGGCAAGGAATCTCGCAAAACAAGTGTACACGCATTTTCTCAATATGTATAATATTTATTATTATATGTACACACAAGATTCGGTCGAGGCCGATTAATCTTGGTTTTACATTAATAATGAAAGACAAACGCAGCAAGGTAGAAACAAACGGACAAATGATACAAAAGGTGATGATGCTTTAGTTGGGATTTAATATTAATTATAATTTTCACATGTCGTTATTCTTGTAAATCACTTATATACTTCAATTATTTACTTGCGCACACTTTTTATTTTGTTTTTTCTTGTTCATCCTCTATATTAATGCACGAATTGCATTCATGCATCACTCGCTCGTGTCAAGTCTTTTTGCATCGCATCTCGCGTTTTTTCACCTCCTCTTTTATTTCGGGTTATACGTTCAATCGTATATGTATGTATATGCGATCATTAGGCTCGATTAACATTATGCGCAACGGTTCTCTATAAGTTACAAACCATTATAATCTATTTCGAGGCTGTTCTCATACTATAATGTCAGGCAGATATCGTCGACTTCGCGCTCGCGCGAAATCAGCTTTTATCGAGGGGATTATAATTATAGCTATATTTGTGGTTGTTGTTGCTGTTGTTGTGTTTTTTGCTTTATACGAATCACAAAATGCACTTTCATAATAATTTGCTCGCACAAACGCACTCTCACTGCTTATTCTAATTATATAGATGTTCTATGTACGAGACTTTGCTCGCAGATCCCGTCGTTTATCGAGTTTGTGATTTTTTCCCATTTTTCCTTTATATACGTTAGCATTTGCGTATATACTATAATGTACACGTACACATTATAATTAGTAAATGGAGCTCACTTGGAAAAAATCTTGCCATCCCCCAAAAACATTTTCGTGACCTCCTCGACCAACGATGCCTTACTGGATCATTAATCTATTATGTATGCTTTAATTAAGCGCACGTTACTTTCAAAGCTTGAAATCAATTTTTGCCGTGTGTCTGTCTGAGTATTGTACTTGTATACATACGAATCTAAAAATCACACTTTGCTGAAAAAACTTGCCATGATTGTCCTAATGGGCTACTTTTACAATTTTCAATCGAACCACGACTTTTTACGAATTATTAGAAACTAAGTAGTACAGGGAGGAAAGAAACAAATCTAATGGACGCATACTCTACATTGATAGTTTTAGAGATGTAGATAATAAGAGCTTATTCAGAATCTGCGCAAACAAAAATTTTGATTGTACTCGATATGCAATAAATCAATATTTAGCCAAGAGCAATATATTAGAACAATTATATTTATTTTTCGAAAAAATTTGTTCAGTGTCGGTCATTAAAATTTTTGCGTCTTCAATAACAATTTAATTAATCTTAATTTATAAAAAATTTCCAGCTTCTTGTCACAAAGAGATATACACTGATGAAAAACACTTATGCCTTGCGATATCAATTATTATTATTATATATAGCGAATTGCACAAATGTAAAAAATGCCCTCTCACCGAGCAGCTTATAATCTCGCTAAATCCGTTAACAAATAAGGACAAAGAGAACGTATTTTCTATACAACTTTTATTCGCATTTATCACTATTCTATTGCTTCCGTGTATATCTTTTGGATTCATGCAATTGTACAATTAACATTAACAATTTTCAAATTTATCAATCTTTTGAACAAGCAATGCTGATTTCTCATTTGATATTGCACTCACTTCTATGAACAATTGAGGTTTTTTATAAGCACGACGAAACATTTTACTTTGATAAAGCACATGTACAAAACTTGGTCAACTTCGTTTAAATTACTCTTTTTCACATTATTTTCAACAAGCTTGAGGAGGCTTTTAAAATCGGCAAACAATTTACATTATTTATTCGAAGCATCATTTTCACACGAATGTTTCTTATGGAATTTCAAATCGGTACACATGAAAACAGCAAAATATAATATCCGATAAATTACCAAACTTACTTTATACTATAATACACTCTTGATTTTTTTTAATTACGTACAATGTACAACTACTCATTAGTATTTGAAAAACAGAATCACTCACATTATTTTGTTTTACAGTCGATTAATTGATACATTTGACTACTATCGCTCGTAAAAATGTGATTTCGCATGCAAACAGCAAACTACAATGCACGTTTGATTGGTACATGTCATTGATTTGGTTGCCATCTCGCAGGATATCGCAGCGGCAGTGAAAAAATAATGCTTTAATGGTAGGCTTCACAGAGTATTGTTGAATCATTACAGCGTGAAACGATGCAATAGGTTAATTTAAAACTTTCTTCTCAATTTTCCGAAAAGATCGAGTCGTCTTTTAACTTTTGTCATGATAAAATGATGAGCAAATGAATTTTTCTCTTTATTCATTAAAAATGGGGTTGACAAATGATAATTTTTTATATGTAACATCTTTCAGTCTTGTCACACGTGGTCTGCATAGGAGTGTGTTACTGTTTTTCCTCTACATTTTGATATTGATAATTATTTACACATCAATGTTCGAAAGAGAGAGCCTCCAAGATGTAAACGCATAAATACACATGTATTTTTTTTGTTATATGGAAGTTATTTAGGATTTTCCCTTCGTTGTCAACTTTTTTTTCCTTAAACGCGAGCACAGCATTTACGATACACAAATATCCAATGATTTATTGCCAAGCTTCTCAAGTCTTTGGCTCAAGAAACAATTAAAATGAAAAAAATGTATAGTTTACAAGAGTTAAATAAGTCTATGCTTTTAATTTGGACAAGTATTTAAAATTTTACACTTGCATTAACTTAATTATTTTGCGTACAATATTTTCGTATAAAAAAATCTCGGTACATATTTTAAAATGCATGCAGCGCAAGCGTTGAGACGGGTTACATTAGCGATAAAAGTATATACACGCAAACATTTCTTTTTTTTTCTTTTTGTTTTTTTTTTTACGAGACAAAGAGGAAGGAGGCGATAGTAAGTCTAAAATTATGTCTAACGTTACAATTGAAAATAAAAAGACTGTAATGATAATTATATTGGAGCGTAAAGCTTCTGCGAGCTACTAAAAATCTATAAATTGTGTGACATGATGCGCAACAAGCTTTGACGCGTGTACCCTGGATCGATTACACTGTACAATCGAGCTTACTTGTGCTAATCGATATATATTCATTCGATATAGCATCATCGATCTCTAGTCAATGTCATTTAAAACATGAAGTCTAATTATTACAGTCGTAGTGCTGGCAGTAGCCATGCTCAAAAGCATAACAAAATAATATTTATATATTTATATATATGTAATAATTATACATACTCATAATTATAATAATAATCAATAATGATAATAATATCTAAAAGTAATATTAATGTAACTATCATTAATTAGACGACACTATATTCTCAATTATCAGAGATCCAAGTAAGACAGTGGTAGTTTAATATCACAATAAGACTACTCAGGCCTCGTGAAAAACGGGGTCACGCCGATTAAGAAGGATAATCTGCGTAATCTTTTTTTTACGACGTATATTGGTTTTCGAAGCCATCGAAGAAAAGACTGATGCTTTTATTATTTTCACTATAAACGCGTTAACCCTCTTTTCTTCTTTCGTTTTCGTTCTGGTTATCGATTCTCCTATCGTACGCTTTCTTCGTCAAGCGAGCGATGTTACACATATATCGTGTCGATCCCTTTCGTCAAGCTAGTGTTTTCGAATACGTCGATCGATCACAATAACTTACATTTATAAAATTACACAACGAACTTGGCTATAAGTTGTGAAAACGAAAGACAATTTTCATTTTACGATTATCGTAACACTCCAGTCAAAGTCAATTAGTCTAGCTACGAGTTTTACAATTTTATGTCATATATCGACCATTATTTTTCGTTGGGTCATGGCTATAAATGTTTCGATGAGACGATATCATCAAGCCAGCCATTTCTTGCTAATGTCCTTCCTCGCTAGGAATTTCATTATGTTTTCTCTCTCACGCTCATTTGTTTCCCTTGAACAACTATGCTTTATTGAGTATTATATCACGTGTGTTTTCTCTCAATTTGGCCGATTCAAAAATTATTGTCGGTACAAAGTCATACAGAAGAATTCATATTTTTCGTGCCGTTTACATATTATTTTACTTTGTTTTCTCCGCGATGATAAATTGTTATTTTTTTTCAGTGGTTGACGATATAACCTCGCGCGTTATATTTCATTTTAAAAAGTGTTTATTACGTTTAGTCATGTAAGCCTTGTTTTCTTTTTTTAACGTTACAAATCAGAATACGTAAAGTTTGTTGGCCCTTTAGAACAGTCTTCTGAAACACGCTCGCAATTCCGGCTCCCACCCAGGTTCCACGCCATTGACGCGTTTCTTCTCTTTGAAACAAACCGATAACAAAACTCAACGATAACAAACACACCGGGATCTCGAAACAAGCATTGTCCGAAGAATTTCCCAACTCGCGAAGGCCAATAGAGCGCGGCATCTCCCCGGAAAGAAAAAGCGTAACACGACGGCGACGACGACGACGACGACGCGCGTCATTTAGAAATGGCTAGCTCGCACCCGGCTTCAAGACAAGATGTGCGGTAGAAACGTGCCCGAGTCGTCGAGGCTGGGGTCGAGACTGGTGACGATGTCGCCGGTGGATGCGTGCCTCGAGCTGGCAGGCTGAGCCCCGGCGGTGAGGGCGTGGCTGCTTGCGCTGCCGTTGAGCTTGCTCTTGACGACGAGACCTGAGCCGTCCGGCGCGTCCATCGCCGTGATCTTCGAGACGCACTTGCGGCCCCGGTACAGTCGGTACAGGGCGTACTGTTGTTGTGGATCCTCCATGGTTTCGGCGCGTCGACGCGCGGCTGCCGTTGAGGCGACACTCTGGACGACGCCGACGCTTGCAGAGACGCTCGTGGCTCCGCAGGATACCGCGGTCTGTCCGTGCACCGGCTGGCTCGACTCGGCGACACCGCCGCTGCTGGTCAGGGCCGTACTGCCGGTGATCGAGGAGGCCATCGTCGACGAGGAGGACGAGAGATGTGACGAGGACGAGGAGGTCAACCACTCGTGGCGCATCGCTTCCTCGGGGGTCATTCGCTTCTTCGAATCCCATCTAAAATTGAAAGCGTGTTATTACTTTCTCTATTCTATTTTGACGATATATACTGAGTGCAGAAGAAGTGTAATTAATCGACTGTCTGTGCTTCGTTATCCGCTAAGTAGTGTGCAACGCGTGTTTACCAATCGTTCTAACGAGGCTAATTATCGTAATTGAATTTGCTCCATTGCATCGACAGAAAGGCGAACCAACAAGCAGATACCAATCACGTCATTAATCTACTATTCACTCGATCTCACGAATGATCTACGGTTACGTGTATAATTATATACGTGTTAATACTCACTCGAGGCACCGACTGACGAAATCGACGAAAAGTGGGTCCCGACACCTCAGTGCTATCATGACGTTCTTGCTTCCAGGCCTTCTCTTTTTGCCCTTACTGTTGGTCACGCAACGAGGGATTCCTTTGGAATCTGCAAACGAGTTCGCGCGTTAATCATCGCCGAGATTTTCTTCGCTAAAAAGTCAATAAAACAAAAGCAAGAATCAATGTATGGACAAGACGCATACCGAAGAAGAGCCTGCGACGGGATGCGTGATTGATGAGCTGGTCTGGGGGCCTGCCGAGTACTTCCATGATGCAGGCGAGTTGTTCGACCTCGTTCTCGCCGGGGAAGAGCGGGTAGCCGGTGTAGAGCTCCGCGAGGATGCAACCGAGGGACCACATGTCGATGGGCGTGCCGTAGGGCAGCCCCAGGATGACCTCCGGGCTGCGATAGAACCTCGACTGGATGTACGTGTAGACGCGCTGGTGGCTGTAGCACGACGAGCCGAAGTCTATCACCTTGATCGAGCTGCTGCCGCGCTGCTTCAGCAATACGTTTTCCTGCAAGGGTTAAAATTGATGATTTAGCACGACGTGCGTGGAATGCACCGATGTATAGAGTACTATATACTTACGGGTTTCAGATCGCAGTGAATGATGTTCTCTCGATGGAGCAGCCTGAGACAATTGACCAGCGAGTTGGCGAACCTTCGGATGAGACTTAAACTAAAGCCTTGGTAATTGTTCTTCTTTATGAGCTCGTACAAGTTCAAGCTGCAACGAACACACGACGATAGATACATTAGTAATCTCGTTTGACTGATTAGAGGAGTATCGAGGGAAAATGTCGAGAGCGCGGCCTTACCTCATCAGCTCGAAACTAATGCACAGGTGATTCCTGAAGTAGAAGTACTCCAGCATGTGTATCACATTGTGGGACGAGGCTGCCTGCAGGTCCTTTTTCCTGAGATGATCCAAAATCTTGACTTCGATGAGGGCCTGATGATGGAATCTCTTCTTGTTCCTGTTGTGTTCGAATAGCGCGGTATGGTTAATGCATTTGTCAACAACAACAACAAAAATATGTAGAAATTTATAGATCGACGTTTACGATACCGACCTTATGATCTTGATAGCGATGTGCTGACCGGTCTTGTGATCTAACGCCCTGATCACTTGACCGAAGCTGCCCTTTCCGATAACCTCCAGGATTTCATATCTAGATGGAAGAAAAGAACGGATTCGGATTAGACAATTTTCTATGACGAATGAAAACGCAAGATAAAAAGCTTGCGCAACTGGAATTATCTTTACTGCCGCGGTGCAGACGTTACTTCATGGAAATAATGATTTAAAGTGACTCAAAGATTGCATAAACAATACTTTAAAGTGTTGCATCACGTGTCACGGCGACTGATTCTAATCGTCTGCGTCTTTCCCAAATGCTAAATTTATCCTCTCATAATAGTAATAATAATAAAAATGTGAAAGAAGCTCACCTGTATGAGATATGATCGTGGAGGACCTTGTTGTAGCTACCATTATCATCGTCATAGCCTCCGTTCTGGGAGGCGCCTTCCTCCCCGTGAATTTTACATGCCGACAATCCTAGGTACCAGATCTCCGAGTACTTTTCGATCTCGGCTCGCTCGAATTCCGTGAGCTTCGAGCCGTAGTACTTGGTCGCCTGTTCCGGAGTCATTGGTAATCGTAGACCTGGGAGGAAAAATTACTTCGATTAAACAACTCTAATTAAACGAGTGTAATGCAAAAAAATTTCGTTTATCTCACCATATCCGTCGGTGTGCGAGTTGGTGTTGAACGGGTCGTGTATCGGCAGGTGGATGTTGTTCGCATTCGTGTTGTTGGCGTTATTGTTGTCGGATCGATCCACCCGCGACGATGTTTTCGAGTTCCCGAGGGACGGCAGCAGTACCTGGAGCAGAAAAAATAATATCGACCCCGTTAGTCCAATCGATCCATCGTACTGCACTTATATAACTGCAATAATCCCATAGTATATATTAACAAGAAATAAGTCCTTATCACGTAACGCAAAACAAACCGCAAGCTCGTATATGCATCTCACCGCAGACGTAAATATTTAAAACTCAGCAGCAGCAGCAGCAGCAACGGTTCAAGTTCGCGTATTATATAGCTGGAGTTTCGTTCGCGGAAGGCTCGTCTATACGCACGTCTCGACAGCTTCGCGGAAAGGACGATTCGCTTTCCCTTCGCGTGTCCCCTCGGCATTACGAATTCAAAGCTTCACGCACACACACACTCACATACGAGCTTTTTTCCCTACTGGATTATTTATCGAGCGCGCGCGGGTCCGTTTGGAAAAGTCATATGGACATTGCTTCGAATCAATGATGCAGTGGGTATATCGCGCCGTTCGATTCACTCTTGTATTGTATAGCATAATACATATACTACGCACTTTTTATACAGAGAATATATTTTAAGACGCTATCTGCGCAGAGGTAGGATTCCGTGTCGCTTTTTAATTTGCGTGATGACGAGCGGAGCTTTTTATTTTATCAACCCAGCCAGGGCTTTTAAACGCTCCTCGCGATTATACGGAGCTTCTAGGTATGTACAGTCGTTTCGTTTTTACATTATGCGCGCGGTGCCGTTTATATGAATTTAACCGCGCGTTTCGAATGGATTTCTCGGCGGTCGTTGACCCGGCCAGACGCTTAGATGTATTCACGGCTATAAAGCTGAGATTATAGACAAAAAGTTCACATACTTTGTGTCCCAACGTAATAATTCATCGAAATTAGGTGTCCGTCATTACCTCGGTCCACTGATATATTTTCATCAGAAAACGATAACAGAGCGAGCCGTTGACCCCGTGAAATAATAACACTCGTTCTCGTGAATGTGTGTGTTTACACACTGTGTAAATAAATCTGCGTATACGCGAGACAGAGCGGAGGATTCTAAAAAAAGGGGCGAGTGGTAAACCGTGTCGGCGTTTCAGTAAAAGTCCATTCTCGCGAGCGCGCGATTTTTCTTCGTTTCCTCTATAATATACTCCGTGCGGAGGAAGCTGCCCCGTAACCTCGACCCGGTTTCCCTCTGCGCTCGTGTACAAGATAAATAGGTGTGGTGTATGTGTGTGTCTGCTATGTAGTCTGTTTCTTTTTTTGTTTGTTTATACTGCGCGGAGTTGATATAATGCGTGGGTTGAGAGATGAACATCGAGTGTCGCATCCTCACTTTCGCTCGAGTGATTCCAGCACGATATCCATCTCTCAAGGGCTTCATCAGAGCGAGTCGTTAATTTTCTCTTTTTCTTTATATATAGTACGTGTGGTATACTTTTATTACGATTCAATTCGAGATCATTGTCAGGCTTTTTTTTTCTCATCGAAGAGCATAACAGTAATTACTCGCAGTAATATATCCGACGAATGGCTCGAGGGTCACGCATGAAATGTGCATCGGATGAGTATATACACTGGATATATGTATGTATATCGGTGGGGGCACGTAGGTATGCGCTGCTCTATGCGCGCATTCCCGCACGTAAGTGGCGAATTCCGAATTTCTTATGGCAGCCGACCTGATTATCATAGAATCGATCGAGAGACGCATCAGAGAATACAATGGCGCTCTGGCTGTAATTATGGATCTTGATAACTCAATTTCGCGTCGGAGTGACTAATAATGCAGTCGCGTATATGTGCTTACGTAAACTGTGCGGTCTTCTTTAATTAAAGAAAGCCAAAAGCTACAAAACACGAGTATGTATGTAATGCACGTGTCAGTAGCTCAGACTACAGCAGTATTTTCGTAGTTCACCATATAAACATATATACACGCTAAGCAACGGCCGACTATATCTCGACTATATATATACACCTCTGCAATTATACACGAGGCGCATTCTCCGGTGTCCTTGCATGTGCTCGTGCGCGCGCTCTCCGGCCTAACAAGTACACACGCAAACATACAGCTGCTGCTGCTGCTCTCTGGTATAAGAAAGGATCGTCGAATAACGTCAGAGTGCCATTGTGTTGTACCGCCGATTGCGCACTCGGCCGCCGAATCAATTGCACTGTTTACGATATATATCTGGCTATATAAGAATATTTCGAGCGTGTGTATATGGCCTGGAAATGTGGGAGTGTATATATAGTGCATTGAACTGATTTTTCTCCTCCGATATACACGTATATCTGTGATAACGCGCTCCGACTACTATACGTTATCGGATTACGTCAAGCTATATACTTTCGGGAATTAGGGTCGGTGTTGTGTATATATGCGCGATGCCCTCCGGCGTAGGCTGATGCAGCAGAGTATACTCATATATAGAGCATTCCGTTCTATCTCTCTCTCTCTCTCTCTCTCTCTGTATACATATACATATGTATAGGTAAATGATCAATCCCAATGTGCAATATCCAGTTATGCGGTTCGCCTTGTGACATCCCCGGCTATATTAGCGATCGCCTTTCTAATGCACCGCTGCTGGTAGCCGTGGGCGTCCTCTCCTTGGAAGTGCGAAAACGCCTGTGCGTATGTGTGCGAGAGTATAGTCATGTGTCTGTATAGAGAGAGATGATGATGATTTCGCGCCGCGTCACTTTTCAGGTATGAGGATGCGAGATCGAACGGGACGTGCACTTAGAGGAGGAGGATAAGGTCAATCGGAGTCCATTAAGAGCCTTTCTGTATCGCAGGTATGCGTGGGTCGTCGAGATGTGATAGCTGTATATATACAACCGCGATGACTTTTTATTTCCTACATATCGACTGTATCTCCCTCGCACAATAAAAGATCCGATTGCGTTCCTAGAGTATATATACTTTACTCGCCAACGATAGGACAATGAAAAAAGAATAACACACATCACCGAGAGAGAGACACATACACAGGAAGAATTTAGAGAGTTTTTCCCCCGACTTTCCCCGATACATTATTGTTAGATACACACACACACACACACACTCATTGTTGCTGCGCTTAAAAATCGCCGAGCATCTCTCGGGGGCAGGGAAAATTTAATTGCCGCGTTTGCGGTAATGAAAAGGATCTCCCCAAGAGAGAAAGAGAGACAACAAAGAATCTCCCGGCGATTTCCTCGAACGAGCGACAAGCCCGAGACATTCCTCGCGCTCTTTCTCCCGCGGTCGCCATATAACTCTCCTGATCTCTCACTCCTCTATATCGTTACTTCTCTCCCTCGCTCGAATGGAGAGGAAGAAGAATCGAGTGCGTGTAGTATGCTAAGTGCGAATGCCTCTCTCTCAGAGAAAGAGATTAGAGCCAATGCTCTGCTGATGTGCAGTAACGCGGCGCTCGTTTAAGGAAAAGACGAGATTTCAATTTATGCCGCGCCGCTCTGACGCGCGTTTTCAATTCAAACATTTTTCTTCTCTCTCTCTCTCTCTACTACATAACGGCAGCTTCGTCAATTCAACGAGTCGTATGCGCGCTAGAAATCGTAATAATGCCGAGGAAAAATAAAGGACAAGGCGGAGAGAAAGAGGCTGATTAATTTCAATTGCGCCTCATCGACGCAAATGAATCAGACAATGTCGTCGTCGTCGTTGTCGTCGTTGTAGTATATATATCTATATGTATTTACGAGAGACGATGATGATATGACGGAGTCTCGCGTGTGTGTGCCACGCGCGAATTGCCCAACAAGTGATAATGACCTTTCGCTGCTTGTAAGTGTATATATTTATGTGCACTAGATGAGCAGCAGCCGCTCCCACGCCGAGACCTGCATTTTCAAAAGCTCCAAGAGGATAGAGACAATTAGTCGTCGCTGTATGTGTGTGTGTGTATTTACTGCGCTCGATCTTGTGCCAAGAGCTTTGTTTCGTGTATTCTTTTTCCGCGGATAAACTTATTCAACACGTGCTTTCTTTTATAGCAAACGCTCTGCGTGATGCGATTCTCGATCAATCTTGGATACAAAGCTCGTAATCTTGTAAAATGTAAAGAACTGGGCTGCATATAAGGCGACAGTGTAAATATTGCCCGGGGATTTCGAAAGATTCACTTCACCGCGACTACGTTATCTCTCCCTCTCGTCGTTCGCTGGTGTTGATATACATCTGTGACCCAGTTTTTTTTTATTCCGACGAGTACTTAGCATCGACGGAGGGATAAATTAAATCGATTAGTTTATCGAGAGACGAGAGCTGCCAAAAATATTACCGACGAGCGCGCGTATTTATCCAGAAGCCGTCAGGAGATCTCTTCATTACATCCCGACGAAAATTTCTCTCCCTCCGTTAAAGCATCAAGAATATAACGGACGTGTTTAAAGTTCGTGACTTCGTTTACGCCGACACCATGACGTACCACTGCAGAGAGAGAGGAGGCACTGCAGTATACAGAAGTCAAAGACTCGTCGGTGGCAGCAGCCGCGATGGCTAATTGAATGTTAAACAAACCGTGACCGCTGATCTACGGGATGCAGAAGTGCACGTTCTGACCATGTGTGTGTATAGGTGAATATATAATGGCTCTCTCCCTCTCTTTTTCTGCGGATGATGCGTTTGCGTTCCAGACACGTTTGCGAATTCGTCGAAAGAGGCGCGACGAGTGTATATTTTAATTTTTATCTATTATTAGACGCGTGACAGAAAACATGCAAGACTAATATATAGAGCGCGCGCGTTGAAAAGAAGGAAAATTCGTAATTGCCATTTCCCTTGACATTGCTGCGCTGCTGCACGCGTTGTCCGACTTTTCCGCTCTTTCTTTCTCGGGCGCGAGCTATAAATGACGCAGAACCGAAGTAGCTCGCTCACACAAGAAAGCTGCAGCGGCGCAAAAAAAACTCGCGTGTATACCTGCTTCGCGAGAATAATATAATTTCGCCTGAAATGGCAGAAGGAGAGCGTGCACATTCTACCGCTTCGTAAATTCGTGGAAAAACCGATATCCTACTTTGTTTTATTGCTCTTTTTTCTCTCTTTCTCTCTCTCTCTCTCTCTTTCTCGTGGTGTGTTCCCATTATTCATATACGCATTACGTGTACAAACACACGTGCGTTTCTGTTCTTCTAAAACTATTAAAAACGATTTTTCTCTAAAGTAGCGAACAGAAGCAACGCTCACCACCGCCAGCAGTGTGTCGAAACAATCACGCGCTGCCTTCCGATTAGAAACAATACAATGGGCGACCCGGTCTCTCTCTCAGATTAATGTTCATCATTTTTTCCCTCGTTCACCTTCGCTCTTCTCTCTCTCCCTCTCTCCCTCTTATTGCAATAATACAAAGCTCGCGTATATTATAAGCACTGCAGCACACTCGGAGACGTATAAACGTCAGTTACAAAAGCGCGCGCGCGGTGCAGTTGTTGCCCAACGAGTGCATTGAAATCGGGCTCCCGATATCTATACTGCAGCGCTCACAATGCACAAGCGCAAACAATTTCCGAACGGTTCCTATATAACAAAGGATATATATAGGTATACACATCTGTATATACGAGAGCGGGTTATTACCCCGCACTTGTTTTTAGCTGCTGCGCCGATCGGACCTTGACATCTCTCGCGCGACTGCGTCGTTTTCTCTCCGCGCATTAGATTATATATATATATATATATATGTATAATCTCATAAATTGCATAGGATCTCGTGAAAATGAAAGTGCACGCGCCGTGTGGAGCATTTAATATATATACACACACGCGAGCGCGTTTTACGCGAAAGCCCGCGCCCGTGCATTCCTTTACATAATGTATCATTAAAAGGCCGCCGCGAGTAATCTCATCTATGGGCGGCACGCGCCTTGGAAATGTATGCGCTATAACCGGATATGCAACGCGGATCCCTGTGTGTATAACCTATGTATGTACATAGAACGAAAGTTATGGCTCTGTATCAGCCGTGTACACGTGTGCGCTGGAACACGTGTTTTCGTATGCAGTGGAAGAGGTATAGGTTATAGTATATATGTGTAATCGAAATTACGATGTACATACATACATACGCATATAATAATGTGCGTGAGAAAACGAGTGTTTGAAAACACAGCGGCGGCTGCTGCTGCTGCTGATGTTTAGAAGAGTCGATGCGCGTGCACAACGGTGTCGAAAGTATATATATACACACACAGTGCGTGGATATACCAATATGGAAATGCATTGTTTGGACGAGAACTGCGACGGAAGTCACGTGCGCTACTACTGGCCGGAAGCGATGCCGATGCAAACGGACGTCGCGGAGAACTGCTCTGATGCGTGTGTGTGTTGTTAAAAGAGAGAAAAAGTGTATACGAGAGTTTTACGATTATCCGCTGCTGCTCTGTAGTAGAGTGGCTTGACGAAAAAAGCTGTTATACTTTGTTTTTTGTTCTTCGCTTTGATTAATTTTTTTTTTTTTACTGCGGCGTATAGAATAACGAACGTATCAATCTTTTTTCTGTGGAATATACTTGCACAATAATCTATATATCCCACACCGCGTTTTTTTTTGTTGGATTATATTAGTAGTATTCTTAACACATCAAGCGCGCGAGAGCGAAGCTTTTTTGAGTAGTCGATAAGACGCGTGTGATTGGTTCATGATACAAAAAGGGCAGAATTGTCTATATCAGAGTCTATATTAGACGTGCCACTTTGGCTGACTTAAAATTATAGTTTTTCAAGGATCTGTGGACACAAACTGGAAAGTTATTGCAAGAGTCGTTTTTTGAAAAGAAACTACACTCCGTGCCTGGAACATCACTGACCCAAGTGCCATCCAGCCGACGACGCTACAAAAATCCAGTCGTGTCCAAACGCGCAATATCGGTATACAGGCATATAATACCGCGGCTCCTTTTAATAACGCATTTTTAACATAAAATCCTCGAGTACACCTTATACTCCTCTCGACGTAGTAACGCACACAGCTAACGAGTCACAATGAATATTCCCGCATAGCTTCTCTTTGCAATTGATAACCCCGCGAGTTTTAATAATCATTCTCTAGGCGTATATAATAATATTTACGACCTCGTATAAACCATACGCGCATCTCTCGCGCTTTCGATAAATACATACACGACTCGCGGTGTCGGGGTACACGCCCATTAGCGCAGCAGCTGCGCACACGCTAACGGTACAAGGGCTGCTGCTGCACGTGTAAGTGTGTAGGTGAAAAGTGTCTGGAACCGCCGCCGCCGCCTTATTATGCACGGCGTCGGGGAAATTTCATTACGCGCTGCAGGTAGACGTAAAAAAAAGAAGAAGAAGAAGAAGAAGAGGGACGACGCGTCGCGTATGTCATTACGGCGGCGGCGAATTCACAGAGAGATACGGTGTATATATGTATATAGTCAAAGAAGCATTGACGGACGATCACAAAGCATGCGCCTCTCTGATGTGAGACTATAGCACAGAGAGAGTGAGGAAGGGGCCATTAAGCGGCTCATTGCCTCGGTCAATTGCTGCTGCAGTCGATATATATTATATAGAAATTTCGGCGAAGACAAAACAAAGGATAGTCGTCGAATTATACATAGGACGTGATTCTCCAGCTCGATTACACACTTTCTCCCATGCGTCTTATATATAATTTTTCTTCTCTCTTATTCATCCGCGAGCATTGTTATACTATATGGGGCTGCTTCTATATAGGATAGAGAGGACGACGACGCAATAGAGTGAGCGTAGGTGCACGTGCGTGGAGACAGATACAAGCCTATCATCGCGTCGGCGATCGACCGGAACAATTTCTCTGCAGCAGCGGCTGTTTACGGCATATCGAAAGCGAAACCGTTCTTCCGCCGGATCGAAAGTGTTTGCAGCAGCAGCAGCAGCAGCTATCGTTGTCATCATCATTTGGCGTTGTTGCACATCAGAAGAGAGAGAGAATAAGGTCGGTAATCGATGCCAAAATGTATATTCGCAGACCGGAGCGTGTACGCAATTTATAGCGAGCAAGATCTAGTTTATATACTATAATGGGACATCTATATAAATCATAGCCTTTACATAATGTCTCCGAATAAAATACACCACAGAGCTTATAAGCAGCGAAAAACACACGGATATTATATCTACGCAATCGGCTATAATACTACTTTCACCCGACGATAAGAAACACAGGATATATAGCTACTCACAGCTGTGCAATAACACACACACACGCGCGGATGATGCACTCGACAAAGCAGCTCTCGTTGTCACCCGACGACGACTCGGTTTTTGTCTCGCAGCGGATGTTGTACACACACTGTGAGCAGCGTCGTCTTCTTCTGCAGCGCACACGAAGAAGAAGAAGAAGAAGAACGAGTATATAGAGAAGAGAGAACACGCCCGGCAAGTGGAATCGAGATTCGTGTCTCGTGTCGCTCGGTCAGTGACTCGCGCGCGGCAACATGACCCTGTGTGTGCGTGTATATAGCCATCGCCGACGTCTGTCGAACGACAGATGTGACCACGACGACGACGACTCGGTTACGCATGCCGCAGGCGCCAATCTAACCGACGAATTAGCGCGAGAGAGTCTTCTTATTCTTCTTGATACTCGGGACGACTACGACGACGACGAGATGTGTGGGAGGAATGGTTTTCCGGCTTCTCTCTTTTTTTTTTTATACGACGTTCGAGGGTTATATATAGCTGTTATAGTGCGTGACTTGCGATAAATATTCTCTATATACACCCTTCAATCAAAGTGAAAACGTGAATTGTATATACGTATTCCCACGTTGTTTCCCCAATTTCCACACAACAGCAGCTGGTATTATATGCACACAGGAGTATTATTGTGTCCAGTCCACTTTCCGACGCATATCTGATCGTCGGTCATTACCTATAGCGCGCGGGCACAAAAGCTCTCGGAAAATCAATGGAGAACAGCTCGTTTTTTCCGGCGCGCGAAATAGTCCACACCACAGAGACATGTACACTTACACTCGGTAATATACAGTGTCAACGACCTCAGGCCACCATGACCTTCCCTCCTGCTACCGGCGCTCTTGTATGTTATATATACGTTCCTTCTTTCTAACGAATGCGCTCGTTAAAATTCAGCGGAGGAAAGTATTTTCCGCGACGTCCCGCATACGCATTATACCGAGTCTCTCTTTCTCTCGGTTCAGTGCGGTGTGTATATAGGTACATCGATCCATTGCAGCAGTAGCAGAGATCGACGAGCTTGCTCGAATAATTCCGCTGTAATTACCCATTGGCAGCGACGAGACCACTGCGCGCTGAGGAATTTATTCGAAGGATTTTCTGGAGAGTTAGGGAAATTCGCGATCACGTGATATATACTTATACGGATAAACAAAAAAGAAATTGCGTTTGCTGCGTAATAAAGCACGATCTGAAAAGTTTCTGCTGATTTGCAAAACATCGAGATTGTGTGTTCAGCTCGAGTGCGCACTGTTGTGGATTTCACGACGACGACGACGGTCTTGCATCAGTGGTGCAGGCGAATTATCGCATAATATGAAAAGAGATATACCGCTGTCGTCGTCGTCGTTTTTTTTTCCCCAGTGTTGTATACACAACATCATCGCTTGCGAAACGCTCGCCACGCTCGATCGTTTTGTTGCATCGAAAAGGACGCGCGCGCGCGCGCGCGTTTCCCTAATTATTCTTCCCTTCTATATACTATATACGTGTCTAATTATAACGATAGGACGCGCAGGTATATAGCTTAGATTCTTTATCGGAGAGTCTCAATAGCAGCAGTGCCGTGATGTCACCCTAATGAGCTGAAAGTCTCTCTCTCTTTCTCTCTTAGAGGCTAATTCATATACGCGAATTTAGAAAGTTCGCTGTGTGCAGCTCGCATATAGCCTAATTGCACTTACGTAAGTGTGCAGAGCAGTAGCTAAATTTTCTAGCGCTGGCTCTGCAGAGAGAGACAGTATAGTAGGGATATTGTGTGTGTGATGGTATAAGTATAGAGAGAGAGAGAGAATGGGCGTCGAGCGCGGGCGCGAATCAGCTTTGTTACATCTCGGAGATCCTTATCGCCGCGACGGCTTAAACTCTTAGACGTATGTACTCACGCCCGAGCGAGAGCTTCGACTGCTACTGTTAGCCGCTTAGTATGTGTGTGTGTGTGTGTGTGTGTGTGTGTGTACTTTTGTTTGTTTGCTGGGCGCGTTTTTTGTTCGAAAAGGGACGGAGGCTGGTTTGCTATTCAAAGATTGAAATCACGAGTCACACAAGGCTGAGGTGAATTGAATTAATCACTTTTTTGTGATTCGATCGATCGATTTTTTCCTATATACTAACGACTCGTCGGTAAAAAAATTCAATTATAGGTCTCGACACACACACGCACACTATAACAAAATGAAAATTCATTAACAGTCACTTAAAAGCACGTCGTTTCACGAGTTCACTCGGTCTCTCTTTCTCCGTTAAAGAAAGCGGTTCCCGCCGAGCATTTGTTTACACTCGTAATTCTCCCATAAGTGCAGAATGGCATTCGCGAGAGCGCGCACAAGTCGTCCCCCATTCACATATATATCTGTGCCGGTCGGGCGGGTCAAGAAAGTAAAGCGCGCGGATGCGCGCACCATACGAAACCGGATCGTCGGCTTCTTATTCCGAAGAAGAAGCTGCGGATAACCTGCTGCTGCTGCTGCTGCTGCTACCACGAAGTAGGTTAACGATTTCGGGCTGCCGATACCGAATGTCATTTCCTTCGCTAATAACCCACGTCGTCTCATGCACACATGCAGTATGTCTGTGTTTGATACTCCTGCACGTGTAAAACGACGAATAAGTACACTTTCTCCGTGTATTATAAAATCATGCATATAATACACACGAAAACGATTTCCCGTCCTCGAAAAATACTTTCGCGACGATTGGAAAGCTATCTCGTATGTCGCCGTCTCTTTTGATATCATTTTTTTGTTTCGTTCTCGGGCACACACACACACACACAGGATACATACGTGTGTGTCGTGTGTGGGTATCATTACGTAAAAGGAAAATCGCGGGGCTTGCTTATTACGCGCTGCTGCTGCAGTCGGACTCGCTTATTTGGCACACATACACACGCATTGCGTCACGCGAAAGATCTTCGTTAATTATTTGTAATTATGCGAGAGAGGACTGACTGACTGCGACGACTGCGTCCGTTATCGCAAAAAATCGAAGGCAAATGTGGCAAGTATACACACTCTCGCGTGTAGGTATTTTTTAATACGAGATATAGATAGAAAATAAATACTTTCGTCAATCACCCTTACGTATGTTATGTACATACATACACTCTGACGTTATTGCGTCGCAGCTTTATTACCCACTACACTATAGTGAAGATGAAAGAAAGGATGTTTGCTCTTACCTCGCGGTGCGATATGGGGGTGTTTTTGTTCCTGCTGACGTTGCTCGCGTTGGTGATCGACGAGAGGGATGTGAGGGTCGCGGATCCGACTCCACCGACTGACTTGCCACTAACTTTCGTCCCTCCGCCGACATCTTTGTGTAGCGTCCCGGGACTCTGTAAACACAGAAGAAGAAAAACATTAGTATATATTGTACAGACTTTCACGAACAAAATTTTTACAGCTGTTCTAATAACAAAAATCAACCATCTCAGATGACGGTTATTATATACCCTGGCGGCGGCGGCGCACGGGACACAATGGAGGCAAGTGCAAATTGCCGTATATACAAGATAGCAGGTATGTACGAGAGATAGTCTCTCTCACACACAGGTCTTTCTCTCTCTCTAAACTAGAAAAATAGGCCGCAAGCTGACCTTAGCCATTCCGCGAATAATCGCGGGCACGTTTCCACCATAAGGGATTCAGCTTCTACCTACTTGTTAGCAGCAGCAGCTCTCTCACACACGACCCGATAGCCGGACGATTATACGTTCCGTTATACTACTCTCTTCGAGTATAGGTTCCCGCGCGATTTTTTGCGCGTACCACCTACCTATATATACATCTATACACAGACAAAGAACAGTCCGCCCACCAACAGATGCTGCAGCATGAAGCTTCCGACGTGTTGTGTATTATTTATATATACAGCTCGCTTTACTTTTTAACGTGTAAACAAAGGATCAACAGGTGAAGCAACGCTGAGTCATCGTCTCTCACTTGTGTGTTGGCTATCACTTTCCGCAGCCGAAAATCGCACTCGTCATTCCAAAGACTCTCCTCGCGTGCTGTGTATATATACACGCGATTTAAGGTCTTGTACATACACATACCAGCTAGCGACACCTCATTAAAGTGCTCTCGACGGAAGAGTTAGCCGAATGAAGTTGTAGAACCGGATCCGCAATCTAATACAGACTGTGTGTATATATATGACTATGTTGCTTCTCGCGTGAGCGCGCATTGTCGCCTAACAATCAATCCTTCGTGTGTTATAAGACTCTGCACTGCACTTTATCGGCTTGTCTGTATCTTATATAGGCGAGAGTTTTCTTTTCTTTTTTTCGTTCGATTTTAACGGCTTTTCGTTATAGGCCGGGGGTGCCGTATAAGGGAAACGCTAATTATTATAAATTGCGACTTTCTTCGTTAAGCCGCCGCAGCGAAGTTAATCGCGGATCTATATATTCCGGACTTTCCATCATCGTGTTATCCGGTTTTCAGCGTTTTATTATATATAGCTTTAATCATCTCTATCCAAAAGCCCTTTATATACAACATGTATAATATATCGCAGCTGGACGTACTAATATACGTGTGCAAGGTGCAGCTTTGATTTAGCAGATATTTTCTGCGAGTGTGTATTGTATACATATATATACGTATCCACCAGCTGTTCGCCAAAGGCTTCTTATTTCTCTTTTCTGCACAGGCAGATGCATCTCTCTCGTGAAACGGGCACCTGCCGCGACGACGGCTATACAAGAGATTGGCCGAGGTTTCGGCAGCTGTGCTCTTTGTGTGTGTGTGTATATATAACACACAAATCTCGTCGGGTGAGTTTTTTGCCTGGTGCGCGACGAGAGAGACGAGATCGAAGAGCTCCGCACGCAGTCCTTGACTCTCGCTCGAGTCCTCTTGTAAAAATATTTCCGACTTCCTCGGCTATACTCGAGTGTTTCTTCTTCTTCTTTTTTTTATTATTGTTTGCGGCGGCGCGCCGAGAGAGGAGGTTAATTGCTTCGCAGGCGAGAGTGTAATTATCCGATACGCATCTTCGCGTATTACAAATCTGATGAGAGAAAGAGGAAAAAAACTGGTTAGGAGAGACTAAGGAGTCAATCCGTCGTATAGCCATATTTCAATGAAGAAACCGACGACCATACGGATCCCTTTCGCGCGTTTAAAGAACCGTTAAAAATAACGCGCGCTGCAAAAAAAGAAAGCCGCAACGCGGCGCCGCTGCAATAAAACCACACTGAGAATTCAGATTAGGTCTCAGCTCCTCCAAAGAGACAACACAATGTGCGCGCTCGCGTGTCTCGGCTTTGTTCGCCTCGTTTGCTCACGTCAGTGAGAGAAGAAAAAAAAAAGAAGGATCGCTGTATGCTCGCCAAAACTCTTTTTCCGCGTTTCCTTATACATATACCTACCTTGCGAACACCTTATACAATCATCCGTATTATAGAGGTACATATGCGTCTGTACACGTATTATAGGAGAGGAGTCGCGTTGCAAGGCCACGGTAATGACTTTGTGCGGTGGTGGTGTGTCTATACGATCGACGCAAGAGCCTCGATCCGTTAACTCGAGTCAATGAAAGTTGATGCGCGACTCGGATAATCCGACACTCGGGCGTCTTATCTCTTTATATTCTAACACTCTGCAACGATGTGTGTATATGTGTGTTTTCTAGCTGTGGGAATGTCTGATGTCGTCGCAGCAATTGAATTTTGTCGACGAGGGCATTTTTTTTCTGATGTACCATATTAATGTATTATGTTCTGGATGGAAATTTCCAGTATAATACAAGCGCATGGGAAAATATGGTCGTGCGTGCGCTTATATATTGATTACAAGGACTAAATCGGACTTTATGTACCAGGATTTCATTGCTTGAGATAGGGAGAGAGAGAGATGATGTAAGTAGGTACGTGTATATATCTATAATAGACGAGAGAGCGGAAGGTCGGCTTTGAATATTTTAATTACTCTCCGAAACGGCGACGGCTCTTGAAATTTTAAACGAGGTATATGTATACGATGTCGGACTACTTTATATATACGGCTCCCCTGATTAAAATTAAATTTAAACGAAGCTCTCCGATCCAAAGTTCCGAAGTTGAAAACTGAGATAGACACGGCTCTCTTCCCCAATTAACTTCAGTTGAAAATTTTTCCATATATAGAGGAAATGTGGGTCAGACAGTCTTCGCATTGTTGAAGCTTATAATATTACAGCGTGCGACTCGCATCACGCAGTGTATACCTTCAGGCCGTGTAAACGTTGAGCCGTGGACGATCCATTATTTTCCGCGAGAGAGAGAGGTTCAAGCGCTAGACGAGGGATTAGGTCGATTAGGTAATGCCACGAGAGTATGTGTCTATACAGGCTTTTCTTTTCTTCGCTGCTGTTGCACGATTATTAGAGAGCCTTGACTTTTTGTGTCCCGCAGGTATACACGTGCTCGCTAACTGTGCTCGATGCAAATCGACGATTTTTTCGTCTGGATTATATGAAAACATCATTTCAATTAATAATCGCTTGTAACCAGAAGAAGAAACGGACGGCTTGTTTTTCAAAATTAAAAATAGCCTTCGAGTTTGTTTTTTTCCTTTCGTCGTGTGTATCATGACCTTTGAAAGGAGCCTACTGAAATTCATCAGCGCTATCATCTCTCACGGATCTCCGGCAGAAAAGTCGAGAGAGAGAAAAAAAGAGAAGCAGCAATGATTTCTGAACTACACTTTCCGTGGAAAGGACTAGTATATACAGTATACACTCGCACAGTATCAATCATATAATACACAGAGAGAGAGAGAACAGCCGAGGCTAGCCGCATCGCAGAGAAGCGCAATAAAGAAAAGTACCGAGTCATGTTTTTATTGTGGACCTCTCCTCCTTGGGGAAAAATAATACAAGTGTTTCCGCGGCTCACCTCTCGACGATTGTTCCTTCGGATATCGCTCCAGGGCTGTGTATTATATACCCTGAATTATCCACGACTGCGCAACTTTTACACGTACACACACACTCACACAGCTGGATTATTTTCACTTGTTTTTACTGCACTCCGGAGCGGGACTTTCTTCTTTCCTCCCCGCGACCATTAATTTTCACCGCGCGCGGAGAGTGCGTAGAATTATCCGAGACCGGCTCTCCATTTATCGAGTGGAAATCGACAAACGGGATTATATTGGAAATTTATTTGCTCGCGGACTTTGCGTGCGTGCGAGAGATAATTTCGGTATAATCACGGGAGATATCTTCTTATTTTACATCACGTTCGACTACGGATGATAATGAGCGACTGCTGCTCACTTTTGTACACGAAAACAAAAAATGCTATATGTACTTGGCAATCAAATCGCTTTTTAATATCGACACTCGAGTATTATATACACTTGCGCGACCCTGACTCTCTCTCTCTATATATGTGTACGTAATTCGATACACACATACTCACGCGCACACGCATATATAACGAGACACACAAAGTTAGTTCGATTCTCCGGCGGTGTGTGATGTGCGCTCGGCGTAATTTCATTCCGGCGAGAGGTGACACCTTATAGTGTACCTTCGTTAAACGAGGCTTTGACTGGTGATCGAGCTTGCAAAATGAAAGCGGCCAACGTACACATGCACGAGGAAGCAGAGATACGACGGCTCTATATTCCCTGGAGAGCCAGCCCCGAGGACGAGGATAGAGAGAGAGAGAGACGCTCGAGTGCACGTGAAAAATAAATGAGTCGCTCTCACTTACTTTTTTTTTATTTTATTCTCGCATTGCTGCTGCTAGTGAAATAGACGCCGGATGCCGATATCGACTGGTTCCTGGAATTCTGACGGAAGCTTCAGCCGTGTCCGCGCGCGGCGATAGCGGTGCGTTCAATTTATTAAAAGTCGCTTTCAGCGCGCTTTAAATTGAAAGGGTAACACTGCGCAGACCTCTCTTTCGCCGTCGATTAATCTCTCTCTCTTGTTTGAGAATATATGCATATACAGCGGAGACGTTTGTTCTGCATACGTGCGCATGCGCTGCTCGTATCCCACGCCGAATCTAATTAATTCCTCGCTCTAATTGCGATTAGTCCCTCCCAATGAGAATTATACCCGACAGAGAGAGAGAGAGAGATGCAGTATTATATGTGTGCAGCTGCTGGTCAGCAGAGCAACCGAATGTCGAGACGGCCTTCGACCGGAACATTATCAACTTCCTTTTTCCGGATTCACGGCCGTGTGTGACTACCTATATGTGTAAGGCGAGGTTTATATATCGAAGTCAGCTGCACAACGTCGTTGTTTCTTCTCTCCAAGTTTTCGACGACGGTTTTCGCTTGATGTATAAATAATTTTTATAGCTCAGCGTACTAACTTATAAATAAGACATGCGTGTGTGTATACTTTGTATGCAGTATTATTACGAGGCTCTCATGGGATGAATTTTAAAGCTGGTGCTTGAGAGTTTATTTGACGATCGAGTCGTGAATATATTGTGTCTCTCATATATACGTATATTACAAACGCTGACGCGCGAAATTTGAATTTTACGATCGTCGGCAACGCGAATTTCACTGATAAGCGAGAAAAATCAAATTTCTCCAACTGCAGCAGCAGCAGCAGCAGCAGCAAAATGACAACTTTCAAAAGGTCGGACAGCAGGCATTAATAAAGCCGTGCCGTCGTTTGTCACTCTCACATAGCTTATTCCACCGAATTCTTGTATAATATATAACTCTATCTATGTATACAGCATATATTATAGCGTGTGCCATGTGTGTGTAATGAATGAAAGACCCGCAGCGAATTAACGAGCGGACATAAAATTTCACGCCGATGCATATACGTATATATATAAAGTCCCCGAGAGTTTCCCAGACTCGCTCTCTCGGGGATCAGTGTGTCAGCATCGCAGCGCAATGACGTCGCGCGGGAGGGCAGGGAAAACTTTCACGGCCACAGGCTCCCTGTGATCTGCTGCTGCTGCTGCTGCTGGTTCCTTTTGGTATTCGATGCTTATCGACGAGTCATCGAGGTATTTTTTTTTTCACTTAGAGAGTGAAATTGAAGAAAATGATTTTCGAGCTCTGATTGCTTTAGAAAATTATGCAAAATTGTTGTTGTTTTTTCTCAAATCCATCAGAGCAAGTCCCAGGTGAGTTAGGATTTCGAGTTTGACGATTTCACGCAGAATAGCCCATATACAGCAGCTTCGAAGCAGCTTTCCCCTCTCCGAAAGAGAGAGAGAGAGAGAGAGAGAGAGAGAGAGAGAGAGACGAGTCTCAGCTCTCGGGCATCTCTGGTAAAAAGAAAACAGGTTATCGAATTAAAACGCGCGCGAGCGATGCAGCTCCTCTCGATATATATACCCTCACTCACACGCAGCCTCGAAGCGTGTAATTTCTATCCCTCGGGCGGCGATATTCGTTCGGTTGGATCGGCTGCGCAGCAGAACGTCTCTGTGACCTCGTATATAGCACACGGAGGAAGTATAGCTCTTTTTTTGCGGAGCCAAGCTGCTCCAGACGATCCTGCGTATATAGGAACGCGGCTAATCGCGTATCTCATCCGCAGGGAAAGGGTTATTAAGAGACTCTTGTAGTATGTACTCTCTGATGGATGGATTAGGAGGCATTCGATTAATACGAATGTCAGATCTTTCTCCGTACGTGCGCACCTACTACAACTGTGTCTTCTTTTTATTTTTCTCGGGTATTTAGTTATAGAGGCCAGTAGTAGTCTGTCTTGACGGATGGTATTCCATCAGACTATAACTCGCATCTTGATACGCGCGACTGTGACGTCTGTCCGTACATTATATTTTTTTCCAGATTGATTTTCAAGATTACAACATGTCCCTTTAAAAAATACACACACACAGACGATTTCACGCCTGGAAGATCCCTTCATCGGCACACGCGCCGAATAAGTTTCATGCACGGGTTGGCCGAAAAAGAGGGCGACGACAGATGTCCACGTGGGAGTTATATTAGTTCTTTGTTTCGTCGCGTGTATATATGCTCAAAGAGTATAGAAAGAGATGTCGTCGAGTGATTAGTTCGCACGGTTTTTTTTTCTAAGTTTGCTGAACTTGGCACGACCGCCGAGATAAGGCACGCGTTTTTGTACAACTTTTTTTTTTTCTCTCTGACGCGTGTGTATATAGAAAATTATATAGCCGCGTAGTTTGAAAGCGATCGATACGCGGCAATTGCGGCGTAATTCGCAGCAGCATCGAGAATGAAAGTTAATTATAACACATAACACACACAGACACATAGGCGGCGAAATGTTTATAATCAAGTTTCACTTTTAATCTTCCGAGCATACATCGCGTTACTCATAATCGCCGAGATGAAGTTGCACAGAGTAGCATAACAGCCGCGGAAAATCGCGGTTATTTATTAATTTGAAATCCTTGAGTGCTGTCAGTAACATATATACTGACTTTTTGTATTGTCCCGCGTACTTTTCAACGCCATTGGCTTATCTGACATCACAGACGACGAAGCGTCTTTCGCTTTGTTGCAATAATAAAATCACGGGGAAAGCGGTGCGCGCATTAATTACGACTATCGCCGATCGATAACGCGGCTGATTTACGCGCGCGCGAGCGCGGGGACAATGACTTTTCCCTGGAAATCTCGGCGGCGACGGCGTTCGTTTATATATACGCACTTACGCAAGCCTCTCCTGAACTTCGACTTTCCCGCGTAATAATAATAACGCGGCTATATTACCGTGCGATTTTCCAGCGGCAACAGTTTATTGCACTTTGGGTTTGCGCTTTCCTCTAACTAGCCTCTCGTAGAGACGAGACGGAAGGGAAATTTACGATATCGGACGCTCGTAAAGATCCTCTCTTTCTTTCCCGAGGACACTATTACTCCATTATGTTTACCATCGGGGAGACTGTTTGTCCCACAAGAAAGCGAGGCTGACTTTCTCGCGCGCGCGCGCGACAATGTCCAGCATGTGTTTACACAGCGAATCTCGTCGCTGCAGTTACGAGGTGTTAAAAAGTGTCACGTGTGTCTGGCTAGAAAAATAGAAACTCAGGCATGAGGCGGCTAAGAAAGCGCGGAGAAAACGCGCGCTTTGACCCTAAAGAAAGAAAGACACACATCACACGCTCTATCCCTGAGGCGTGTATATACAGATAGACTTTACACACATGCGACGTGTCTCGAAAGTGGTTTATATATACGCGCGAGTCTCATCCCTGTGTGTGCACGTGAAGGAGGTTAACGTTAACGACGACTCTCTCTCTATAATGTCATTAAACGAGCCGCCTATACATATATATGTGTGTTGTGCCCTTCGTTGCGATCGTTGCTTTACTGCCGTTTTAATTGGGAGGATACTTTTTCGCGCGTAAGTGCATCAGCCGAGAGAGAAAATTGCCGTTATACACAGAGCGCGCGAAACTTTCTTTGCAGGAGACGCACCTATACATGCCTTCGATTTGTATGTGCGTATACTACACGGAGGTAGCCCGTATAGTAAAGCGTTTAGGAGCTAGTCGTTAAATCGGGAATCATTATACGAGAGGCTGATTGAATGCCTGCCTGCGTCGAGACTATATATGTGATCTTGTTGTGTTGTGGAGAGTTTATTATTACGACGGAGAGAGACAGAGAGGTACGACCACCGTAAAGTATAAATTACGTATGCATCTCTCTGTGTTATAGAGGTAATTTTTAATAACGAGCCTTCTGCTCTCTCTGTGTGTGTGTGTGTATTAGTAATCCGTCGAGTCACCGCAACTGATCCTTCCTCCTCCCAGTATTCCAAGCCGATTTCCATATTTACCGGTTCCGTGAGAAATCCTCTCTCTTTTTTTTCAAAATAAAAACTGGAGCGCCGAGCATAAATTACATATGACTCATCACCGCATGAGTTAAAATCCAAAATCTCACCATCGGATTATGGAGAAAAGCTAATACACACAGACTCAACGGGAGACTCGCCGCATTAATAGTATTTGCAATCCGAGAGTCCTTGGCATTTACGCCCTCCGCGATTGTTATTGCAGCTCTCCTTCCGAGAGCTGCTCTCTCGGGTCGTCGATCGGCTGCTGCTGCCTCATTCCGAGAAAACACATCTCTCTCTCTCTCTTTCTTTCTCCCTCTCTCCTTTTGCTTCGACACACCTTACACACTGCGCTGCAGAGAGGAGGCATCCGTTCGAAATATAGCCGTGTGTCCGCAGGTATAGGCGCAGCCTCTTTTCAAGTGCAGCCGAGCCTTGAACCCGCAGCTGTGGTACGCCGGCTTATAATAGTGCGAGGGGCCTCTTCTTTTCTACGAGAGACACGTTTTTAGAAAAAAAAGGGGGAGGAAAGAGAGAGGCTCCTGCTATACACGTTTCTTTGTTGTGCGAGGAAGAACGGTGTGCGGACTGTGTGAAAACATAATACTACGGGCTTTTCGTGAAAATTTACGGGGATGATGCTTCTTTGATTTGAAGAAATTATCGCTGGATTTTACGACTCAATCGAGGACGAGTGCGTATACAGTGTTGGCTTTTATTGGAAATTATTATTCGCGCATAAAGTTAAATGTGTATAAGCATTTACTTAATTGGAAGACATTACACGCGCCTGTATCGTTATAGAGAGATTAACCTCTCGATTTATAATCAAGTGTGTGTATTGATATCGATAAGTGGGGAGAATATCGCATAGTCTCGCTTCGGAGAAGCGGCTTTCTCAATGCAGAATATAATAATGATGATAATAACAAGACGCGAATTCAGTCTTGCGAATGAATGAACGAAGGTGAGGTACTTACGTCGTATAGAGACTTGAGCCTCACGTGGTTGATAGCCGGCACGTCGACCATCGAGCACTTGAGGAGAATCGTCGTCGTCTGGCTCGGCATTTTCCCAGCTATATTCTTATCTAACAGCACCACTTTGCCTTCTATTATATTCTTCACCGAATATTATAATTCTATCTACTCGCCTCACAACAACAACAAGTTATACAAAAAAACAGAACACAGAACAACTCCAACGTTCATATTCGCACTATAAATGCAGCTGCTATACTCCGTTGACTCGGTTCGCCGAGCACGTGGTTGGCAGGAGTATAATATAACGGCCGTTGCGGCGTCTCTCCAAATAAGTGTATACTCTCGTGATGTTGGAAAAATTTATACTATACTGATGGCAGTGGTGAAATTTGGCAGCACAACCTGTGGAGTCTCTCTACCGTCCTTTTAGCTTCTTTCCCTAATAATATCCGATGATCGATTCTCCTCCTCTTCGAACTACACAAGTCCTCGAGGACAAATGGCCCGAGGGTCATCAAGAGCAGGCGCATCGACGCTCGTAAGAAAGTTAATAATCAAAGTAATAGAAAAAAAAAATAAGAAAAAGTATATACACTCGCGGAGCTACAGCGGCCTCCTCGTGTGTCGCCGCCGGTGGACCGACTGACTGACAGACTGACTGAGTCTCCAGCGCGCACAGCACAGCACAGCCCACTTACGTGTATAGACTCACTCACACAGTTAAAAGAGAGCCTCTATATATCCCTACTCCTCGGAGCACACACCATCAACCGCGGCTGCTGCATAGCAGCGACGACGGGGGAAACTCGCTGCTGCTATCCCCACTCCGCTACGACGCCTTCACTGCTGTGTTTTGTTGTTGCAGGGAGTTATACTATAGGTATATACACGGCTGGAACACACGTGTGCGTGTTGCTGCTCCTGCTGCTGCTGCGTCGCACGTGTGTGCAACAGGGCTTCTCTCGGAGAGATTTTCCCACAGGAGAAAACACGCCAGCTGATTCGATAATTAGGTGGAGGGGGAGATACACTAATTTGGGCGGCGGATCGGATTCTTTCTTCTCGCGGTGTATTTTTGGAGCGATACCGTACTCCCCCGCGTTGATCTTCTTTTTCTTTTTCTTATTCTTGTGTGCTTGAGAAAGAATCGGCGAGATTTGCGAAGAAGAGAACGTTTTTTAATAATTCCTAAAATTGTACTATCCCGCATGTATGTGTGTATACGTGCTCGAGCGAGAGTGCGCGCGAAGAGGGAAGTCTCCCCTTTGTTCGTCCTGAACACTATCGGCTCTCTGTTTTTGTTTATGCTTTCGCGCAATGCTTCCAGGAATTACGGGTCGCAATCACTTTAAACTTCCTCTCCTTACACTTTTATCTAAATATACACACGTATATATTCATGGTATATATTTTCCAAGCGCGCGGCGGTGTTATAGTTCGATAAACTTTTTTTTCTCTTCCGCCTTGGTTCCACGAGCGCGCAGTGTGAGTATAAATACAGATAACCGTATTTTTTATATCTTATCCGTGATAAGTGCGTGTATATATACTGAAAAAATGTCACTGATTTTGATGATGGAGATGGGAGGTCGAAAAGGACGGAGGAGGAAGAAAGTGACCGCCAGCAGTTTTCAAAGTAATAACAATGCTTCTGGGAAAAAAACTTTTTTCATTCTTTTACAAGGCGCGGAGATGAGAAATAGGCTCTCAATCTTCTATACCAGCAAAAACAAACAGTTTTCTTTCGGAGGTTCGCGGAACCGATAATTAATAATCCGCCACATAAAAACACCTCGCCGCCGCAATACTTTCGGTTTAAGTTATATACAACAATATACCGCGCGAGAAAAAGTGTATAGGTATATATACGGAGCAGTGGCAGAAAGTCTCCCACGCGTATACGGTACCCATAAACACACGCGTTTGCGTACGGGAAATCGATTGTGCGATGCCCGCTCGAGTGTATCGCTCTCGAACCGCCGACGGGTATAATCAAGTTATGACATAGGGGCAAGCTCTCTCGGACATGTAAGTATAACGAAACCGCATATGCAGCTGCATTAGCAGCGTTATCGTCAGTCTGCTGCTCCTCTTCGATTTTCCTCCGAAGAAATATAAAAAACAAAATATCGCATGATACTTTGTAACGAAAAAATTGTGCCACTGCCATTTGTTTGTAGCTATCGCTCGCATATATGACAGCCGCTGCGCGACTATGCGGAAGAGCAGCAGAAAGTTTATAAACGCTATGTACCCTCCTAATAATGCTTATCTCCCCCCCTATTTAACTTTATCTCCGGCAGACGACTGCAGCGTATTATGCGCGAACAGCTGAATTTATTATTTTTATGTAAATCGACTTCCCGGAAAGTTGGAAATAAACAAATCGCAGTAGTACAGAACACACTGCACCTATAGCGTTCGAAACGAGGTTTAGGCCGCGCGCTGCAGTGTAACGCTCGAGCGCCCGGTAAGAGCCGTTTACATAAGAATTAGGCAAATCGTGCGCTGCATTGTCGTTTTCCAGCTTTCTTTCTTTGCGGGAAACTGCATTACGCTGTGTATCTATACTACTGCTGCTGCTGCTACTGCGAAAAAAAGAGAATCTTCGTGTATGTGTGCAGTAGGGAAGATCAGCTTGTCTCGTCGTCGCGAAATGCAGGTCACGCGGTAGAGAGGCTCGTGTATATGTACAGTTTTGCCATCGGAGAGACATCGCATGAGAGAGGAGGCGCATTAACAAAGGACGAGAGCCGCTGATACGTACATATATTATGTACGTCGTCTCGACGGAGGCACGAGCTGCTGTTGCTTTGCTCTTCATTCATTTTTCATTTTGTGTATTATATGGTCGTAACATGAGGTATTATAGGTAGCGTCGTCGCTCCATTTTTTTTACGATTCGATACAAGTTGATACGTTTTTGTGGGACATTTAACTGTTCACTCGCGCTGAATCGTTAATATGGTAGCTACTTTTAATATAGAAAACGAGCTATTCGAAATTGCACCCCTGTAGAGTACAGGTTTCAAAATTGACACGTGCAATAATCTTGGAATAAGGCGAGATGCTGGCGGTGTAGCTAACACACAATGCACGTCGTGATTCAAGCCGGTACATACATACATACAGGTCCGCAGCGGCGTACAATACAGCGTGTCGTCGCGTGTACCTCCAAACCCGTTATGAACCGTTGCCATTACGTGACCAGCCTGGTCTATTAGAATTTCGAGCACACGAATTCGCATATATATACACAGACCAACTCGAAAACTTCTTACTTCCTCTATTTTTCCATCGTCCACGGCGTTTTAACAGATTATACGAAAAGGAAAAGGAAGCGATAAGAACAGAGAGATAAGTGTGCAGGCAATTACAGGGACTTATCCTTAAGAGCGCGCTCTCGCAGCAATCGTCGTGTATAATGAGTGTCATTGGGTGCATTAGCGGAGAAGGACTCATCGGAAGCTCAACGGCGATTAGGCGTGTCTTACGTAAATATGTAAATAGTACATCTCGGGAGAGAATTCGGAGGAAAAAAAGGAAGATTTTTGTATAAGTGGCCTCCTCTCTTCGCTGGAAGTGCGACTGAGTCACACTGTACTACACGAGAAACCGATGCCTAGTTTGGAATATACCTATACTTAGTGATTGTTTAATATTCGGCCGCTGGTATATCGCGCGTTTGATACGAGAAACGATAAAATTGGCAGAGCTAATGAGGTCAATATTTTAAAATAGATTACGCCAAGACACTCGATAAACAAAGTTATTATACAACAATAAAAAATGCAAGCGTTATTCACTCCAATAATCCTCTCGGGCTATCAGTCGATTGCAGACAGGTATTATACATACTCATAACGCAAGAAATAACTCTGCATAACGCATTCGCAGAACCAAGAAAGAAGCGGCAATTAATCCACAACACGCACACTCGAGTATCAGGAAGAGAGATGACGAATCGGTGATATAGAGGTGAGAAATCGAAGGAAATCCAGCCGGTAATCATTATCAATTGGCATCGACTAGTCGTCGAGGCTGCAAAAACAGCTCGCGAGAAAGCGATGACGAGTCGTTCGTATAGACACCGCGTCATTCGCTACGTCACAAGCGCGCGCGACCTGGAAACATTAGCATTTATATATATACGCCGAAAAGTCCTTGTATAATACATATTCTGGCTTTTCCTTTTCTGTTATGTGACAAACTCGGTTTTTACCGTTGCACCGATATACATACATTTCTCTCGATGCGCATTATTGGGTTATTCATGCGCCAGTGGGAAACGCTCGCTTATATACATGCGTGTGTCATTTGCGTTACAAAGAGACGCTCTCGCGAGTATTGTAAACACGTTTTATATGTATATATGGAGGCGCAGCTCGAAATAAAAGAAAATCGGCGCTTATCGGCCGCTCATTATTATTTCGAATCGAGGATGCCGTATAAATTTCAAAGCTATATACCTACACGATGGCTTTTTATACACACAGACACTTACGTTATAGGGTCTAAAGAAGCTTTTCACCGAAAGCATAAGTGGACTCGGATGGTCCGATAGGACCACTCTAGTGTCTTTCAGATCGCGATAGAGCCTGTGTTATATATGAATATTTATAGATACTCAGAGGAAGAAAAGTCATAAGCTATATACAGCTCCGCAACTCGTACATTTTTATTTACGTTCGACTCGATTTCGAGCATTAACGGTTTCCCAAAGTCACGGCCTACATTCATTTACGCTCCTTTGTGTGCAGCTCTTCGATTTTTATTATCGCGATTTTCAGAAACACCGTTACAACATCACCGCCCCCTGTTTACCCGTGTTTTAGCGTCTTTTCGATAAACCTACTCTCACAGCGAAGTCTCGTTGGAATTTTCCGTACACCACCTTGGCTTTTATTATATTAGGACCTCCACGTATACATCGGTGTATTATAAGACACCGTCGCGGGTGCCTTGACAGATAAGACACGACTCCGGATGCAACAGGACCGCGAGGCTCTTTTTTTTTCAAGGAAGCGCCTCTCGCGGCTTATCTCATAATATATACGCATTAACCGATGACTCGTCGACTCTGTCAAGGATTCCCTCTTACGGGTTTTCAACTGCTGCTGCCGAATGATATTACGCGCTGATTCGTGTATAGAAGCGGGAAATAAAACACAAGAGCGAGCTGGAGAAAGCGACGACGGCTGAGTGTGTAGATAAGATTAAAACACGCGCTCGGACACATTTCGCGATTTGTAGAGGTAGGTGCTAAACACACGCTTCGCCGTTGAGAATTTTTCGCTGTTTCGGCAGCTTGTATCTACAATCCGTTTGTTACGCAATGATCTATATATATACTCGGTACACGTCTATCTACAAATCGTCGGTATATGAATTTATCTCGCATATGGTAGTGTATGTGTGTGACAACTATACAGATCCAGATCTCGATTATTACCCAACGACACAAGAGAGCAGAGCAGCACATCGCTGCAAAGTGAAAGGGACACGGTCGAAAAATCGAACACACATGTAGTAGTAGTAGTAGTAGTCGTGCATCGAGCTCCGTTTTTATGCTTCCCGGAAAACTCGTAAAAGCTCGAGTTCTCGCTTTTGTTAGCCGCCGCTGCTTTTCATTAAGTCGTTTGAGGCCGCCCTCGCTTTTTAGGGGGGGAAATTCTGGGTAACCCTTCCGCTATGGGTAATGGTCTCGGCCGAGAGAGAGAGAAAATTTGAGTGCTAAGAGTTATATATTATATACGCTTTTACACGGGCTATTGAGCGAGAAGATAAAACGCAGTCGATATTGTTTGCGGAGAGAGATAGATAAGAGGTCAGTGCATCCGAGAGTGCTTGAATTTTCCTTGAACTGCGGCGGACAGCAGCTGTATTAAAATCGCGAAATCGTAAATTATATGTATATCGGACGTTGTTAATGAAAAGCCGACTTGGTAAACAGAACTGATTATTAAGAGCAGCCGCACTTGTTTTACTTATAATGAGGAAGCTCGTCTCGCTTCTTATTGTTAATATTCCACCTGAAAAAACTCCATAAAAATTTCGAGAAAAGCTCCACTCCAGCGCTTATATTATAAAAACGGAAAGAAAAGACAAACATAACGGACGCTAACGATAACCGCAGGCGCGTATATCTGTCGGAGCGAGAGAGAGAAAGACTGCGTAAGACCCGTCGCGCAGAGCGCATTATCTGCTTGGAAATACATTATTATCTCCCTCCCACAGTGTCGCGGTACATATACACGAACCACTGGACGATAAGCGACCTCATCCTCTCTCCATAAGGTTCTCGCGGAAAACGTTGCACTGATGTGCGTTAATAAAAGAAAAGAACGCGCATATGGCTCTTGTATATATACGCTATACTCTCTCGTTATACTATGGTAATCCGAATGAAAGGAAAGGTACACGAGCTGTACGCTCTGAATGCGTCGTCGTCACCGTGTGGGCCAATTGGGCGTGGGACACGTATGTATGCGTTCGCCGTTTTCAATAGCGGCAGGTATGTATAACGGGAGGTTGAATAGACTGCTGCTGCTGCTGCTGCTGCTGCAGTCGTGTGTCAAGGGTATCCGCGTTGATTCGACCTCCTTAAGTGCGAGCGCGGAGGTGTACGTACGTGCTGCCGGCTTTCGAGATTTGCTATATAGGCAGTATGTAGAGGATTGAGACGGGATTATTATTGGGTGCCGATTGCTACGGTTATTATAGAATTTCAAGTGTTTTTCAGACGGCTGTCGGTCATTATGCAATATAATATGTGGGCACGGTATATAGCTTTTGCAAGTGCGCCAAGTTTGCCAGATGGATGGGCGATAAATATCACTTTTGACTTTACGTTTCTAAACAAATTTTTTTTCCTCTCTCGAGAAATTATCGTCCGCGTGATTTTCGCAAACTCGCGGCGCGTGTTGATTTACCGCTACTGCGAACGTCTCCGTGAATATATATATATTCCTGAAATACTCTTGCATTTACCGAGTTGTATAAAGAACCATATATCACTCTCACGAAGGAATTCCATATTTCCCATATAAATCTCGCGCTGATTAAATTTTCCAAAAACCCTTCGTTATGGTATTCATCCTCACCCTCCGACTTCTCTTGTAGAAAAAAAGAATCTTTGAAACATACCGCGGCACAAAAAGTTCTTTCATGTCGTATACGAAATATTTCACGGCCGATTTTCCTTCTTATGAAAAAAAATCTGAGACTCACATACACACGTCAGTTATATTAGGCAACAACTCCACCTTTTCGACACCATATTACGAAATTCAAATCCGATAAAGTGTTATAATACCTTTGCAATCACAATCATAAATGTAGCTCAGCGCGATGCTTTAAAATCCGTATCGTCAGTAGGCCTATATGTGCTTTCGACACGACCGGCTTGGATCGCTGCCTATTATAGCGTCGTCTGCTGCTGCTGCTGCTGCTGTGGCATCGGATAGGTAAAAGTCTTTTACTATTATTAAACAGGTTATGTAAACCTGGCCGGCGTTTCGGCTTACTCTCCTGCGCGCGCGCGCGCCTACGTCGAAGATTATTCGTCCTACACTTCTTCTAGGCCCTTTTGTGTGTGGATATAATGCAACGCGCGTGAGACAGCCTGGGATCGCTCGTTATGAATCATCCATGGACATGTCACTTTGCCAACAACGGAAGTGTTTTTGTTCGGGACAAATCGTTGCGTCGCATCAGCTCTGTTAATGTTATATATAAGAGACGTGTATTCACTCGATTCTACAGACATCGTACAATTTTGATCGATGAAACTGTGTCTTGGTGTCGCAATTTATACGCTCGATTGCAAATCGCGGAATCGGGGCGAGAGGAATAAAGAAAAAAATAAACGAGCGCGCAGTTATAAGGAAACCCCAGTTGTAATTTCGTGTATATGCGCGGTTTCATTTGCTGCTGCACGCTCTGATTACTTTATTAATATTTTCACTTGGCGTTTTTTCTTCGTGCCGCTGCACCGAGTTGGACAATTTGAATATGGAGTGAATGACTCATTGACTTATTCATCGGGCCTCTTGTATTAAGTATATTGGATTTATATAGCGTAGGTGCGTCGTCAATAAATATTAATTGCTCATTATATCGAACTTACCACCGCCGCTAATTGCTCGATAGGTAGTTGGCTTTGGCCGTAATTACTCACCTAAAACAGAAAACAAGAGACGGTCAAATTAGTCCATTGGGCTGCATTATATACATAAGGTAAAACAATGATTTATAATTAATTAATATTGCAACAAGATACATCGTTAGGAATAATACAAGTGGTAAATACACATTGTTGCATCCAATAACTTTCACATCACGTAGGTATACATCCAAAAGCTCGCAACAGCAGTAGCATAATATCCCAGCCGCTTATATTTTTAGAATCAGCATGTCCACGTCGTGATTGACGCG
Source organism: Cecidostiba fungosa (assembly GCA_900474305.1). NCBI lineage: Eukaryota > Metazoa > Arthropoda > Insecta > Hymenoptera > Pteromalidae > Cecidostiba > Cecidostiba fungosa. The sequence goes on from UCOJ01000003.1 coordinate 297,904, forward strand.
AGCAACTGCGTCGTCGGCCCTATATAATACGTGCAAGTTCATTGGACCAACGCCTCCTCTTTGTTGCGCCGTTATATACACGGGGCTCAATAAACGCTTCGTTATATATATGCACACATGGAAGGATTGAAACGATGCACGCAAGTCTTTTGTGTGTCGCAGTAGACGAATGAGAGAGAGAGAGTTTTAATATTTTGGAGGGTTATATTGTGCTCGACTTGTCGCTGCTGATGCAGCAGCAGCAGCAGCATCGACGATGAAATATATACGGCTTTCTAAAACTGAAAGGGATTGAATGCCCAATGCTAATGCGGCATCGGGTTATTTACGATCGGGTAGAAGGTGCTTCGATAAAATACGCTTTTCTAAAATTAGATTTTACTGCTCCGCGCTCCTGCTTCTTAATCCACTTGTTGCTCGGTAATTTATCGCGTGCTATGTATTAGAAGCATATAATAATAATAATACTGCGTGTATACTACACAGCGTACATATTCTCATATTGAAAATTAATAGGCTTGTGTTCATTCATCAGGAGAAACTCTTTCGCTTTTATTTCACACAAGACGAATCGCGGATCAATTCAATTCCATGAGATGACCCTCACACAAAATTTCTTCCATCGCAATCTTATCAAAATCCACGCGCTCAGTTCAACCTCCGCAAAGCATGTGTCACGCTTCAATAACTCAAGGATTTGCAAGCGATCCTCCATACAGTACATCTTAAGCTTCGCATAATCCCCTCCGTACTCGCTCTCTCGATCCCCGGCGACAGATACACACGCGTTGATATTGCGACGCTCAACTCTCTCGTCCAATATTTAAACATCAAACAATTTGCATAAGAGGCTTAAAAGACGAAGAGATTCGATGACGCCCGTCGATGACTCCTTAAACAGCGTTATCCGCAAAGTAGTATAATGGTACCCGCGCGTACATTGGGCATTCACGCAGACGTGTTTCCGCATAAAGACACGCGCGTGCGAGTCTATGTTCACCGACAAAGCGAGGGTCAGTGCCAGCGCGAATTCTAAAACAGCCGTATATAGTCTTTTTGCGTATATGCGTATTTACGAGAAGAAAGAGGGAGAATCGTGATAATTATTATCGGACTATTATTCCCGTCGCAAAGTCCTTATCTATTGCGCGCCTGTATGTGTGTGCTTGTAACAATGGAGAAAGTTGTGGTGTATATATATACGAATAACGAAGCTATATTAGAGGTATAATAATGAAGTACAAACCGCGTGTCGGATTTTAATTTTCGACTGTGTAAACGCTCGCTTGGAAAACTAATGATTATGCACTTGTCGGTTATCCTGTATATATACATACACACATCAGCCAGGAAAATTATTGGCCGAGTGTCTGTTTGCTTAGCGCTTGTAATAAGTTGGGGGCAAACACGCGCTCATTGTGTTATCGGGTATAATATTTATACGGCGTGATTCGTTACATAGAAAGGAAAATTTTAAATTCACGTCTTTATATATATTCACCGTGTGTATATATATATATATAAATTTGTAATTCTCCCCGAGCGCGAAATTTTACTATATTCGCGTATATATGTATGTATCCAGGCGAGGCTAATAATAATTGTGTAATTGCGCCGATAGCGAAGTTTGCACACAGCTTATATACATAGCGTCAATTTTCTCCGGCGCTTTCGTCACTCGCGGGATCTACACTGAGAAACGCTTTCGCGATTTATCGCCGATTAAGATCTCTCTCTGCAGTTCGTTTCTCTCTTTCTCCGCACGTGAGCTGCAGCACCGATCGAATATCCGCAGGTACATTACAGCACACGATCTCGGCGAAATGCGCGCGTTTTAAGAGAAGCGGAAGTCTAGTATACATATATAAGCATCGATCGTTTTCCACGAGTCTCTCCTGATTCACCTAAGCGTCGATGTGTACACATGTGCGCAAGCGATGATGAATCAGAAAGAGTTTTTGCTGCGCCGCACATGCAGCTGCAGACAAGCCAATTATCGCCTCGAGTAGTTCGCGGACGTCATAATGAAAAGTGTCTGGAGCGATACGGTTATATTATTCTCTTTGTCTGTATATCCGTCGGAACTTTTTTTTCGTTTCTTCTCTCCATATGGTGTGTTAATTCACGCAAAACAAAGGGGTCGACGTGACGTTCTGCCGAGTCATGGGTGTATTTTATTAGGTATGCCGAATTCGCAAGAGTGGATTAGATTAATCGGGATATAACGCGAAAATCAGAGCCGTCAGTTGTGTACTATAATCGGCGCCGCGTGCGTTGCGTAATCTAATTATCGTTTCGCGGCATTCCGTCTTGCTGAGTCAACGCAGCCGCGTGTGGATTATATTATATGCACATTAGTTGCATTGTGTGTATATATGCATATTATATCTTGCGCAGAAGCCGCCCGCCGGGAGAGTTTATCGCGATAAATCTAATCAAAGCTTGTGAAAACATATTACAACTGGATTATTTAAAAGAGACGTAATAAACGCTCATAAATACCAATAACACCGGGAAAGCTCGCGTAAAACAAAGTTTCCGCAATGCACAGTGTCTATATATACAACACAACTATTCCCTCAGCGCCGAAAGTTGCATATCTCTAATTAAAATTTTTTTTTGTACAACGACTAACTGCGCGCTATATCCCTATACCTACTCCCTATCAAGGTTAGCGCAATTATTCAGCCGGAGGCGGCGAAAATTTTCATTCCCCGGCGAAAAGGCAGTTCTCGCCTGTATTATGCAAACGGCCCGCGCTCTTTCTTCCAACGCGAACAACGGCCGAGCGTTATTCCCGTTGTTTCTCACACAAACGCCTGCGTTTCGTCTCGAACAAAGAAGGTGTGTATACAATACACACACTCGTGCACGTGTATATATATGTATGTATTTATATATACCAGCAGGCGTAAAACGCATCGTCCTCTCGAAATATATAATGATAGGAGGGACACCTTCGTTCATTAACTCCGAGAGGGATCGCTTCCTCTCTTTTAATTTAATAATAACAAGAGCAACAGTAGAAAGAGAGACACAAAGCCAGCGCGCTGAGGATATCCAATTAAACGGCGAGTTATATATGTATAAGCATACGCACAAAGGCAGAGTTTTTAATGAACAACAATACGGAAGCGTTATGTATATATAGTTATAGTGTAGCTGATGCGGCGCAATGAATCTCTCCTCACCGAGAACTTGACGTTGATGAACTCGCAGTACTTGACCAGGAACTTCATGATCGCTCCGGCGACACTGGACTGCTCCATCGACCTCTGCTCGCACATGTGTACTGTGTTAGATGTGTGATATTCTACTCTAAACCGGCGTCGACGACGACGATGTGTATATAGTTGTTGATTCACGTCGGGTGTGTATCAGTATCCATTAAAAGCGGGATTTGTCATACACTCGTTGGCACCGAGTGTAATTTTCTTCTCTATACTCCTGACGCTGGCGCCGCACGAGATTACTAATTGTTCTAAACGACACATATATAGATACTATAGGAGTTTTACCATATACTAATCACACGTCGTGCTAGTGGTGGTGAGATGGCCAGTCAGTCATAATCACGACTGGTTGCATTACACACACAAAGGATAAATAACAACCATCGGGATACTTTTCTCACACATTTTTCGTAAATCAATTGAGAACCAGAACTGCGCTCACTGATATAGACAAATATACACACACAGGAAAACAACAACGCAGGTGCAGCTCGACACAATCGCATCAATCATCATTTGTAAATACCCATTTGCGTCGATCAGTAGTAACAGCAGAGAGAGAGAGATAGAGTAACAGTATATATATATATATATAAGCGGAAGCAACAAAAGCCGGCTAAATTAATCACGAACTATATAACTGCGCTCTCTCGAGATACACGCGCGCGCCCGCGAACTCGCGCGGATTCCGACTAATGCTGTGAACGCCACAGCTGAGCGCTTACGCAAACTCGCTTTTGTGCTACTGGCAGTGTGCGTCGTGCGATGCGACGATGCGACGACTGCATCCAGAGACTGAAGTGGAAGAAGGAGAGAAGACTTGTGTGTCGCGCCACACACATACCGGCCTCGATTGCGCAAGATTCGAGGTATTTATTTCGGTGGAGAACCTGAGAGTGAGAGAGAGAGGGATGTGGGATTATAAGACCGACGAGATGCTGGGGTTCGAGCTTTTTCTGTGCGGAGATGCTGATGGAGCTTGATCGTTGTCTATGGCTTCGCTGCGAGCGGTTGAGATTCAGGTTTGACCTAGTTTTTTTTTCGGCTGAAGATCGATACGTGTTTTTTCTCCAAACTTTTGTTGTTACGGCGAAAAAATAACTCTCTCATTTGTTTGTTCTGAAAGCTGTTTGAAACTTTTTTTACCACGCGCGTTATTCACGCAAGTTTCGAAAAACTGTTGGTTATTACACACACATACCAGCTCTCAGTTTCACGCTTGCGTTTCTTATACCTATATACACTCTCTTTAATTATTCGCTCGGCGATGTGAGTACGTGTCGATTTACGGCCACCTAAACTCTCGCAACAAAGAAATGTGCATTTTTAAAGCCGCGAAAGAACTCGCCCACAGAGCACCTTTAATACCTGCGCACACGGCATAGCTCGTTAAACCATCAGCATCTCTCGAGGCAAAATAAAAAACGGCCCAAAGCGACACTATAATAATCTCGTCCAAAAAACGCACGGGACGCCTACTCGCTCGTAAAGCGGCTGCAGCAGCAGCAGCAGACAACGGCTTGCGTAATGCATGTGTGAGTGTGCGAAGCTCGCGTTTAATGTAGGCCATAGCGGCACGAGCCAAAAACCGAAAATATCCCCTGTGTACGAAACAGAAGAAGAAGAAGCAGCAGAAGCAGAAGCTCTGGGGTTCCTTGTCCCGATGCTGCTGCACGCGAGGAGTTGCTGAGCCAGGGCCAAATGTTGAATAACCGACTTATCTGAGGCCATTGATTTCTTTCGAGTGAGCTATTATATACGCGAGGCTGATTAATGCGACGACACATATTATGTCGCGAGCTGTTGCAGTAGCAGGTATGTATCAATGAAGAAGTCCTTCGCGACGCTGCATAATTGCGCTGCTTTTTTCTTTTCTTCTATTATTTATATATGTACACTGGAATGCGATTGTAATCGCGTCTATACATATTGCGTTACATACAGGAATTCATCGAGAGTGTGTATTCTCGCGTAAACGGCGAAAGTTATAAGACACGCAGGAATTTACACACCATAAACCACACAGCGAAAATAGAAAATTCCCGCGAACTAGCATATATCCGCCTACGTCATGCTTCTAAAACTCTCTCGCGGCAGAATATAATCGAGTTTCCGCGCGCATAAGGCACGAGACCGAAGCCTCTCGGTTGACGCAGTCTGTGTATGTGGAATACACACTACTAGAAAACCGCAAGTCGTCGCTACATACACTCATTATTCGAGGTGACTGCAGAAACCGTACGGCACGTGCTTCGGCTAATCTTTGGCTTTGTACAGTGTGATATACATATATATCTTCTTCTTCCGGTGAGACGTTTTCAACTTTTGCTTGCGCACGTGCACGAGTCGCGAGGCTAATTGTCTTTGAAGCTGCTGATGAAATTGAAAGTACGCGCGAGCGCGGGTGTAATTGCTTCGTCGAGAGGAATTTCGACGGGGATTTTGCGGGGAGATTAATTTTTGATCGAGTTTCAAGTTTGCTCCAACTCGTCGATTGAATATTTTATGTATTATAAGACAAGCTTTGCTAATACAAGTAAGCGTATACCTATGTTATACACAAAAAAAAGTCGAACGTTTTTCTTTTTCGATGCATATATAACTATATTAAACGAGAGGCGTATTCGGATAATTGGAACGAGACTTTTTTTCAGGTCTCGCTCTTGTTACTCAAGGCGCGCGCGTATAATTTATGCGGAAATCGAGCTGTGTCCAAGTTTTTGCGGCTGCGAAAGTATAATTTACAATACAGCCGCAGTTGAGGCTTTTACTATCAATGAATTAGACAGGCCTATCTTTTTCGCTAAATAGAACGGTTCACGTTCTACGTTGTACGTAATATATACAGATCTCTTTACACACATAGTCGTGCGCTTACTTAAAAATTAACGCCACAGTAAAAAGTCGAACAACGTCCTAATAACACACCCGCGCACGATAATTGAACGCTTTAATCGCACACCTGTAAACTCGCTTTGAGCGGATCGTATACTACTACTACTACTACTGGACTATAGTTATTCCCGGTCAGTGTTGACACTCTCACACGGCTATAAATAAACAATAACATTATGGAAATATTGCGGCGCGCTTTTCTTGGCACTAAATGCGCCTACGCCAGAATAAACTCGCCGAGAGAGAGAGTGAGTGAGGCCGAAATCACAACGTTGCTCTAGATTCCCTCGAAGCACTCGAAATATACACCTGAGCGACGCCGATGTTTAATCTTGGTAAAAGCAATTGATTCGTTTGGGGGATTAACCTCGGATTATTGACAGAGCTATTATCGAACTTTTATTAAAACAACAACTTACTCCGCCTCCGCGAGAGTAGTAGTAAAACAACGAGACAGTTTTTATCGATCGTATATACAGCTCTCTGTAGTATGATGTTTTTATTGGCTATGAAAAGCTCGAGATTAACGGCCAATTAGGATCCAGCCGATCCCCTCCCCCTCGAATAGAAAAGTCTAGATAGAGAGACGAGGCGGGAGAGATATAGAGAGGGAGAGGGAAGCTCTCAACCACCGGTCAGTAGGTCAAGGCTGTTTGCGTGAAGCACATCGGTGTCAAACTCTCTGGGGGCAGCAGCAGCAGCAGCAGCAGCAGCAGTGCTTTTCAGAAAAGTCTCGCCTCGTCGTAGATTCAAAAGCCAGCCAAGGACAAGCTGGCGTCGGTTAAAAGGGCAGAGAACGAGAGATAGATAAAAAGACCATCTCGGTGTACTCATTATCCGCTGGGGGGTATGTTATTTATGAATTCATACACACATACACGCGCGCGTATAGAGCACGAAATTGCAGGTCTCTCCATTACCCTCTCGCGCGCGATGCGTCAAGTGCATTTAAACGGGCTACTTAAACTCGATTTTCCATCGAGACGGGGGGGGGGAGTTGAATATTTTTTTTTCTCTTTCGATGCGGTAAACCGGTTTCGAACCGGACACCCGCCGTTGAAGGACCTTTGAGATGCAGACTTTTCGGGGGATTCAAGGACCTTATGAGAAGAAGCGAGAGAAAGATGCTGCGCATTTTTAGCCGATGATAAAGCTCCTGAGATTTATATCGCGTTAAAAGAGCGAGTAACACAAAGAAGAGTATATAGCGGTGTAAGCGTGTGAAATTTTTTTTTACCAGGATATCCTGCAGAGAGACCGGCATGACGGAGCACGTTGACATTGTCTCACCGGTACGGTTGTTCCTCTGCTGCTGCTGCTTCGCGAACCTCAGCTTTGTAGCTTCACTGCACAGCACAGCACTTGTTAAGAAACACACTCGCGTTCAGTACAGTTCTTCCCCCTCTCTATCTCTCCCCTTTCTGTATACGAGATCTATAACTAGTGATACCACTACGTTTTCTATACTCATCCGAGGAGATGAAGCGAAAAAACGGAGAAAGTCCCTCAGCGGGAGAAAAGAGCTGGCATTTCACGCGGTTTTCTAACAACAACAAGAAAAAAACTGGAATGTTTGCGTATCAAGACGCGCGAGAGAAGCTTCACTGATGCCGGCCAGGCGGACACTGTCCGCTCCGATTCCGCTAGCGGAGGAGGTTACCACGAGAGCTAGAGTGTCACGGGTCTATATTAAATTAGGGCTTAGCCAACAAGCGCGCGAGCCTCTTTCACCACCATAATCCAATATGTCGCGAGAGATTCACGACTACTTGTTTTTTTTTTTTGCTTCTTTACCGTACACCGAGGACTTTTCTTCTCTCGATTTTGTAAGGCTCGAGCTGTTTAAAATTATACCGTGTATTGATGCAACGACTGCATATTATATATACGAGTTTCCAAAACGTCTTTGTACATCGTATATGCACACAAAGAGAGCTGCCGTGGTCGAGCATTAAACAACACAGCGTATCACGAATTTATTAACCGGCTCAGAAAATAATAAATCCTCGCGGTTGAAAAGTAAAAAGAAGGCGATCGCTTTGTCGTCGTTGTTGTGTGTGTAGGCGTCGAGGTTCAGCCACCACCGCGTTTGTGTATAGCGTCGCGCGCAGCGCGCGCGCAGTATAGTGCCCCACCGGAAGAGAATCGATTTTCGGTTCGAGACTCCCTTGTCCATTGACCTCGATTCCCGTGAAATGCACTTTATATATATAATACACATCGCGTACATTTTTTTGACGCGTGGGATGAAATATATTTTTTTTTCTTCCTTCTCATTTGCTAAGCGAGTCGTCGTGTTTTCTGATGGTTATATACTGGCGGTGAGCGGGAAATTCCAAATATTGTATTAACGAGATGAGTGCGATTACTATATATCAAAAAAATAAAATAGAAATTTAACCCTCTCCTCCTAATGTCTTCAATAAGGCCCTCAACGGCATACGCTACAGATTGTGAGGAGGTGGTAGAGATCCTCTCCCCAGCACACACTCGTGGTAATTCGATACTGGCTGGTAGCCAGCGACGTTCGGCCGGGAAAATAACTCGTCCATCCCTTGTGCCAGTTCGCCCGAGGATGAAACGGGAGCAGAACTACGTATATAATACTACGTTTTAATTCGTTCTCCCTTCTCGTATATATACATCGCGATATCATCATCTCTCCTCCGCAAGACCGGAAGCCAGATGAGGCGTGAACAGACGCAACCACACACATACACAAGTCCTCTGTCTTTTCCGGTGAATCGTCGCCCTTGTGCGTCTTTTTTTCTCTCCCTGCGCCCGCGTGAGAGACACAAATCGGCTATTCAAGAAACTTTGAGCTCAGAGATGACGAGGATAATGCACTTTTTTCAACAACAAAAAACGAGCTAGCGAGCACCGCCAGAATTCATAAACACTAATACTGTATATATACACACAAAGATATACTCGCTATCGAGAGAATTAAAGAAAGAGAGAAAGAGAGAGAGGATCTACTGTACGTGTTATTCTCGCCTCGTCTCGCCATGACTATATTATAAATACAGCGCACAGCAGAGCAGGCGAGTGTGCAGGCAAAACTCGCGGTCCGTCATGAAGCCGGGCTGGACAGTCACTGATCGGCGCGCGATGCACTTGCAGCCGAGTCGCGAGAGTCTTTTACGAGCTTGAGGCTGGCTGGCCTCGCCAGCAGGAAGTAAAGTCTCTCTCTCTCTCTTACTCACCGCGAGTAGAGAGCGAGTGAAATATCACTTGGTGTCATTGTTCCCTCTCGCGCATCAGGGAAGAATAATAATAAGGAGGGGTATCTCTATATAGAGGTGTATCGCATCGCGAGAGGGACATAGCCGCTTAATTGCCGATAATTGCGCGACGACCCTTATCTCGCCTACGTGCGCCGTTGATCTTTCGCGTATATATATATACATATAAGAGCCTGTATAGCAGCCTCTTTGATGATGCTGCTAATTAATCGCTGGAGCTCTTGGATTTTGAAAAGACCGAGTCCTCTCGTTACGATTCTTCTTGGGAGAATATTTATTTTTATGTATATCGGGTGACGACTCACGCGTAAACGACGCGAGAGACAAAGAAGTTTCTCGCATTCATGTGCGCCTTGTGTCGTAAGCTCTCTCTCTAATCGGATAGCGGCTTCGATTCGAATCTTCACAGTTGTTTTTCCCTCTTCTTTTCTCGCGTAACTACCTCTCGCACGTGGGTCATCTCATCACGTGTGTGTTTATTTATTGACTCGCGCGTATAGACACGTCGATTCTCAATCTTCCACGTGAACTGACTTGTTCCACCAGCGCGGCTTCCGCGAGCGCGTCAAATCTCATTTGGCAAAGCCTCTTGTTCCGACTTGCGTCTGTTTGCTTTGTTCGCGGATTCTTTTTTTTCTTCTTCTTCTTCGAAGGTGTGTGTGTATACTTGTTTTCTTTTATGCGAGATTCTCAGAGACAAAGAATCTCGGGATCGATTCATCGAGCCGTTCCACAACACAACTTTGTTCTCTCCTGTACATAAGAGAGAGAGAGAGCTTTCAATGAACCGCTTGTGGAAGACATAATCGTTGCGAACAGCTTTATCCAGAGTATTATCTTGAATGTGTACTCGCTTGAATTAAAGGATAAACCGGCCAGAAGTCAGGGACAATGTCGGCCTCTCTGATTCTCCGCCTCTGCTCCCTCCGATAATCGATGTCTCCCTCAGTCTCTAATTCGCTCGCTTGCGCTTGCGATAAAATCTAATTACGCGGTATATTGATGCTGCGCGCACGTAATTTATGCGTACACACATCGGAGTGTATATATGTATACTGTAATAAGCAAGTCCTCTCTCGTCGATGCTAAATCGCGCGCGTGAGTTGCATCGACGTATATCATCAGGTGCATGCGTATATATAAGCAAGTGCATCAGTATGTTTGGATTTTTTTCTTTATAAACTCTGCGATGTGATGAAAGCTAGTGTGTTACATGACTGCGGTCAAGAGATGGAATAAATATAGTTTTTCTATTTTTCGAACGTGTGCTCTCGCTCGCGTCGACACAAAAATATATAAGCCTTTCGAATCACCGGAATATGTTATATCTGGGTTAAGTGTTCATCCGAGTGTTATACACTGGTTTATCGGGAATCAGCCTGTCAAAAAATGAACGGCACGTGTATTTATATATTTTGACAGCGCTTTTGAATAAACAAATCAGTTGCGAGCGTTTTCCATCCACCTCGCGGGGCTTTCACTTTGGCTGGAAAGTTTAAAAAAAGCGCGCGCAGCAACCGATCGCGAATATAGACAAAGTCTTAATCAGAGTATGTATATAGCTGTATGCGGCTGCAGTGATATAAAAAGGGGAAGCCCACGACGGAGAGTCGTGGGTGGAAACCACAGATAAGAGTCTGCAGATCGATCGGATATATATATACTTTCGTACAGTGCACGTTTGATGCAGTTCATTAAATTCGCGAGTCGATATCTCGTCAAGCGATTGTTTGCAAATTGAATATGTATATAACCTTTGTACATAGTTCGTTTTTATCAGCTCATACGGAACGTTAATATCTTGAAATTGAGGCGCACGAGCGAGCACAAATCGGTGCGGCGGCAGCGGGAGAAGCGAAGAAAAATGTCGTCTCATAACTCAGCCAGGCTTTGGAAAATTGCTCGCGGGATGTATGTAGGTCTTATTAGTAATTAGCGCACTAGTACGTCGCGCATATATATTTCTATATGAGCCAAGCCATCTGTAAATGACGTTGAAGTGGACAAGTGGCTCGGCTCGTATATAATGAGTCAGGGGCTGCTGCTGCTACTGCTGTTGCTCCTGCACTCAAAGCTATATGTATACATACGAGAGTATACGTGTATTCACATCGACAGTTACTCAACGTCTCTGCAGTATGTGTATATTCATAAGTAGCTTGTGGTACTTCAGGACAACTCTCGGTGTGTGCGACAACTCTTTATACATTATCTTTCCAGAACGCGCGTCGCACAGCTAGTTCTTTGTCGTTCGCGGTTGGCTGCTTTTTCGCGCGGCTGCTTTCTAAAAATAGGAGAGCTGCGCTGCTCTGCAGCTTGTTGTCGTCGTCGTCGTCGTCGTTATATATACGAGAGGGGTTAATTACGTTCGACGTCTTGAAATTTTTTGATTCAAAGACCTCGCGGGCTTCTAGGAACGTCTGTGGGCTCCTGCTTTTATAATTACACGAGATGAAACGTTCACCAGAGATGTGAAGCCTGTTATGATATACAAATTTGCATACAATTATGAAAGTAAAAGATAAAAAAGTGTCATCGAGGTCTACAACGTCAAAGGCAGTTATGATTCAATAACTTACCGCTCGGTTCTTGTGATGCAGGGTATGATGATGATGGTGATGGAAGTGATGATATCGCTTCTCTTTGGCCAGATGCTTGCTGTGATGCTTGTCGGCCCTGTGGGGCGGATACGTGTGGTAAATCATGTTGACGCCGATGCAAGGTTGACGTCACCTGACCTCTGTGATAGTACACTTGAGCGGCTGATTCGCGGGGTTGTTTTGATTTCCACTCGTTTTCCTCCCGACAGTGTTATTCGAGCCTGTCACCTGCTGCTGTTGCTGAGCATTGTTGTGAGCGTTTTGCAGTGTCAAATCGGCCTCGTCCACGTTGGCGTTGAAGTTGATCTGCTGAAGGTTGACGTTCGAGCCGATCGGGGTGACTGTTGTCGCAGGATCTAGCTTTACCAAGGCGGCTTGCAGCTCGAGAGCGTCCATGTCTCAAGAGCACTACTGTACTGTTCGTTCAGTTTCTCTTTTCTTTTTTCGTGGACGAAAGAAAGATATTCACTCTTCTTTATTCTGGCGTATTATCAGCTCCTGAAATTCGTCGTCATATTCGGGTAACGATGCGGGTATAGTCGAGGAGGAGCGAACCCGTGTGGCGAAACAGAGTATAGGCTCTCAAAAGCGCACGTGCCCGAGAGATAACAAGGTCTCATCAGAGACTGTATTACAGATTAACGAATCGCCACGTGTATGCAGAACTCGCTCGTGTATAATTAGAACTTCATTGTCGGGACTTTCGGGACACATAGATACAACGGGTTCTCTTTCTCTCTCTCTCTCTGTGCGCTGGTGCATCGATTGTTTAATTATGCGGGGAATGTGGCGATATGCTCGAAACTTTTCCAATTAAACGCGGGCACGAGGTCGCGAAAGAGCCGTTATTCAGCATTAGCGCGAATATATGAATTGTCGTGTATAGATATATTATAGCTACAGTAGCTCTCAGAATCAGATGCTGTATTATACGCATTATACGCGAAAAAATGTTCAAGCATACTTCGGACGAGATTTTTCAAACGAGTAGCAATCACACTTATATTATATATCGGCGACTTTTTGTTCGCGTGTAAACAGCGTGAAACGGCGATTACGCATTTTTCTCGCTGCTGTCACTTTCATTAGTTTCTCGCGTGTTGTAGAGCCAGAAAACAAGTCCGTTCAGCAGCAGCAGCAGCAGCAGCAGCAGGAGCGACACACATGCCAAGCCCCCCGTATGCTGCTCTATAAGAGCTGCAGTTCGCTCGAAAGAGAAATAAGAGAAAATGTCATCGGCATAAACGTTCCGCACTACTCGAGTTTAAATCGAGGCTAATAACCGTCATTGCAGTATATATCCACTACTAGTCGCCCATGTGTATACGTATATACTACTGTCCGGTTGCAGCAGTAGCAGCGAAACGACCGAACGCGATCTCTCGTGCCGCTGATTATTAAGCGATCCTTTCTTTCGATTTCCCCTCGTTAGCCGCCACCACCGTCGTCGTCGTCCCTCGAGTGCACTGGCCGCGCTTTCCTCGAGATTATAACAATCGTGTATACGTATAGCTACAGTCCTCGCGTGCTTCGTTATATACCGTTCTGCCATTCATACAGGTATATATACACATTGCACACGAGTATATAAGGCTTTTATTATTGAAAGCGATCTCGCGGTACGTATATACGTTTACAGGCTTCTACACCGGACACACAAAGAAGAGCAGCTAGCGCCAAGAGCAATTAAGGACCTTCGAAATTAGTCCATTGTTGCCCTCGAGCTCTCCACTATATACCTATACTGTTGCAGCCTATAACCTGAGTGTATCTCGAGAGTGCAAGTGTATATATACATAGGTGTGTGTTTTCTCTTGTTTTCAATCTGCTCCGGAGCAAACAGTTGCCAAAAAGGAGAACACTTTTGTCAGAGTAGACGCGCGCGCCAAAGTTCGTCGATTAAATGCTTTCTTTTCTATACTCTCTGGTATAGAACTATTATAAGGATATCGGGTTACACCCGAATGCAAATTCGATACTCGGAATTTATCGATGTATTAGGCAGTTAATTCGATTTTTTTCTCCGAGCTCTCTGCAGCTGCTTTACGAGCAGCAACGCGACCTGTCCACCTACGGATATTTATGTTCTCTGAGTTGTATTATATTTCCTTGTGTGCTTAGGTACACACGCACGGACGAGATTTTCTCCTTTATTCTCTTTCTCTCCGTATACCATCGAAAACGAGAGAGAGAGGCGGGCTATTTTTGCTCGGAAAAAGGAGAGCCACGACTGATGCTTTTTGCCCGCGACCTCTGGGCGATTCTCACAGAAAGTCGCATCAGATGTGTGTGTGTGTATGCGTATAAATAAGTTACACGCACGTGCGAATACTTACTTTCTTCGCGGCGCTTATTATCCGGCGTCAATTAACCCGAAATTCGCGACGCTGCTTCGATATATATGTATATAAATATGCAGAGACTTTATATATATGCGTATATTAAGAATCCGGATTCAGAAGCCATAAAGAGCATTGTATCTCGGGGTTTTATGCTTCCGCGAATGCGTCGTGACACCTCGTCCGATTCGTAAATTTAACGGGTCCCGAACGTATACCGTAAAATTGCACACACCTCTTCGAGAGAGAAGAAGTAGGTTTATCGGTGTGTGTGTGTGTTGTAAGTATACGTATATCCGAGAAGAGGCAGACTACGTTACGGGTGAAAGTCGAAAATCCGGATTTTCGCGGAATCGCCCACTAAGCTTCCCCAAAAATCATCGCGAAGAACAAGCGTCTAATTGTCTCGTTAAGTGCGCTCGATTTCACTGATCCAATTATACATATGGAATCTGTGGCTGCGCATCCGAGAAAGCGCAATTAGAATCGGTTAGAGCCACATAGGCAGACTATATATATACTGTGCTTATGTCTACCACCGAATTTCACCTAATTAGCATAATAAACAGAATAAAAAATAAGCGACCGGACAAAGCGCGGTGTTTATTCCGAGAACGAGCTTGTACATAAACACGGAGACAGAAAGAGACAGAGAGCAGTTATTAACGACCGAAGAAGCTCTCGCGAGAGGCCGCACAAATTCGTCAGAAGAGAAGATAAAGAACGAGAGGAGGAAGCGTGTGTGCAAGTGACGAGAGGAAATTCCGAGAATTCCAGAGAAGATACACACACACACACACACACACACACACACACACACACATATATAATACACACTTATAAGATTCCGGTCTGCTTGGTAGATGCCGATGCACCTTGAAATTATTTATTCCAGCCGACGACGAGTCGCCCACACGGCCTGCCCTTAACGGAGCAGCAAAGACGTTTGATTCATCGGCTGGTATAAAGAGCAGGAGAGCGCGATTTCAATGCTGACAAAGTGTTCTCGGATGCCCAATAAAATTATACCTCGAGTATAAGAGAGAGAGAGAGAGAGAGAGAGAGAGATCCCTTACGAGAGATACGACGCGAGACTGCTTTTTCTTTATGGATTCGGTACGGACTCCGCACCACCTCGTGAAAAATCGAGCTGCTTTATTATATCGCGCGCGGGCTCGTAATTGTTTTTCATCCGGAATTCATGTGCATATATACTAAAGGATATGCACAAAAGCTGCTGCATCTATATCGTATACAGAAGCAAAAGACGCGTTACAATACTTTTTAACGATGATCGATCGTGCAAACGCTTCTATGTATAATCAATCTATCATAATTATATAAACGACGAGGTTCTAAATTTCTCGGAATGCAAGCTATATTCAACGGAAGAGAATAAAAAGCACTCCGCAAACTCGGTGGAAAAAATCACTGCCTAAGCAGCTCCGAACCAATCAATCAATCACTCGGTCATTAATCAACCCCGCGTGCACGCGGCACACACATTTTTCAGTCGACTAAAAAGCGGCACTGCTTTAATTATTCCATACATCTCTCTCTCTCTTACGCGAAAATGAAAAAGCCAGTCTCGCGCGATGCACAAAGACGTCGCGCGGCCGGTCAAACGGAATTTTTAAGATGGCAAACTGCACTTGGTCTCGCTTTTCGCGGGGATATATTCAGGCCAATCTAATATCGCCTTTGTCCGTTTTTTTTGCTCGTTTAAGAAACGTAAGTTATGGGGCTATACACACACACACTCATATATACGAAGGAGATATTATTGGTAGATAAAGCATTGGCTTTAATGAAACGCTGACGCATACACGTTCTCGCGCCGCGAATTTACTGTTAACGACTCCGTGTATTCTAAGAGTATATAGCAGCTGGTTTTTCCGTGGCTATAAGAGAGCCAGTGCATAAAGTGTTGCACTTTTGTTTCGAGGAATAACGTATATATAAGTAATACGAATCAATGCGGGACCTAGATTCGGACCAGTTTAGATAGTCGTCGCTTATAAGAGATATATCATTTGTACACACTCAGTCTTATCAAATCGAGTTCACGAATATCTCGAGAGTCTGACTTTCGTACGAGGGGTAAGAGTCGCGTATATATATACACAGTATATACCAGCCATCATCAGAGCAACGGCGACTGTCTCCGACAGCTCGCTCTGCTGGCAACAGCAGCCTCTTTGTCACCAGGTGAATATACTCTCTAGACAGTCGACAATATCCCAAACTTTCCGCATCTAATCACGCGCGTACTATAGACGCACACTACTATGTAACGACGCGCCGATATCGTTTCGAATGCACATCCGCTACTCGTAAAGCGTCGCGACGACGACGACGACACCCACATACACATAGCGCGCGTAACGTACGCTGACACAGATACGTAACTATATACGCTCCCTATACACATACTCTCTCACATCAATCGTTGGGTATACACAGGCTCGTAATTAAGTCTCTTAAGAGCGTCGAGCAGCGAGAGCGAATGCGCTCGACTGATCACCGCATCAGCCCCTTTTACCTAATATAAAACCGCACGTATATAAGAGCAGCACAGAGAGAAAGATCTGACTGTTGGCGCGTACCTCCTCGACTTACGCACTCGTCGTGTATGTTTGGTAAGTATACCTCCACACCCAGTGTCTTCCTTCTCTCTCTCTCTCAAGATTCTTCTCTTCCTGGCACACTCGTCACCACTGATACATGAACACTCGCGCGAATTATGACAGCTAGAGATGTATATGTATATATATAAGTTAGATAGTAGAGCTGCAAGGCGGTGTCCCCCGTCGACAACAACAGAGCCGCGCGACTGCGTTACAAGAGCAGTGGCATCAGCAGTAGCAGCATCCCCTCGCTTGATGCTTTCTCTCGAGACTGCGCGTAGAGTCGGATTAATGAAAAAGAGGGTGTAGTCGGCGGCGGCGGCGGCGGCGCTGCCGCTCTGGTCTAGGGACTTTTGCTGGACCGGGGGCTGAAGCGCGAATCCCGTCGCGACGGCGGCAGCTCGGGATCAATATGCGAGCACGGCGGGAAATTCGCACGCGCGCAGGTCCTGCGCGCCGCCGCGAGGGATGCTGAGAGAGAGAGAGAGAGGTCGTCGTGTATGGATCACCCCCGCTATACGTATATACTGATGTGTTCGTTTTGCTAGACTCTCTGTACTCTATATATTATACTCTCGTGTGCGCGGCCCTTTTTTTCTCCCTTGTTTATGTGTTGTACGTATATATACGCGCTGTGCCAGCTCTCTTTTAATATATATATATAATACTACACGAATTTCCTCTTTGGCCAATCATCTTTATTGTTAGCGTGGGCGGACCAAGGCCTCTATAACACACTCGAGAGACGTACAGTTGTACGGCTTTAATGCGACACACGAGGCTAGAGCTATATTCTCTCTCGCGCAGTAATGAGTTGGATTTCGCGCTTGTGAATTATTTATGTATCTCGGAACGAGAGGAGAGGGAGGAGGATGTAATCTTGCGATAACGAGCAGATTTTCCCATGAATTTCTTAGCAAGGATTCTACTTCTCTCTGATCGATCGTTTATTATCTACATACAACGCGTGTAATCCGTTCTTTTGTCAGACCGGCTGATGTGCAATCAGGCTACTGCAATTCGTTTTTACCGAATAACATATTTTATATATTCCGGAGTAATGTATATACGATAAAATAAAAATTAAGCTCGATGTGTAATAAAGAAAAAAAAAGTTGAGCAAAGTCAGACACTCCATTAATCTTCCCCGACAAATGATTTATTTACACCGGCGCCGATAAATATCTCACCGCCCTCGTCGTTCGAGTAAACAGACACGCTGACTCTCCGCATAATACAACCAAAAGGAAACAATTACATAATAAATTCGCAACAAAAAAAGGAAACAGCTGCAGACTCCTCGCTTTTATATTACTTTCCGACGTGTCTAAGTCAGAGCCAAAACTCCTCTCCTCACATATATGCAAGCTATACACTGCTTCCCACGCGAGAACTCGAGCCTTCCTGATGCTCTCTCATTTCCAGCGCCGGCACGTTTTCCACTTTTCCTACTCGTCGATGTCGGAATTAAGATTCTCTTGGCGGCTCTCTCTCTCTCTCTCTCTCATCAAGCTCTGGCTTCCAACAACCCCGAGATAAGCGCGCGTCCTTCGCCCCGTTTCACGCGGCGCGACAGACTTGTTTTTTTTTCGCGCGCGCACACAGAGAGGGTGTATTATTAGAGGAACGTGTGCCTCGTTGCGGAATCGATTCGGGCCTGCCAAGCTTTTAATCGTGTGATTGTTTGACCCAGACTCTCGCTTTTCGGTAAGAGAAGTTATTTTTTTTCACTTTGACAGGTGAAAATTCATCTTTGTCGAAATAACAATAATTCTTCTCTCGTCTTCTCCGCATAGTATACAATAGATCCTCAGGGACGCGTTGATTTAGACTCGTCATCGCGCCAGAGACAATAAGCGTAAATACACGCAATCCCTCGACTGTATGTATCTGTATATATACCTATTCACGGGCTAAACGTCACTCGTTTATACACACACACACACAGAGTGAGAGTGAGCCTAACGGGGAAACCACTGCAGGATCTCTCTCCGCACAAAGGAGCTCTGGCTGCTGCAGAATATCTGTTGCGCAACGGCGTAACCCACATAGACAGAGAGCCTTGCACAGCTGGTGCAGCTCGAAATCTCGCTCAGCCTCTTACACTCTCTCTCTCTCTTATACTCTAGCTGATGGTGACGAAATTCAGGGGCACAGCGCTAGCGCACAACTCGCTGAATAAATCGAAATGATCACAAGCAGCAGAAGAGCTTAGTCGAGCGTGTGAAGTGTCGTAAACGAGCGACGACGGATAGCCGAGGAATTCATATGGTTTGCTGTATGGATATAATATACCTACTGCTGCTGCGCTGCTGAGACGATGAAAAAAGGACGAGAGAGTAACAAGTGTGATACACGCGGTTAGTTTTGCGAGGAGAATTCCTGGTATGAAATCGGCGGGCGAGACCGATATAAATTTACATATAATTTTTCGAGTCTCGATAAGGAAAGAAACCCGTGTGTCAGCGGGATAGTTTGAATTTCGTGGGAGATACTATCTCTCTCTCTCTCTCTCTATTATATAGCTCCGATAATTTTGAATATTTCTTCAGCTCTATAGGAGCGGAAATTCAATTTTCGCCCGGGCACGTTTCGATGAAAAAACAATATCTCCTTAACAGCCGTAAGTATGTTATCTGATTCCATTAACTCTGTGCATACACTTCAGAAACTTTCGTGGGTACATCGTGTGAGATTGAAAGCACCAGAAAAAAAAACAAGAGGAAGCACACACTTCGGCGTTCGTTTCATCTATATGCAGAGAGAGACGATGCGGGACTCACACGCGGGCGCGTAATCTCTCACGGCACTTTATCACGCGCGCGCCTAAGAAAGGAGTCGGCTGCTCTCTCTCTCCGGGAGGCCAACGTCGTTTCAGGTTTCCGTTTGCTTTTCGTAAGATGCGGCTCATTTTTTTATTTCGTGTCGTCGCCGCGTGCGATCGCCTGGATTAAAATTAGGTGGTTTTTTTTTGTCGTGCCGAACATTAATATTCAAAAAATTATATCCTATACATCTCATCGGTTGAGGAAGACACTTTTTTTAGAAGAACTCGCGCGAAAGAGTGTATACGATTATGACAAACGCTGCAACATTTTACGCCAATCGTTCGCCCTCTAATTAAAATTTATGCCCCTCATCTTTTCCTCTACGAACGCTCGCACATCAGACATAAATTCTCCTTCGAACCGAGATACAACCCGCCGCAATAAGACACGACGAGAGGGTCGTATATCAAAACCCGGCAGCGTTGTATATACTTGGTATACCCCCAAAAAGCCATAAAAGACGAGTTGCATAGTGTATATAAAATTTTTCTCCTCGACGAGAATAGTCTGGTAGTGTATACGAAGCAGCGGTAGTGTCATCTCGGAGGCTTTGGACGAAACAGCAGTAGGGAATACACGTAGCTTCTGCGATGATGAAAGCTGGTCAGGTAGGTATCTCTATCGGTATTACGGCGCATCGTTGTACAGGAATCTGCTTTACCCAACGACGTTGAAAGGAGATGGAGCCTCGATGCTGTTGTGGTATACGATGAACGGATATGCACTGTTGCGTGGAGTACACTCCGTAGTAAAAGTTTCCCTTTTTTTCAAAAGATTCAGCGTGCATTTCAATGTATTAAAACACACGCCGACTAACACTTAATTTCTTGCGTCATATACTCAGTCGTTATTACGTACAATACCGAGCGATTAAGCTCTGAGTAAAAACTTCAAGATCTCGAAGAATCTCACACCAGCTCAAGAGCTCCGTTAAAGAAGCATCTCGCGACGCATACACGACATTTCTCTCTTTCTCTCTTCCTCCGGTGTTTATACACTGCAGTCGCCGGAGTATAGCTATATTCCGGCGAGCGAGCGCGAAAAGGAAAGCACAAGAAGAACATTACTGCACAGCAGTGGCCGGACACGTCCACCGCCCAAGGCAGCATCAGCAGCATCGTCGTCGTCTGCAACTGTCCGCGAGTATATAGTAGTATAGACATATAATCCGAGGCGTCGCGCGGCGCAACTTTGCGGTTTCGCAGCTTAGGCTACTGCGGAGTAATCGCTCGCGCACTTCACGGCTGGCGATGCGCGGACAATGTATTTCTTCGCCGTGTAATCTCTTTAGTCGCTGCTGATTGGATTTGGATTTTTTTTCTATTCTTTTCTTTTGGTAAACGTCGATCTTATTTTTAGGCGGAAGGACTGTTTGGAGAAGCCAGCAATTTCCGCGATTGTTATCGAGAGAGATATTTACGATTAAAACATACGCACACACGCATGAGCGGCGCTAAATTTAAATCGCGAGGACGAGAGGCATTCGGATGGAATAATATTTAGATGTTTCCATTCCACGCCGGACTGTGTCACGGACGACGAGAAGTATAGAATTTTGGCTGGATATAGGTAAATACAATATAGAAGAGTTGCAAGTTGAGAAGCTAATAATGCAGCCATGAGAAAACGGCACAAAGGAAAGAGTTAATCTTCTACGCGACGGCGCGCCGTTGGAATTAGATCGGAACTGGGCCCTTTCAAAAGAGAGACCGAGAGGAGAGTATTATAGTTGTTGTACAGTGTAAGAAGTGGCAGCGAGGCGTTACTGCTGCTGCTGAGGCTGACGAAGAGTATAAATTTAATGTAGGAGAGACGAGAAAACTACGACGGATAGCGTGTGTGCTGCTGCTGTGGCGGAGATTCTGTGCGTAGGTATGTGTATATACGGTGTTTTCCTTGGGCTATATGGAAAGAGCGTTTATTTGCCGAGCTGGTGTGTTACTTCCGGTGCACAGTTTGTTGATGATTTTTCGGCTGTGTTATTGAGAATGATGTTTCGTAATTTTGATAACGTTTATTTTGACTTTGTAACTCATATTATGATGATTTTAATTGTCATGAATATATTCAACAGATTTATATATTTATGACGTACAAACTGATACATGATATCTCAATGCATTATTAATGAGCGGTAAGATGATCGCGGGGAACGCTTTCTATTATAACTTATATGTATTGCAAATCGCGAAATTATGAATGAAAGCTTTATGCTCAACAGCACAAACTCAATTGTATCTAAATATATACGAACGAAATCAGGCTAACTACAATTTGGGCACTTAAACTAAACCACGAATTAATAGATACCGATAACCTACCCGCACTTCCTCCAACTTTCCACAATTACATCATCTCTCCGAAAAAAAAATTTTTTTCATCAAGTCAATCCGCCTATACAGTCTTCCAAGCCAATCGAGCGCATCTCACTTGCAACTCTGACACCGGCAATCCACGAATTTCATATCCAGCCGAACGCAGTCAAACTTTTCCGCCGAAAAACAAGGGCCGCGCCGCAAAAGTTTCTCCACGCAATTTCAAGGTGAATCGTGTATAAAAAGTTGCCTAGCCCTCTCTCTCTCTCCCCGCAAAAAAGCTCCGTTGGGAAAACTTTCCAGCAGATATATCTATATACATACGAATCCCGTCACGCAGGAATTTCTATTTGCAAGTGTATACGCAAACGTTAAATTACAATCGATATACGGCAATGCGGTAAGTCGTGCCGCGATCGTGTGCCTCTACCCTTTCTCTATCTCTTATAATTGTCGCTTTTGTCATATTTCCTCTTCTGCACGCGCTCGTGTCTCCTCTTTCTTTTTCTTCCGCCGGAGCTTTTATCAATTATGCACGAATTATTCCGTATCACGTAGTCGAGCGCTGCGGAAGCACATTATACTCTCTCGACTCTGTTACGTCTTACTCGACAACGCGAGAATATATACCTATACAGTATTATAATCGAGAAATATTCGCCGATAATAAATCGAGTGCATATACGTATACAGTAAATTAAATCGTATATAACAACTATTCCATTACGTGCTGCAGCCGCAAACACTTGATACCAATAAACAAGTTCCCATAAACAACAGTCGGCCGCCGCCGCCGCCGCGAACAGTCTTCAAATTTGTCGATACGGCAAATTACTTCCCGTCTCGTTACGTCAGAAATCGGGGAGTGAGTAAGAGAGAGAGAGAGAGAGAACCGGCTGCTGCACGGCGATCCATCAGAAACAAAGCCGCACACCACCGACAACGGGTCGATAAATTAACGCCATATTTCGAGGAGCCGTAAACAAGTCATTCGGCAGAAACCGATATTTTCCATGAGATAAGTCGCTGCTCTCGCGCGGGACACAATCGTAGGCGTGGTGCATAGTGCTCTCACAATTCTCTCGTATATTATATATACATATATCTCACACATCTATACATACATGAAGCGGTATACACAGAGTGTCTATACGAAGATCATCGTATAGTATATACATGTATATAAGAAGAGACGACGCCCGGCCGATTAGCCGCCGAAACTCCTACTCGCCATCGATCACTCAACACACGGCTCGTCGTAGTTGACGAGTCTTAATTCCGTGGGAGCCGGACTACTCTACTCATGTCTGTCTATACGTACTTGCGATTTCATTAGGAGGAGGAGGAGGACGCGCGACGAGTCTTGCGTCACCGAGTGAATTCAATTATAATAACTGGGTCAATATTTACTTTCTTATGATCTAACAGCTCTCGACGTTCCGAAAATATATGGGACACGCGAAAAAGTGCGCGTAGGTCGCGTATTTTTTTTTAAACGAGAGTGATCGATCGTTATTTTCGTACAATTAGCTCATCGTTATTAGACTCGTCACCATTTCTCGAATGAAATTCATAATTATAATGGAGTGTAATTGATAGTCTCTAATGTAGAATCGATTATTAATACATAAAAAGTGACGCAACGCGAAATTTCCAAGCTCTCATCTCCCGGAGTAAAAGCGTCCGATCATCGTCATCGAGCCTCACCGATCATTTTTCAATCCAACGCTATACTCGAAAAAGAAGTTGTCGATCACGTAACGTATATAACGCACCGTTACGCTCGCATCGTCTCTATATATAACCCATCACACACTTCATATAGAATATGAAACCAGTATATAACCGTCTGGACCTATATATACTACACGGTCAAAAGGTAGACATCAGCTATACGAAAAGCACAAAAAGATCGTCCCACTAGATATAGGCTCGTGTCAGAAGAGAAAGAGCTATTTCTTTGTCAACGCGCCCCGCCTCATACCTGTCGCGTCCGTTAATATACCCTCGTCTCCCTGAAATATCAGAGCGTGCACTTTCATTGTCGCTCTCTGATGGTATATATACAACCGCGGCGAAGCAAAGGCGTACACTGAATACTAATACGAGCTTCTCCTTTTTTCTCTCTCACTGATGCTGCTGCTGCTGCAGCAGTATATAGCGTTGTCGTCGTTGAGGAGGATGAGTCGTCGAGTGTCAAACGGAGTGACGACTGAAAAATCACACGAGGTCTTCCGTATTGTTCCTGTCCCATCGCGGCCAAGCTTTCCCCGAAAAATTCTCGTGTGTGTCTTTCAATTATGCTCGATCCTTATCGCTGGAGTAATTCGATAAATCAACGAGACATTAATTTTATGACTAACCGCTTTAAAACGCAGCGTATGTTTTTATAGCTCCTCTCGCTTGTAGCAGTCGACAGTGGCGAAAAAAGCACACATATATACACTGCAGCTTGCGTATAGGGTTATTTAAAAATAATGCACGTGGGCTCCCGACGACGACGACGACGACGAGCGAATCGATTCCCTCTGCTCATTTCTGTGTTGGAAAGGATGGAAATATATATACACACACGCCTCCTCCGCGGCGCCCGTATATACGTCTTTCTCTCCCTTTAATGCACGGTTTTAGCTCGAGCCTAAAAATAGGGAGGGTATAACCCCCCCGTGCATCAATACTTTTTAATTCAAACTTTTTGGGATCTTGTAATGCCTTCAAAGAAACACACAGCGCCGCGCAGCTATATTTGTCGCGCGCACGCGGTTATACGCTTTCCGTCTGCACTAAAACCGTTTTATTATTAGAGCCGCGTGTGTGTGTGTGTGCTTCGCTACTCTTTTACTGGCAGTTTCCGTTTATGTATGTTATACATATTTTTCTTGCCTGTCGGTGGGACGTTAATGAGGCAGTTGAATGTCTATCGAATAGTCTGTCGATTGATTTTTGTGGGAAATTCATTATTACGACTTACCTGTGTAGCTATATAGATGTATAGCATATATTATGTACACGCATACGTGCGGCTTCAGGAATTTGAAATAAGTGCGGTGAATACGGTAGCGAGACGTGGATGTTAACAGTCAATAAAATTAATTCAGCCGTGGTTTTATTTGCATTTTCGAGTATAGGCTCGCGCGTAATTTGAATAAGAGTGATTCATCGGCAATTTGCCGTCCGAACATTTCATCCATTTCTCATCCGGACGTAGAGAATAAAAACCCTCCACCATCAAATCAAAAGTAAAATAAACTAACCTCCTCGTGCAGAGATCTCTGCTGCATTCCGGTCCAGCACATCCTGCACCTGCACAGATCCTTCTCCCTCTGGCTCTCGGCCCACTCCCTCTCAGTCTTCTCTCTATCCCTGGTGCTGTTGATTTGCGGGGGTGGTGGCGGTACCGGTGGTGGTAGCGGACTCGTCGCCACCTCCAGACTGTCCGAGCTCGAGTTGTGCCTCCTCGGAGGCGTGATGTTCGTCACCATGCTTCGATTGCCGTTGCCGACGCTTCCGGCACCGGCTGTCGAGGACAGCGTGCTCGTGGCGAGCTGTCCACCGGAACCGGTTCGCTCGTTCGCCGCGGCTCTGGTGTACGGCGAGGACAGGTAGAGGTCGATCGAGTTCTTCGAGCCAGTGCTGCCACCGTTAGCCACTGCACTGCTGGTGCCATTGCTCTGAGGCTGCGGTCGCAGGAAGTCGTCGAGCAGGTAGAAGCTCTGGGCTCGCGCCGACCTGGCGACGTCCTGGTCCTTGGCCTCCTCGTCGGCGTCCTCCTGCTGCTGGAATAGCCGACGGCCGACTTTCGACCTGCCGCCGTTGCTCAGCGAGTAGTCCCCGTTGGATTTGGAGGACATGAGCCTGGACGTTGAGGCCGGTTGCGAACTGCTGCCTCCAGTGGTACCACGACGGTAGTAGCCGTTGTCCAGGGTGGACGAGCTGCCGACGAGGGACGACTCTGGGATCCGCTCGCAGTCCTCGATCATGGACATGCTGGCGTTGTGGTAGATCGACGTCTGGCTGGACCTCGACTGGCTCGAGCCGTTGTTGCCGTTGGGGATGCTGGAGCCACCGGCGCCTACGGGTGTCCTCAGCAGAGCTCCCAGGGACCTCCACTTGCGGTCCTGGTTGTTGTTGGACGAGGACGAGGTGGAGGAGGCCGGGGTGCTCCACTTGCGATCGGTACTGCTCAAACGCTCCGGTGTCAGAACGCTCGACTTGACGTACCACTTGCTGTTGTCCTTGATCGGCGACACCAGGCTGCCGTTGCTCCCGTTGCTGCTGCTTCCGGGCCACCTGCGCTCGTGAATAGGCGAAGTCGCCATAGCACTGGAGCCCTGCATGCTGCTACCACCGTTCGTCCACTTGCGCTCGGAGGCTGGTGCGTTGACCAGCTCCTCGCGCTGCTTGCTCTTCCACCAGGATGACGTCGAGGCGGTGAAGAGGATGAGGGCGCCCCTGAGCGGGTTCTTCGAGTCCTGCTGTCTCGTCGAGGACTTGTCCACCAGGTCCGAGCCGTGATGGTGGTGATAGTGGCCGACGTCTCGGTAGCTCGAGGCCATACCGATCTCCCGATCGCTCAACGCGCTCTCGCGATCGGTCCTCGAGGAAGAGGGCAGATACGACGAGGTGGACTTGGACATGAGGTCCTCCTCGCCGGAATTGCCTCTGAGCAGTATAGCATTGGTACTGCGCAACCTGGGCCTCGATCTCACGAAGCCGTAGTCGTTGCTGTTGTCCAGGTAGGAGAGATCGGTAGTGGCCATACCCGAGTCTCTGGCCGACGAGCTGGTCTTGGGTATCTGCTGAGACGTCGGCTGGCGATGACTTTGCAGGGACGACATTCCGCTGTACTGATGCATGTTCAGCTGGAGACTGGGCTGCTGGGGTAGGGTCGAGGTACGAGCTCGATGGCTCGCGTCGCCGGAGCCGCGCTGCAGGCAGGAGAAGCTCGCCGAGTGCCGCAGGCTCGAGGGTGGATTGCCCGGCTGGCTCACGCCCAACATCTTCTCTCTCTCGGCTGCTCGGATGCGCTACTGGCCTCGATTCCCTTAGAGGGGTTAAAGGCTCAAAGGACACACGAGGTGGCTGATGCTCGTTTCTGTTTCGTTGCTTTTTCAAGAGGGGAAGAAACTGCTCTCAAAGGACGAGGTTCATCGGTGCACGACGCTGCCGGCGGTCGACGAGGAGTCGAGTGGCCGCTGCTGATGCTTCTGCCAAGTCTTCGCTGATGATGATGATGATGGGCATCGTTGTAATGCTGATGGGACCAAGTTTGGCATCTTTCGGGAGAGAAAAAGGACGAAAGTGCTGCTGCTGCTGTGCCGATGTCTGGAACAGAAATAAAAGGACGAGGGTAGGGACGAGCAACTCAAAACTTAACGTATGGTTTAGATGTAAGAAAGAAAATTGCGTGGATCGAAGGCGGCGAGTTCAGAGATGGTTTTGTGCGAATTTTTTTATACGTAACTACGGGAATCGGTCTGACGTCTCTTAATTGTGCATAATGATGACGATATGATAATGATGATAAGCGGATGACTGATGAGTCTCAACTTAATCGCATAACAATGAGCTCCAGCAAGTCCTTTTGCTTTCAAAAATCGCAGTAATGGACTCGCTGGAAGCATCTCAGCTAAATATAAAAAGCCGGGGATTAATAAAAAAAAGACAGAGAGCAAAAAAAGTAAACGGCAATTCAAGCGAGGTATACAACCCATTACAGGACATAGAGAGATACACGCTGGGTGTATCTGTTTCCTCTTCCACTGCAATTAATCGAAATGGTCATAAACGCACTTAATTTACATGAAATTATTTCCTGCGCGTCTAGACGCTACTTAAGCCTCATGCCAATTTGTAATTTCGGCGTAAGAGAGCAGCTGGCGCTGCGTTGAATCATTATATTAATACCCACGGTATAAACACACAGTATTATTATAAATCAGGCCCCCCCGCATTAATATGATGTAAGTCGATATACACACAGACGAGACCTGTAATAACGGCAGCTGAATTTATTTACGATTCGATGACACGATACATTCAATAAAGATTTTATTGATCCAATTTGCATAAATTATACGCGACGAGATATCTCTCTATATTGTCTCGTAAACCAGCATACCGCACACTTCCGCGTTTGCGAAAGTCACACTCGTGAGAGAGAGAGAGAGATCTCTCGTTCAATCAATTAACGATGTCACCCGTGCGCAGCACAGGTTCAGTATCGCAAAAAAAGAGAGGTGTCTATATATAGCACGACAAACACACAGAGAGAACGAAGAAATCCATTTGCGTAGGTAAATCGCAGCAGCAGCAGACACAGACTTTCCCGCTTTTAATATGGGCACCTGGCCGTCGTCGTCTACGCCCTCCAGTCTCGTCTGCACGTAGGCTGTTGCTGCTGCTGCTGGTAAAAGGCGCTTTTCCCGCAGACACCCACACATGTACAAAGTATATACACCGCTGAGTCTGACTCTCTCGCAGCTCAGCTATATATAATACCGGCTGCTGCTGCTTGCAAAATGCAAGGCCGTTCGCTGCTGCTGCTGCTGCTGCTGCTCACTCCCGCGCGACTGGATGCTGTTGCGAAAAACGCGAGGCTATACGCTCTCTAAGTCTTTCTCGCTCTCTTTGTTGCTGCAACTGCTGCTGCTGCTGCTGCAGTCGAGTGTATGTGTGTATGTGTTGAGGTGAGCTCGTTATAGAGTCGCGATAATTAGCGCGATCGCTTCGGTATTATATATTATGAGCGAGTGCAACATACACACGAGTATAGGATACACATGTACACACTCGATAGGATTTCCCGATGACAGCGGATAGACAGACGATTTCTATGCGATTTCGTCGTCCTTTATGTACACTGCACACTATATACTTCTTGCTGCGCTATTGCCGCACAGAGAGTTAGCGCAACAACCCTCTGGGGCAAGTGCTTTCTATATACTACTCAATATACACATAGATACACCTTGTATTATAAAAAAAAAAGTTGCAGTATATATATCGAACGCGTGACTACAGATACATATAATACATACTTGGCGAGTTTGGATATGACTCGCGGTGTGTGCTTTGTGTTCCTGCACCGGTTTTCCTTCGCATTGTTTCTCTCTCCTACATCGAGCCGGACACACGTGGCGGACCAACGTGCGTATATAGGTATATATACTGCAACTATATGTATCGTATATATATACGTCGCTCTAATTGGCCGCGGATCTTCGTCCGGAACTAATTACCCTCCGTGAAAGCGTCTCGTTGCACACTTGCTCTCTCGCGCGCGCGATTTCTCGCGGAATGTTATTTCTGCGCTTATTGGGATTCCTTCGCGCCTTATGTTTTCCATGTTTTTATTTCGAGACGAGAGACTGGTTCTTGATTAGAATTTCGTTTTTGATGCATCTTTTTTTATAATAGTCCACACGCGGTGTGTATTACGTCGTGGCGTATAACCGCGAGATTAGCTTGCTTTCTTTTTTTTTGTTTAAAGCGCTTGCGCGAGACTGTAATAAATATTCGATATATTATTGTAAAAAGTAAATTAAAAAAAGGGAGTTTGATGAGTTACGGGATTAATTAACAGCGGAATGGATTTTTGTTAATCAATTTCCGCGAGAGCGACGTGCATAAACAAAACATACCGCGAGCGTATATAATATCGATCGCGCGCGAGAGACTCGAATTAAACGCTTATAAAAACCAATCAGGAAAGTAGGCATGCAACAACGTATAATATACCGCGCGCATGCCGCGGAATTGAAAAACGCGCGACTCTCGTTAGGATCGATACTATTTTTAGCTTGTTTGTTTATTAATAGACTACAGTTGAAACTGTATAAAATTTAGTATTTCCACTCGTTGCAGAAGCGCATCACGAAATCTATATCCCCCTTTTTCCTCGAATGAAGAAAGCACTCTGTATATTGATAAAATTCATCGCGACAGACATTAGCATGAAAAATGTAACCAAATTAACGTGTATATCGATTGGCCGTCTCGAAGAAGAGGAGAGACTCGAGACAGAGAGTATAGCGACGCGAGTCACATCCCCTGTGACTACGACGACGCGGCGACGCTATTTTAGTCACGCAATGCAGAAATATTAAAATTCCGTGCCACAGCGCGATATCGTTCGCTCGTCCCCACCACCATCAAGGGACTTCTTCTTCTTCTACTGAAACCCATTGAAATTCGATATTTTTCTACGGACACATAAAGTACGCCGCGATCGCTTGCAGCCGCGGAAACCGTATATTTATTATTTATCGAAGAGATAGGTACAAGAGGGACCAAGCTCTAAGTTCGAGGAGTAGGTGCACATGCGAGCGATTGTAAATTAGCAAGGAGGCAAATTTGGATTTTAAATATTCGGTATAACTTTCCACACCACACGGTATAATATGTAGTTATTGAAAAGCAAGTCGCGCTTAATAAGAAAAATCGAGCGATTGCGCAACTGGCAGAGATATGGGAGAGAGATAGTGCAGCCTGGAATTATGCAGTCGAACGCGAAAAATGGAACACTGCGTAATTCTTTTTGGCCGCATCGTCGTATTTTTTAGAAACTTGACTGTGCCGGGTAGAAGAACCAGCTTATCTTGGCCGGGAAAGAAAATCCTCGTAATAATTGCATAAAAGTAAAAGCCGACCGTGTGTTATTAAACTTCGCTCTGTAATACATCGACGATAAAAAAAATACTATATCCTGAAACGACATACCTGAAAAAATGCACATAGCATAAAACTCTTGGAGAAGAGAGTGGTATAGATATCAATCTCACGCATCCGGCAATAATAATGGATTTGTCGCAAGGCTATCTATATACATGCAGAGAGAAGGGGCTACTGACCTTTGCGGGGCCGTCGTTGCATGCAACGCGCCGCGCGCGTTATAGTTTCAGGAGGTTGCGACTAGTGTGTACGTAGTACAGACACACATACGTGTGTTATATATATAGAGAGAGAGTGCACTAGCAGCGGGCGGTAAACGTCCATAGGTAAAAAGAGAGAAAATAATTCACATCGCCGGGGCGAAATCGATATTCGTGGACTGCGGCCTGCGGTTTTTTACACATTATTGTGTGACATGCAGCTACGATGCGGATAGACACTGCGGAGCTGCTGTGAGGGACTATAGACTTGAAATAATACGTTTTATAGAGATAGCGGCTCACCACCTGCATCAGGAACTCTTAACAACTCTCTTGGCTCTTTTAATTGTCGGTATGAATAAGGGTGACGTGTGTTACTCGTGCGAATCTAAAATTATTGCGAGTTTTTGATAATTGTGGGGAAACGTCGTCGCGAAGGGGTGTGGGAGGGACCAATTAGGAGGGGTGAATGACCAGGTCACGAGACGTTTTCATTTCGTTAAAAGCTTGCAACTTTCAAAGTGTCTTGAACTTTGTCTTCTCGGGAGAGTTATGCTTTTATACATGCATTATGTGCCGGACAGTTTCTTCGACGACACAATTACCCCTAAAATGTTTTCTATTTTAGTTCGATGTCCTAATCATCGTCTTCTTTCTCCAACCTATTTTTCGAAATCCTCAAAAAGCCGACCAATTCAGCATGTCGCAACTGGAGCAAACCTACTCAGCGTCTACACTTGCAACACAGAGTTGAAAAAAAAGCATTTTTCATACAAACTCGTCATACGCTTCCTGTACAACTAACGTAACCACACCGAAGCCATCTCTAATTTCGAAAAGGAAGAGAAAAAAACACTGCACGTAATGTGTCGTACAGGCCTTTACTGACCCTATACAGATAAAGATCTCTCGCGCGCTCGAAAATTTTCGCAGCTCAGTGTAATTAACGACCGGACTTTTGCGCAAAGGGAAAACAGTATTAGACATCCTCGCGTGTACACGCGGCGGCTTTCCCCTCGATAATACAAATTGAGGAAAGAATAAAAAGAAAAAGAGAGAAGAAGGCGCCATAACGCGAAGCGCAGCCCATTAAGGCCACACACTCGCGATTTAGAAATCCGCGCGGGTAAGCAGAGCATACCGTCCGTTATATACTGCGCTGTGCCGCCACCGCGAGAAATGTAAATTTTCCGTTTTTGCGCGTTCGGGCGTGTTTCTCCGTTTGTGTGTCGAAGCGCGGCGATATAAAAAAAAAATTACGAGTGAGCTACTATATATAGCGGTCATGCAATATGAGCAGTGTTTTTTCGTGGGTTTCGTTATAGAGCCAAGCGCGCGCGTGCATTATTAAGAAGGAAAGTCTTTCAATTACATTGCAGTGTTTTTTTCACCATCGCATGCTGATTGAGGCCTCTAAAATAGTTTTTTTTTTTTTTGCTTGGGCTTATCGCCCAGTGAAATGCAAGCTGATTAAAGCTTTTTATATTACCGAGAACGTTCATCGGCGTAATCACTTTCCCCTCTGTATATTGTGTTACACAGGCGATGATGAATCCGCAAAATAAATGGAAATTTCGTGTATGTGTATATAACGGTCGAGTTTTCTGCCGATCAATTAGCGCAGTTTTCCGAAAAACAGGCGTTTTCAGCACAGAGATGCGAGATAATTGACGAGTAGCTCGGGATTAAGTTGATGAGATAATTTAACGAGATTAACGACTCGACCCGAGCGCTAATTAGTTTTTGTGTGAAAGGCGAATTACGTCCCGGTGATCCATTAATCAGGCTCTGCGCCGCAGTAGTGGATTATTGAAAGGCATTGAATGCAGGTGAGTTTAGTGGTGCATCTATATAATCCCTATAAATAAGGTGTATTTCGCAAATGATTTCAACAACGCCGCGCCCCCCGAATATTATCCGATCGAATTATGAAAGCGAATCGATCCCCAATTGCGCAATAATATAATATACGAATAAGCGTTTGGTAAGCATAGTTTGCCGCAATCATCGGCATTAACGTCTCATCGGTTAAATCAACGAGAATCGCAAGATACTACTTACTACACACGGTAAAAAGCGGATGAGTCAGCTGAAGTGATTAATGTCACGCCCCGCACAAAGTAGCCGGTGGTGGTGGAGCAATAGAACAGAACTCTTGACTACTCTCCCTTGGATAATACATACACACAGGTATGTATCACGTGGCTGCAACGCGCGGACGGCATGCAGTGCGCGTATATACACTAACATAACCTCTCTCTCTCTCTCTCTCTCTTGCGAGCTTAAATATAATATAACGCGGTTTGTTAGACACGACGCGGTCGGGTTACAAAAGACAACGAGCGAGTTATGAAACCCCTTCCTACGTTTTCTCTCTATATAGCCTTCTTCTTCACAGCAGGCCCTAGAACGTAAAAACCTGTGCACAGCGCGTCACGGGCGGCTACTTACACTGCGCTCTCGCTAGAGTTACTTATGTATATATACTCTTAGCTGCGCGGTGATGATTTTTCCGGTTGAAGCAAGGCCGTGTGCTTATATAGTTATATTACTCGAAACTTGGAATAGTTCATTTCGAATTAAGGTCTGGATGTAGGTCGAAGTTTATAGTGTATTAGCGGCGGCGGTGAAGTCATCCATTGTTATCAGAATTCTGCAACTGAGTTTATTTATTGCAGCAATTACGCGGAGTCGCTTATAACTTTGTTATTAAACGCAGCTGAAGCTCGTGCATAAATATATTGCGCCAGCTCACGACGACGATGTAAATTCTGCAAAACGGGGATAATACACGTCGGTCATAGAAAGCGATAGATAATAAGTCTTATCCCAGAGAGAAGAGAGAAAAAGATTTGCTTTATCGCGTCTCTACATCTGTACAAACTCTCGTATTATTATTATTCGGTAAATAGACGCTCTAAAACTCGCGCTCCAGTTCCTCCGAAAAAAAGAGAGACAGTATAGTGATAAGCTCGAGAGATATAAGAATATTGAGAGACAGAGTGACCGGTGCTACTCCAGCTGTCTGTAAACACAAATACACTTCTTATTCACAGCAGAAAGAGCGCACTCGAGAGGTATATCTACTCTCGACTCAAGGTTAGTATAAACACGCGAGAGCTAAGGAATCTGCATCTCTCGCTCGATGCATTACGAAATAATCATCGGAAAATCCATTCGCGAGCTTTCCGTACTATATACTCTCCATCAACGATATAGAAGTCCGGTAAAATATAAGAAGTAAAAAAAAACTGCCTCGAGCCGTCAGTCGTGGTTCTTTCACAGAGCGGTAAGTACCACAACGTCAAAGTGAAACGAGCCTATTCACGACGACGACGACGACGACGACGACGACGACGACGAGGGTATATATAAATATACTTCAATTCAATGGAAATCCACGCTGCGTCCATCCGCGTGCGCGCAGATCTCTCTCGCGATAAGAGGGAAAATTCGTCCCTCTCTTTCACTCGAAAATGACTTAGTACAGTATATGGTATAGGAGGAGGATAGCTGCCAATTAGTCACGACGAATGGCTAAGAGAGACGCTGCTGCTGCTTCTGCTATTGCACGCGGAGCAAGGAAAGCGTGAACTGTTTACGCGCTTATTACGGAGCTGCTGCTGCTATGTTGGTTTTCTTTGAAGAGCGGGTGAAAACAAACGCGCGGGTGTGTAATTAGACTGAGTTACTCCTTTGTGTGGCCAACGATGATAAGTGTAGGAAATGGTAGTCTGATTGTTGTATACTAACTTATAATCGATGTCGTATATTATTTTTATCAAAAAAAAAAACAAGGAGAATGTACTTGAGGTTCTTACGAAACAACGTCCACTGCGAAATTTCGTTACTTTTATAGATATATGAGTACCTATACGTAATAGAAAGTGTGTTTACTCGAAAGGATGCGCAGCAGGAAAGTGCATAACAGATAAGGAGGGGGGAATAATAAAAAGTAATAATCGCTCGCGCGCGCGAGATTCACTGGAGATAAGGACACATGCGTGCGCAGCGAAAGAAAAGCGAGAGAGAGAGAGAGAGAGATCCATCAAGCTGGAAATTTTAAGAGTGAAAACGCGATTAATTTCCCTTCCTCCCCTCTTGTACGCTATAAATTATACCGTATATACGAACGGAGAAAGGAGGTGCGGGCGTTCAAGCGAGGAAAACGAATTGCCACCGCGCTCGCGCCCCTCCCGAAAAAGACGAGACGACGAAGACGAAGAAGAAATAAGAAAAGCTGACGAAGAGAGCTGCAGAATAGTGTCTGGTGCAGCAGTCAGTAAGTCAGTCAGCAGTGAAATGGATCGGAAAGAGAGGAGGGCGACGTCGTGGCGGCCGTTAAAATTCTCTAGTCATGCGTCGTCGTCGTCGTTGTCGTTGTCGAGTATATTATGCTTACTTATATATACACTATATATAAGGTGTACGAGTTAATGACTCCCGGGACCATTGTCTACTATACTCGCCCACGCTTTCGGTAGCAGCATGTAGTAGTATATAGACTCTGGCGATATTACAACGCGTCGACGATTAGTAGAGAGAAAGAGAGACGAAGCAAAGGTTTCAACGACCTCGTGCCGGAGCAAATTACTCACTTGAACGTCCGAGCTGTGTGTGTATATAGCAGCGCGACACGGAGAGCGTAGGTACTGCCAATTTCAATTTCCGAACACGATGACATCGGGCTCGTCGCTAATACTTGCGAAAGGAAATATTTTCTCCGGGCCTATGAGATGGCGATTGGTCATGGCCTACACCTCGCAGAGAGATGCATTGTTCTCCCTCCTCTACTCTCTCTCTACTACTACTGGCCGACAGCCGTGACTCATTCGGCAGTCAGTTTTTAACGACCATACGGATATAGCTCGTTGGAGATTTGATGGAGAGGACGTGGAAACTTGAAAATTGTGGGAGAAATTTTCAGTATACCATCATGAATCCATCGGAAACTTTGCGTAACTGAAATAGTACATCTTCGTATCATTGATGATATTCTCGAAGCAAAAAAGAAATTTCTCGTTAACATTTCGATATCGAAGCAAAGCAGCAGCAGCAGCTATTATTCCACAATGCTCCATTCAACTGGAAAAATATTCTCTCTTCCAGTATGCTAATTCGTAGGAGGAAGAAACAATCGTCGCGGACGTTTTCATTAAAGCTAAATTAACCGTCGAAGAATCCATCCGCTATATAACACTACCTACAACAACAGACATGCAGTAGCAAAGACAATCGAGTGAAGTACAGCTATAGCACAGACGGAGGAAAGAAAAAAAGAAACAATGCGGCAACAGGAAAAAGTCGGGCTTTGCACGCGACGTCACCCGCTGCCATCATTTCCTCTCAGGGGGGGTAGATAATAAACCATAGCATCATCCCCCGATTAAATCAACAGCGATTTATGCTCTCTCAAAGCAAATTACACACACACAGGCGTTCGGTGTAGAGCCATTCGTCAAAAGCACCGAGTATAAAAGAGAAGCTACACCGCGCGCACGGCAGTTCTCCTCTCTAAATATAACCCATCTAAATCAGACTACTCTCACTCGCAGAGAGAGCACACAAAGCCGAGAGAGAATCGCTGCCAGGGCGAATTTTCGTTACCGCCCTTGTTCGGCAGCAGCAGCAGCAGCGTCTGCCTGAGACGTTAATCGGCCTCGAGTAATCCGAAAAACGTACTCTTAGAAGCTCTCGCGAGCGAAGAAGAAGGAGGAGGAGGAGGAGGAGTCATCGACCGGTGAAGTCGTCGTCGCGAGTCCAATTCACGCCGAGTCACACTCTCGCGAGCTCTCGGAGTTATATACTCACACACTGCGTCGTGTTCGGGGAAGTTTACATATATATCTATACACACACACACACGAGTGCGGAGATGAAGGAGTCGCGCCGCTCTCTCTTGCAAGGCCAGGTCATTGCCGTTACGCGTTGGTCAATCGCACTTACATGACTTATACGAGAAATACGGAAATTCGCAATCTCCGATCGATGCGCGCATACATACTTTCATCGCTCTCGTCATTACTGCGCGAGAAACCGTACGGTATGCCTGTGTGTATATATATTTATACACGTAATATAAGTGTGCGTATGGTGTAAACGATATACACAGCCGCGCGCGCGAGCTGATTATCTTGCGAAATTCGCTGCATCCGAGAGATTTCTATGCGAGCATAGACTCAGAGTGTATGTGATGTGTTTGCGTTTGTTCTTCTCTGCAACGGATGCGCGTGCGAGAGAAGAGGAGAGATAGAGAGAAAAAAAGTGCGAGAGAGAGAGACACGTTCACCGTTACAATCAATCAGGAGTAATTTTATTTCTTACTCTCGACGCGCGAGTGAGAGTTATATGTAAGTACAGAGGATTTGAATAATCCCGCGTGTTGGTGGCTTGTAATCGCGTTATTGATATGTTCTATTATACACTCTGCTTTTTCCATTTCTGTCTTGATGCAGGTTTGTTCACACGAGACGACGACGCTGCTATTCATTCATATGGGTGTATATAATGAATTTCGCGAATATACTCTGCGCAGGTTTTCTTGTGGCTTGAGAGAAGATTCATTGTGTCTGCGCCGCAGAGAGTTTGTTTTGGTGGGACCTGTTTTGTCTTGTTAGGCTTGTTTTCTACAGAACTCGTTTGCGCGTTCTTTATCGATCGATGCGATTTATTTCAATCGGAGAATAAATATAAATTTCAAATAAAGTCATGCCATATAAAATAATCCTCGCAATTCAGAGTGTAACCACAATGTACCGTGAATCGTAAAATTTCAATCGCACGTGCAACATCTCACAGGTAACAACCCATCGGAGTATAATAATTCCGATACACCTCTCGCAGCATACAGTATCATCGCAAATAAGTCCTTAGAAAGGCGTTAAACGCGCGTCACACGTGGGCGTGCAACAGCATCAGCGGCAAACTCGTCCGAGCGAGGGAGAGAGAGAGAGAGAGAAGAAACTACCTCCTCTCCGATGTATCTTCTCCCCTTCATTACACATACACACTCGGTCGAGTGCATTATTTCACGCGTGGGAGTATCGTGTCAGGCT
The DNA here is from genome assembly GCA_900474305.1 of Cecidostiba fungosa. Classification (NCBI taxonomy): domain Eukaryota; kingdom Metazoa; phylum Arthropoda; class Insecta; order Hymenoptera; family Pteromalidae; genus Cecidostiba; species Cecidostiba fungosa. Next base: position 335,914 of record UCOJ01000003.1, read on the forward strand.
CTCTTCTCTCTTCTTCCGTATGTGTGTAAGGATATTCGCCTTGTCGTGTATACAACCTTCGCTTTTTACACGCTGTTAATATACAGGTATTATAGAGAGACAAGTGCGGAGGATGATTTTCTCGAGGAATGTATTAATATAGGCGCGCGAGTTCGAGATATATATTGGAGAGTTCGAGCAAGGTCTCGACGACGACGACGACGACGACGACGACGACGACGACTAATTGCATCGTGTAGATGTCGCCAGGCTGTAATTTTCAGCGGATGACTTTTGCTTTCTCGAGCGTTAAAATAATATAGTTCACAGTCGCCGCCGCGAGCGTATAATTCAATAATAATTATTCAATCGCTTTCGGAACGCTCTATAGAGATTTACAATTTAATTGGCTCGTTTCCATCGTTGTTTTCCCCTCGTAGGCAATATTCTAAATAACATTGTTTTCCAACCGAAAGTACATAATACCGGCCATTAATCAAAACCTAAAACCATAATGCCGCCGCCGCCCGTAGAGACGACGCATTAATCCTCGCTTGATTAATAGGCGTTTCACTCTCGAGATTATAAAAACTAAATCACTCGACGAAATACACTATACACTTTCCGATAAGTCAACACATCTCTTTTTAGATATAGGTCGCGTTCATTCCCATAATTCGTCGAGCGTATTATCCTACGCCGGCAATTAGCACCGCACGCTCTACTAGTTTTGAAAGTTTCAAGTCTGACGCCTCGTTTTTTTTTCCTCCGAAACGAAACTCTCTCGCGAGTAAAACCTGTGCGAAGGAACGATGCTCAAACACGAGATGATGCTTTCCGGTGAACCGCGCGCCGCGAACCTAATTGAATAAAAATATACTATTCCCTTCACGCGAAGATTGCTGGCGAAGAGAATAAATAACCGAGAGGCTCGCGAGAGAAGAAGCGCAGCTGAAAAGATCCAATCGGCTCCTCGATTTTCGCGATACCGATCGTTAATATAGCCGATACGCCCGGTCAGATTGTGACAATAATCGCCGGTAAATCTCTATCTATCCTCGCGAAAGTAGCACCTGTATATAGTCTCGGCGAAAAAAAGCAGCTTGTAACATCCTGCTGCGAGTATGGACTCACTTACTCGTCTCTCTCTTTCTCTCCCGGGCTCTCTCTGTGTGGGTATAGGCGGTTGCGGTGCTTATGTTGATTATAGCGGTTATAGGGTCTTGTCTAAGATAGAGGCGAAGTCAAGCGGTACAGGAGTAGCTGCAGCAGCAGCAGCAGCGAATAACGCGGTAGTGGCGCTCTGCTCTGTGCACCGCCCGAGGCTTCAGCTGCAGTCCATCTTTCACGTTCTTGTCTGTGTGTGTGTGAGCTGGGAGTTTTCTCTTTTTTTTCTCTCTTGTAGTAGAGAGGAGAGAAAGAGAGATTGTAATTGCAGGGGAACGTGCTAATTGATAATTGGGTGAACGGTTTGAAAGTGGTATGTGTGTGATGTGTGTGTGTCTGATATACCGGTGCGTGCAGTGTACTTGACCTTAACCCCTTGACTGATGACGATGTCAAAGGATCTCTGAGATCTATAGAAGCGATTACGAGTTTGTAACGGTGAATTTTTATTGTACCATTAAACGATTTCGAAAGAAATTACAGAGGAATGAAACGTTTCTAATAGCAGACCCTAAACTGCTCTCTTTAAGTTAAGAAATAATAAAATAATAGCGTGTATAGTCCACTAAAAAGTAAACCGCAAGACTCTCATTCCGCTAAAAATAGTAGAGCATCCTGAGCACGATTCCGAAAGTCTAATACATTATAGGAGACCGCACATAGCTGAATCACAGACTTTCATCAATTATGAAAAGCGAGTGCGTGCACGTATATACACAGCTCGCTCTCTTCCAATTTCCATCGCGCACACGATGCCCTCACGTTCTCTCCATCGCGAGAGCCAACCGATCGTGCATCGTTACCAACACCTCGAAACTCTCGTTCCTTTTTCTCTCTATCCCTTCTCGTATATACGTATATATACATACAGCGCATACACTTACAAGGTTCTCCTCTCTTGGACACGATTCTCATCGCTCATGCGTGAGCTCAGCGATGGAAAGCCTCGCTTGCGTTTTAATAAATGCATGATTTACACGCTAGAGCAAGTACCGGACTGCTGTTGCTGCTGCCGCATCTATACCCATATGCGCGCGAGGAGCAGTCCGTTGTGTCTCGGCAGAGGGAGAGTATATATAATACACTAGTGTATAGGATCGTTCCGGATCTTTTACGAGGCTGCCGTTGTGTTATGCTGCTGCGGAAATTTCGCTAGGAGTTATTGCAAATGACTGCTGTGTTATTAAAAACATCTCTCCCGGCTCTTCTTCTTTTGTATAATGGAGGGATGATTCCTAAACGCGATATAGGAATGACTGTAAAATTTTCCTCTGCAAAGGAGATGCTTTGAAAAATAGATTATATCCTGTGTATATACGTATACTTCTTTTTAACGAGAGATGGAACAAGTGCTCATCATAATAAAGATAAGCAGCGTAAGTTTATATTCGTTAATCCGCTGCTGCTGCTGCAGTATATACACTTGCGTAAGAACTTTCACCTCGTCGCTCGACACTTTGCATATATTAATGCGTCGCGGCGATACGATCGCGCAAAATTGATGTTTCATTTCACACACTGCGGCGGCGGCGGCGCAGCGTCCATTCAGTAACTCCTCTATGGCCATATATTACCCGCCACATCACACTATATGCAATAAAATTATTGTGTGTATGTGTGTATATATATAATACAGACCGAGAAGTCGACGTTTCGATATTTACGAGCGTTCGATTATAAAATGAAAATAAAAAAGAATGACCGAGATACAATCTCTCTCTCGATGCTTATACATATTATATACACGTTCTCCGACCGGAAGCATCGCGGGTTTGAAGAGACTGAACTCGCAGAGATCAGAGAGAAAAAAACACGTAGTTCTCTGCGTATATACGCATATATATAAGAAGTCGAAGAAGTAGAAAGAATCCAGAGCAAAGACCCCCGCGTATACGCAGATAGAAGCGCGGGGGCCCCCTCTAGGATCAGATAGTGCCACAGCTGGCTGCCGCCTCGAATGCAAAGTCCCGTCCTTATACCCTGGCACACAGCAACTCGTTAGATACGGCATACGCATTGTGCGTGTCTCCTCGACATAATATGCCGGGGAGAAGCAGAGAGAGAGACGAAGGCGAAGGTCCGTCCAAGTGTATGTATATACAACAGAAAGTGTACACTGGAAGAGCCAGAGGCTAACGACTTGCAATTTGTATTAGTGCTGATACTCGGTTGACTCTGTTTTTCACGGAGCTTATTTATGCACGTAGAAAAGATTCGAGCCGATCAGATAATATTGGCCTAATAGCCGTATTTTGAGATATCTTTATTAATAAAAGCTCGTCATATTACGTGGGCGATACTCAAGCCCATTGTCTGCAGTCGCGCGGGATATTAGGGGACAGGTATATATATAAATAGATACACGCGTGGGTTATTAGCTGCGGGATAATGATATTGACAAGAGTTTCGTATACGTTTCAATTAGGGACGCGCGTGTTTTGTTTCTCGTGTACATGCGCAGCAGCAGGACACACAGCTGTTCGGAGAAACTGTGTAATTATACATAATACACGGATATTCGACGACGACTTTCTTTCGGAGTCCTAAAATTAAATTTCAGCCAAAAAAAATTGCTAACGCCACGATAAATCAGCCCAATTCCTTCGAGACGCACACGCTCGGAAACAAAAGCCCCGGAAAATTCAGAGATGATAACACAGTGTGTCGTCTCCGGAGTTACGAGTGAGACTGCTGCACACACAAAAGAAGACGAGGCGACCGATAAACGAGAGAGATTGGTATCGGGGTGATTTTATGTTGACACGCACGTGCCGCAAGAAGAAGAAGAAGAAGGCCCGGGTCGATTGAAATCTTTCGTTCACCGCGTGTGTATATAGCGGGAGAGTCACCCACACGAATTACCGACGCCCGCATCGTGACGATATAAATCACGAGGACTCCCGATGCGCGCGCGAGCGAGCCTTTTATCGGGATCATCGGTTGGGGTTACGCGAAAATCGCTGGGACACGCGGCTAGAGAATGAGTTTTTGGAATTTGCGTATATATATTATTCGAGATTAAAAAACTGACTTTGTATGTACCCTTGTGTATCCATGAATAATCATAAGCGTTTTATTCAGCATCGTTAACCGCATTTCCAGTTCGCAAAAAATTAACCATAATGTAAATAAAGATCGCGTCGAAAAAAACACACACACACCCCACCCTCTATATAAATTCAACATAGAAAACAGAAGCAGCCCACACGCACACTACTAGCCAAGAGAGAGAGAGAAAGCTTTCTCTGTGGGGGAACTAGCGATGCGACGAGCCGTGAGTCCGCAGCAACAGCAGCAGGAAAGATTGCCCTTAATTGGTGGATATACACGAGGGGAGCATTGCAGCCGTGTGTCGTCAGTCTGACACAGGAACCCACAGCGGCACACACGAGCGCGCGAATGATAGCTGTATCGGCGATTCTCTCTCTCTCTCTCTCTCGGCTACATAATGGACAATTACGACGCGCGTTTATCAAGCTTGCGACGGGTGAGAGTATATCGGTGTCGATTCTCATAGGGACTACTAGACTGTTGTTGCTGTCTTTATGCATATATAAGCAGTGCGAGGAAGGAGGGTACATAATGAACGAGGGAATTGTTGTTGATGTTTGGAAGAAAAAGCATAAGGGACGAAACAGCTGGGGAGCGAGCACTTTTCTCATTCTTGGCTGATTGCTGCCGCTCAGCTGCGCGCGCGAATTCCTTGCATTTTTGAATTAAGTCTTCTGCGAAACTGAGTCCCTGTCTTCTGAGGGATTCACACGGCTATGACGATCGTCCACAGAGTCGTCGCGTATACTAAAATAAAATTTATGAAACTACTACTGGCTCTTCACCGATTTAATCCACTTTTAGCGTTGTGTAAGAATCTCGGAAGCGATAAGGTGGAAAACATTCGTCTTTATTGTGCTGGAGACGAGACGACGAATTGTTTGACGTAACCCGAGAGTATACATTATATATATATATAAAGCTCGGAGTAAAACGAGAAGTAGTGTGTGCAGTTATAGCGGATGAACGAGCGACTGATTCGCGATGTATCTATTCGTCGGATCGAGGAAACGACGTTTGTGCGGTTCCTGTGCACATAATATGCACAGGAGAGAGAGAGAGAGGAAAAAAAGAAATGAACGCAGCGGTGAAACTTGAGCCGATGTGTAAACAAACGCCTTTACGTAAGCGTCGTCTCTCTGATAGACCACATGAAATGGCAAATAATAGAAAATAATGTGAATAATATATACACAGTCCGGTGTAACGAGTAATTAAAATAATTGCATCCTCGACGTGTCCTCATTCATCCTCTCTATAAAGAGAGAGAGTATAGCTCGCGTCGCGCGCGAAAGTGAAGGAATATAAAAGTCCCTGCGCGCAGTTCTCCGCGAAAGGAAAAAAAGCTGCGAGAGAGAGAGTAACCTGCGACAAGTTTTCCAAAGAAGCTGCTGGTAGTACAGATACACCACTGCAGAAATAAACGCGAAGTAGAAGAAGAAGAAGAGCAAGTCAAAGCAGAGCGAAAGTCCGCGGAAAGTTGTTGTATACGCCATCCTCTCTCTCTCTCGCGAAACTGGAAACGTAAGTCCGCTCTCTGTCTCGGGGCTATATATGCGGTAGGCGCAGCAGCAGAAGTAGCAGCTCTACTCTACATACACGTACCTGCGAGTCGAGCTGTATATATACCTATAGTATGGAGGTAGCGTGAAGGATGTATACCTGCCGAGGAGGCTCTATCCAAACATTCGTGACTAGGAACTGCTGGGGATTCACTGACCCATGACTCTCTCTCTCTCTCCTCTATCCTCCTCTCCTTTCCACTGCTACTCTATACAGTGCCTCTATATACGCTACCTTCAAGAGAAGAGATCGAACGGAACGGACGAGGAGAGAATCGCCCTCCTCGCGCCAAGGAGAAACCTGTACACTCTACAGTATAGTCTAAATAGCGGTACGTACCCAAGAGAGAGAGAGAGAGAGAGAGAGGGATCACACCCAAGTTCATTTGAGCCTCGTCGTCGTCGAGGCGGAGGCTACTCCCACGTATATAAATATAATACACTCGCGAGCTTGCCACCGGCGAAATTTTCTAATTTGCTAATAGCCACACGCCGTTATTGCGTAATATCGAATTAATTTTGCCCTGGTTTCGAACTCTACTAAAATCCTTGAGATGCTCCAAAAAGGGGCGACTCGTTTATAATATATTATAGTCTCTCGCGCGGCGGCGAGAGAAAGAGAAAATCATCGCGGAAAACGATTTCGGGAGCGAAAGAAAGAAACGACTGCTGATGCCAAATCCGCTTGTTCGTCCATTAACACAGATACGCATCCGTCTATGCAGCGTATGCATGTTCTCTATACTCGTATGTTATAGTATAACGCGAGAATGGCGCATTGAGATTCACGATGACGAAGAACTGAGTTGCTACACACTTTGCGCGCGCGAGCTCAAGCACAGTCATCGCAAATACACACGTATGTATATACGCGGCTGGAAAACGAGAAAAAAAAATGCGGAAACGCGCTATTAATCACGGCCGTTTTTATTTTACTGTGTGTGCAGCGCGAGGAAAACAGAATCTCTATACCGAAGAACCATAACGCAATCGAGCACTTCTCCTTTTGTTCGGAGAGATAAAAAGCTGTGCGCTGCGAATTAGCGCATTTTTGAGCCAGAACAAAGGACATTTTTCCCGCGCCGTATATACTGTCACCTGCAGCGCGAGAACCTTATTGGAGAGGAGAAGAAGTAGAAGAAAAACGTTCGAGCCATTCGAACGTAATGCGACGACGACTATACGAGTCATATATGCGGAGAGAGAGAGAGGAAAGAAAAAGACGCGCGCACAAATATAATGAAAATCCCGAAGACAATTAATTCACGGCGTAAATTTGTCGCGCGCACGAGAAAAATTTATCGGTCGAGCTTCATAAATTTCAAAGTCTGGTCCTTAAAAAAGGAATGAAATAAAACAACAGCGCCACACATTGACCTCTCGGGGGGCCCTGCGTCAACGGCAGCGAGACTAAAGTGCGTTACACTGCAGGAGAGAAAGAGAAAGAGAGAGAAAAAGGAGCAACGGAGAGAGAGAGCCGTGTAATAAAATGGGATTTCTTATTGCGAACCTCAGCCATGCCTCATCTCGCGCGAAAGGTCACGGGCCCAGAAGGCGCGCATAAAGAAGCGTCCACTTTCCTCCACCTCTTCTTCTTCTTTCTCTTTCTGCAGGCGCGGTCCCTCCACGACGACGACCTGTAGCTAGCTTGAGAGAGAGAGAGAGAGAGAGAACGTATACTTATTACGACGATTACGTTCGCCGTTACACATACATCTCCCGAAATACAAATATAGCCTCGGCTTGCATGCAGAGATATAATATAATGCAGTGCTGCACTGAGTTATATGCATCAGCGCGACCTCTAGCAGGTAGAGAGAATTGAAAAAGCTGCTGCAGCGAAGGGCCTAATGATGATGACACAGGCTGGTCATCCCCGCCGCCGCGTCATCAATTATATTGGCGTAAAATCGCGCCATTAGGTGTACACACAGAGATTCTGCTCTGCTGCTGCTGCTTGGCAGAGAGGCTTGTATATATATAACGCACTGCTGCGCTGCACGATTGTTGTTTGCAGTGTATAGTGGAGAGAGAGAGAGAGAGAAAGAGCGTGCTGTGGTGGTGCATAAAACGGGTTTTCGAGGCAGGTCCTGCTGCTGCGTGTCTCTGACCTTAATAAGGAGCGGCGAAGCAGCAGCAGCAGCAGCAGCCCTAGTCAAGAGGACTCTTCTCCTTCTGCTGCTGCTGCTTTACCTTGATGCGCAGGTTAGGTGTTTTATGCAAATCGCGTGGATTTTCGGCGGGGATTAATTTATATAGCGGCTCACCGCGCACGCGCTCTCTTATATTGCAAAATGCATTTTGATTGAGGTGAGATATACATCGAGAGGCTTTCACTTTCTGCGCCGATGCTGAAGGAGGGAAACGAACTATTTTAATCTTCATCGTTAATTGCGCGAGAAGCTGCACTTTTTATCCGCAAACTGGTTGCGTATGTGTATATATACGGGTATAAACGAGCAATTCTCAAGCGAAATGCGATTCTAGTTCGAAACTCGTTTCACCGAGAGCGCACACGCCAGGTGATAAAAAATCGGTACTGCTGCTGCCGCTGCCGCTGCTGCTGTTATGACGCTGTAAATAGTTTGAGTTATCGAGAGAGCTTGCACACAATTTTATAATACAAAGTTGGTCTATATACTGTAAAACGAGAAGGACGAGCCGATCAAACCGAAAGGATCGTTTATTTAAATATAAGTAATATAGAGAGAATTTCGACATCGTCCTCCTTCTGGGCTTCCGGTCGTAAAGCATCGAACGCATCGAGCGATTAGTCCTTTATATACATCTATATACTATACACTCTGGTATATCCAGACGAGTCCTTGGCCAGTTGGGATATTCTGCGAAAACGTTAATTGGCATGGAAAAAGGTTCCTCTCCCGGCGCCGAAATCGCGTGGGATAGCGTACGATCGGCTCTCAAGGACTACCGTGTATATATACCACTCGCTCTCTATAGTTTCTGCGTTTCGTCTGTATAGGTGAAACTAAACTGTGTGTGTATACTGTATATATATCGAGGCACACCACTCAGATGGAATAGGAGCGCCCCCACGGCATCTTTCGCGAATCTTTATTGCTTCATTGTTTCGGCGAGTATGTACCGATATATCCCGAGCTCTATATGCTGATGTATAGGTATATATGTGCAGTGTGTGTGTGTAAGAGAGAACAGGTCGAAGGTGCGATACAGTGTATATGTATGTACATAGTTTGAATGCTGGTGTGTATATAATGAAGCGAGTGATGCTTTTAGGGATAGTCTTAATTAAGGAGTTGCTCTGCTGCTGCGGTGTGTTGAGTCTTGGTCAAAGAGACTTTGTGCTATACGACTCGCTGGAGAGAGGAAGACGAGTTTATGAGCGGCTAATTTTGGCGTGTTAAGCATTTGCAACGTGGTTTCTCATCTCTCGCAGCTTTACTCTTGTGACTATATAGTGGAGGAATAAAGTTTACTTTTTAGTGCGCGAAGAGCCTGTACAGAGATTGAGAATCATGTTTTATACACGAATGATTTTATTAACATGGCAGTTTTTTAATTTTCAGTAAACGACTACCTGTTAGCCTTCTCGAGATCCAAAAATGTCCATTAAAGAATTCGCAACTACTTGCGTTTTAAGCTTTCAAACAGAAAAGCAAGGGAGAATCGACTTTGAAAGAGTACACATTATAAACGCCTGTCAACAGCTTCTTCGGAGAGCACTATGTCACACCTCGCGCACATCGAAACTCGAAGCTAACCCTTTAAGAAGACTTTGACCGCTAGTTTGCCACTAGCGCGAAAAATAAAGCATAAATACACTACCACCGGCTTTTTTTCCACAAAACTAACTATATACTCTCTCGCAGACTGCAGCTACTCCATATAAATTAATGCGCCGGAGGCTCGCGCGCTCCCGCGCCATGAAAAGAACCCCAAAGTCAGTCAACACTTGCGTCGTCGGCGTCCGATAAGCTTGGCTTTACTCTCCATCACATCTATAATACTCGCGAAAACTCGTGACTCCGAAAGCGAGAGCCGCCGCCGCAGAGGCGCGCATTTAAGAAGAGGAGAAGAAGCCATTATATATATTGTGACGCCGATGTTGACCCAAGTCTGGGCAAAAAAGAAAAATCCGCGCCGCCGGCGAACACCTGCTTCCGAAATTCGAGCGCGGCTGGCTTTCTATGATGCCCAGCTCTTTGTCCCGACGAGCAAAGTCGATGATGCGGCAGCGGTGCTGTAGGCATGATCGGGAGAGGTATCGGTTCTCTGTGTGTTTGTCTGTTGTTGTGAGGCCCCACAGTCGTGGGAACACGCACTTTTACCTGCGATGCAACGAATTTTCGTGTGGTTGATGTTGTTGCTGTTGGGGAAGGCGCAATATCCGTGTCAATGACGCAGAGGAGGGGGCTTGGGAGAGATAATATAATGAGAGTTGTTGGCTGATGGCTGTGGAATTTATGGGGATTGAATGGTTGCTACTGATGCATGAATGAAAATGTTTCACGCTTGAGTTTTGATGTTGTATACACAATTTTATTATTTTGTTTTACAGATATACCGAAAAAACTATATACTTTTCTGCAAACCAGAGAAGAAAAGACACAGGCATATGCCTCGAAAAGGCAAAGAATTTCTAGCAGCAAACGAGATGCTGTCAAATCGAGAAGAGAAAAAACACGCCACATCTCTCCTGTGCCGTTTCATTCAAAAACTTCACTCTGCATCAGCAGCAGCGACAAAAAGCTTAATGCACCGTCACGTTATTGCAACTGCAGCAGCAGTAGCACGCTCTCTCTCTCTCTCTCTCCCAGGACGTTTATGCAACTACGGGATTACAAAGCCACGGAGTTCTCGATGTGAAAAATCTCTCCACTGCGCTATTACTCATTGCCTTCGTTAGTCCTTTATCCTCGGCGTCCCCCCATCTCTCTCTAATATAAAAAGCAGCAGCCACTCGAAGGTGGAACTGCAGCCGCGCGCGCGCGCTCGTAAAGAAAACGAGAGATGCTCTAATCTCGACCATTAAGCACAATCACGTCGTGCGCTGCTGCTGCTGCTGTGGTGGTGGTGGTGGCACCACTTCTATATACACATACATGCACACTTGCACAAGGTCGCGAAAGCAAGCCAGCGCCGCGTAATTATATGTAAATGTGTGAGCAGAGCTCGAGTTTGACTCTTGGAAATCGGCATAAATTTTATACGAAAACGGTTAATGAAGCAGTGATATACCTTCTTGTTGTATAGATATACACGCGTATACAGAGAACGATGATGATGATGATGATGCACCTTACAGCTGGTTGTTGCGCTTTATTTAGCCCATAAAATTATGCAAACGACTGCGATCATCACGCGAGCGAGAAGAAGAAAGTATTATATCTACGGACAAATGGAGAGGTCATTTGTACGTATACAAAGTATATATGTGAATATATACTCGCGAGATGCATGTCACTCGGCTCATCGCGATATTGTTATTCAGTTCGACACACGCGCGAGAGATGATTGTCCGAGGGATAATTACGTTCTCTTTCCTTCAGAATTTTCATGTGTGTATATAATACACAGCCTCGATGATGATGATGACTTGACGTATAGTCGCGCGCGAAAAGGAGCTCAGGGCCGGCGCACGGAAGTTGCGGTCAATTTGGCATATGGCTCATTACGAAAATAAAAAGCTAGACCATAGGGAAAGTGAGCTCACTCGTTTATATTCTTCACTTTGTTTTGAAAGATAATATTTTTCCCGGACACAAAGGGTTCCCAGTGTGTCCGGCGTAGCATCGCATTAGCATAAACCTCGGGAAACTCGGACTGCAAGACAACGGTATAATTATATATATATGTATATACGCGCGTTCGACTCCCACAGATGATCCAGTGTATACATGTATATATGTAACCACGTGGGGCTATCTTATTTAGGAGCTTTTATTACTCCTCCCCCTCGAGTATAATTATATCGCATCGTATCATTATACACGATCTCTGCCTGATAAATCCTCTCTCTCTCTCTCTCTCTCTCTCTCTCTCGTATACGCGAGATACGTATAACGCTGTCTTACACACACCAGCCCCCCAAAAAGACCATCACATGTACATTTCGACTATCCTTCTTCTTCTTAGGCCGATAATGCGGCTCTCCGTTCCGCTCTGTCCTTGCAGCAGCAGCGAACAGAAGGAGGAAAATAAGAGAAGAGAACCAGCAGCAGCAGCAGCAGCAACAGCGAGTGAGCAATGCTAAAAGAAAAAAAATAAAATAAAAAGGACGACGAGGAGCCGTTCGAGAAATGAGATTGCGGGGATCGATTGTCAGCACGCGATCCAGCTTTTCGCGCTCGTACGAGAAAGAAAGAGAGGATTAGACTGCGCTTTATGCCGAGAGAGAGGAGGATGCAGAAAGAGAGTATAAAAGGGAGGGGACTAGTGCGTGCTATAATCGGCTTCGCGTGTAATGTAGGCGCCCAAGCTGCAGTTTCACGGCCGTGCGCCAGCAGCAGCAGCAGCTCGTCCTGAACTGCGCTCTCTCTCTCTCTCTCTCTCTCTCTGCGCGAGGATGTCAATGACATTGCGCCAGCTGCAAGTTTCTTAGCGGCGGCGACGACGACGACTGGTCTCTATGTGCGTATGCATATTTAGCTACGAGGAATGCTGCAAGGGAGGAAGCGACGAGCGATTTCGACACACCTGATGGGACTCGTATGCGCTATTTCGCAAGCTTCAGGGCTTCGCGGAATTCGGTATATTTGGAGATACAGAGAGAGGTTGCTTGGGATGTATACGGACGTGTGAGGAATATGTATAGGAGGATTTTGGACAGGTTTGCCGTTTTTTTTTACATAGGATGGGCTGGATTCTTTTTGCGTGAGGCATTTTTTCACGTTACGTTTTAACGGAGAGCCAGAAATCTAATCTACTTAGTTATCAATTAATTATCTTGTTGAAAATACACGCGTGAGATTTTAAACAATAACACACACACACACGTCTCCGTTATACGATGCGATCCGCTAAAAAAAGAAGTTGAACCTGACGTAACCGGATGTGTAACGAAAATAATCGATCTCCGCAGCGTATACTCCGAAAAAAAAGAAAGAAACCCGCAGCAGCAGCACAACAACCTCCAGAGCTCCAGAAAGCAATCTCTCAAAAAACAAAATAGCCTAGCCCGGCTGCTTTCTTCAACCGCACACACGCACTCTCCATTCTCTCCTCTCTCTCTCATTCTCACTATATACCCATCCGAAATAGCTCGTCGCTGCAGCATCAGAACGACCATACGTGCGTGCGTCGAGACTTTCAGTGCGACTCTCTGCTGTGGCCTGTGAGAAGCAGCAGCAGCAGCAGCAGCAAAGACAAAGGAGACAGATGAGACGCTCGCTGCTACAGGCAGCAGCAGCAGCAGCAGCCTCTATACCTTCTTTATCCCCTTTTTCTCTCTTTCCGTGTGCTGGTATATAGCTCTCATCCTCACCGCCGCTGCCGCGTGGCCGTGAATAATTTTCGGTGAAGCCTCGAATACAAAGGCATTCTTCCAACTACTACTTTTTTCCCGATAATGCACGGTTATATATATAGTGTAGAGAGGAACTATATACGTGTGTGCTCTATTATCCGGATATAAATGTGCGAATGTAGGCTGGCTCCTTTTGCGTATAAGTTTATCGTATTGTAGCTTGTTTCAAACAATTATCATTCCCATACGGATGCGATGTATGCATATTAGATACATACATCGTAATATTAGAGACACGATGACGCAGAGAGAAAAGAGCTCCGACGAGCAGGCAGCGATGCTGCTTTTCAGCTGTGGAGAACACGTCAGTGCGATCTAGTATATAATGCTTTGAATTTGATATGCCTAGAGAGAGTCTAATAATGCTCAATAGATCATGTGCATAGAGCTTCTGACGACGACGATTGTTTTTCTCGCTCGCGCTCAGCTCCGATGCGCTTTCGAGGAATTATAACTATGTGAATACATCACACACCGCAGTAGACAGAGAATAGTGTGTTTTTGTGATATGTATAATACGTTTTCCTCGCTCTCGATTTGCATGAGAAAAGTGACGTCGGTGAATCAAAATTTTATACCTTACGAATCTTCTAATGACGAAGCAACAACAACTAATATACGCGTATGGAAGAAAAGAAATAACCCCGAAGAATCCCACATTCCCCGAGATTAATGAACTTCATTATTCAGCCTCGCGAATAAGACATCAAAGCGGACAATTGGAAAAACAGCTCTCCCACCATGCGCTATCAATCTCAAAGTCCCCATATAAACCACGCTATACTACTCCACTCTGGGTTTTCTCTCTCTCTTGTAAAGAAAAAAAATACCCCATCCCTCTGCGACAAATATAAACATCCGTCGGGATGATTCCCTCACGCTAAGCCGAAATATAAATACACACATGTGGATATACGCGCAAAAGAAAGTGCGCAGCGGCGTCCAATTAACGCCGAGTTTCGTGTATAGCCGCAGGATTGAGTCTCTCTCTCTCTTTGCGCGAGAAAATGAGTTGCGTCATTTTTTTTTCTGGGATGCCGGAACCAAGTTTTCTGGATGCATTATAATGACTCGCGAAAAAAAAGACCGAGATGCAGTGGAGGAGGATTATATCTTTTCTTGCGAGTGTTATGAAGATGATGGGTGTATGTATGTGTTGTGTGTGTGAGTAAGCATCACACACGGGGAGAGACGCGCGCACCGATGACCGAGAATGCATTTAAATATAGCTGAGAAATAGATCTCTGACCCAGTGATCCCATATTCTCTCTCTTTCTTGCGTGTGCTTATGTTCTCTCTCTTATGTTGTTGCGTAAGCTTTATTTCTCTTGGTTTACGGAAACCGAACTCTGTGCGATATGTTTATTTTCGATGGTGCAGAGATGGCTTGAAATTAATGACGTTGTTTACGCACCGAGAGCAGTATTATTCTAATGACTGTGTTTAAAAAAATTTCGTAAAGTTCAAAGTTAATTTGGTTTCTCTTGAAATTGACATCAATACAGAAATCTAGATAGAACCAATATTTATATCCGAACCACATGTCCCGGACAACGAGACACAACATACACACACACACACACATACACGCAATCGCTCGGCAGTAATTTCGCTCGTTACAAAATCTAGAGCGACAAAATTTTCACAAATTCGCAACTTCCTCTCCCACATACAGCAAAGGGAGAAGGGTAAGTATAAGCTCTCCCGCAGCGTCGACGACGCAAACGAGATCAATTGTGTGTCAGGGCGCACGTTATAATATTATATAAAACGCGAGCGTTCTCGTTTCTCACTCTCGCGATACACATCAATATAATGTATATATATAACGACATCATAGCACTCGGCTCCTGCTTTTCCGCCAGAAAAGAAGAGAGTCGGACTGTAGCATATACGCGAAAGAGCAGAAGAAGAAGAAGACTACTATACTTACATACTTGGCGCGGGCAGCAGCAGCAGCAGAGCTCGGCGAAAGGATGCACACATGCTCTGTCTTTCTCCGCTTCTATTTTTACACGCTCTCTCGGGCCGACGCGATGCCTATCTGCCGCTTAACACCGCGTGCGTGCACCTCGGAAAAAAGCCCTTCGACTCTTTCTCTCTCTCTCTTCTTACTACTACTACTGGTGTATATGTGTGTGTGTGTGTGTGTGTGTGGTTCGGTACGTGGAAGCGAGTGTAGGCTGGTTTTCAAAAGGAGCTGCTATAGAAGTGGTTTATTTTTTCGTTTTTCGCGAACAGAGAGAAAGAGAGAGAGCGTGTATAACGAGAATCGCAGCTCGCGGAAAAGTCATCGCGAATATCAAGCGGGAGATAAAGAGTTGCGAGGTGAGTTTTAGTAGGAAATTTCGCGTTGCTGCTACTTTTTTCGTTTTCGACCTTTTCAAAATGGAGAGATTTCTTTGAAGTGTTTTTTCGTTTTGGCTGGGATAGAGATTTAATTGCAAGTTTTTTTTCTATTACTGTAGCCTAGATTCCTTTTTAAAGAGCTTTGCGGTAAATCGTGTATTTATACTTTTTAAAATTAATGTATATTACAACGATATTCAGTTTAATGAGATGCAGAAAAATTTTCGGTCGTAAATTAAAATTTAAATGAAACTTGTAACGTACACGGCTAATGCTATTACGTCAAATACGAAAGAATGTTTAATTAAACCCGTGTTTAATCACTGGAAGATTAATCATCAAATACAAGTTTCTGTACAGGCAAAACTACTGTATACGATCGGACAAAAATCTCCGAGTATGCAAGCCAGCGCACAAGAAACCGTTTAGTCACAGCAATTACCGATTTTTTTTGCGCTGACAAAAACAAAACACCAGCTAGCAGCAGCAGCAGCAGCAGAAACACGCGTGTCACTTTCATAAAGCAACAATTTACACACTGATGCATAGATGACCATATTAAGCGTTCGCCTCGCGTTCTTTCGGTTCATTGTAATGAATTGTGTCATGCGAAAAAAGCAGCAGTGACTACGGCGCTATAGTCGACTCCAATATATATGCACATACATGCGGAAGTGTGGGTAAGCTCTTGTGTGTTGCTTGCTTGCTACTGCACTTGTGAACGTCGCGAGGATATTCTTTTGTTGATGGCCGATTGTAAACAGGCCTGTTAAATGGCTCTCTGTGTGTGTGTGTACACTGAAAGCCTCTTACTTTGCTGAAGTGACTACTTTGTTGTTGGAGACTCTTGTTGAATTTGGGAAATTTTAATGGGGACGTATAAGGTTGCATGGGGGAGCCGATTATAAGGAGGCAATTTGTGTGTGAATTCGTTAGCTTTTCTGAGAAGTATGTGTAAGTACCAAAAGTTTTGATGAAAAGATCGTGTCGAGTATATTTTTAACGAAGCCGATTCAAGCTGTAAATTTAATAATGTTGCACCGGAATTTCAGAAATGTTTAAAAATCGTAAAAAAAATTCTAGGAAATAAATCTGTGCGCGTATATAAAAACGAACGCGTCCCTTTCAGACTTTTTCAAAAGCCAGAGAGAGAGAGGACACCTCACCGCCAAACAAGCCACGAAAAAAAACACAAGAAAAAAGAAATTGATTGCAGCGCAGCGAGTAAATTCGTTGCAGCGAACGACGAAAGCCTCCCCGTAAATCGTTCCCCCCTGTCTTTTACGATCGCCCGAGCTTTACAGTCTTGCTACCGGTCTGTCTCTCTTCTCGCTCGTCTCGAAAAATACTGCAAATGAGCTTGACAAAAGCTCTGCCAAGCGTATATAGAAAAGCAGCCTCCGCCAACTAGCTTACGCACAGTTTCCTTTTCGCTCGGCTACTTAAATATCGACGGATAATCGGTAGAGACTCTCTGCGTTCTGCTGCCCGGGAAAGTGGAGCTCGACGAAAAGGTATATATGTCAGTCTAATAAACGCTGCTGCACAATATACTCCCAATCCGGCGGCGCCAACACACAGCAGTAGCTCGTGTAATATATATATAAGGTGCAGCAGAGGGAAAGAAGGCCGATGCGTGTGTCTGCGTGGATATATCGCGCGAAAGTGCAAGTAAGTTGCGTAACGGGCGCGCGTCACGCGCTGCTCTCTCGCTCTCGAGTATAAGTAACAATCTGCGCTTTCGAAGAAACGCGCGCGAGTATGTGTGTGAGATTTTTTTTTCATATACGCAATTTCTTTCGCGAACGAGCTTTTTATTTAGGAGTGTAATCGAAGCGATAAACCGTGTTATTAAGGAATTACTTTACACACGGAGAGAGAGAGAAAGAGTCTGTATATATAAATGTACCTACCACCAGCACGTGTTACGTGTGCAGTGTATATGGAGAGGATATTCGAAAGCTGCACCGCACGCGAGAGAGATATGATTGTTACAACATCCGTTTATTTTTGAAGATCGAGTTTTCCGCGTATACTCTCTGCATCGGAGATTTCATTGACAAGAGAACAAAAATTCAATTGAAGCCTTAAATATGCTACTTATACCTTGTTTCTTTTCTCGAAACGTGTGTTCGTGCACGAAGGGCTGCTTCCAAGACACGTCGCAATTACCAAGTATAGACAGTCATACTCAGGGCTAAACGTAATGACGATAATGAGCCGAAGAGAGCAACCGGAGCTACGCAGAGAGAAATGATCGGCACACGACTCTCGAATATATGCAACTTTCAATACATATTATAAAGAATCTCGCGTCGTATTATTATATTTAATCGCGTTATTAGGTGATTATGCCGGAGCCCCGCCTTGTTGTAGTTAACGCGGCGATTAGCGTGGAAAACACGGAAAGAATCGGTAAAAAAATTTATATAATCGCGTTCGGTTGTACTCACGTCTCTCCTACAATATACCTACATAATGAGAGCAATTTTATGCAGGTTCGATTCGTCATCCAAAGATAGACGCCAAGTTGACAAAAAGTTATATTGACGTGTAACATATAATAGCCCTTCGATCGGTTATAAATAATGTCGGCTCTAAAAAATTCACGGAGCTTTTCCGACTAACCTACACTCGACTTTGATGATGATAATAATAATAACAGAGCGATATCGTTGCGAGTCGATCGTCCGGCAATAAACGGGCATATTAAACATTCAACAATTATCCCAATTAAAGTGGTAATCCGCATTATCGATCATGAGGATGATTGTTTGTTCACTTATCTGGACGCTTATAAACACGAGTGTGTGACGTACATGTACGCGGATAGCCGATAATCGACCTGTCTCTCGTCTTTGATGTAGCGATAATGGTATTCATGTGGAAAATCTGTCGCCGGCTAAATTTCGCTGCACGTCGCACAGACTTCTCTCTTTTATTGCGTCATCGCTCGGTATTATTATTACTACGGAAGAGTTAAAGGAAAATCAGCCTATACGGTGCAGCACTTAAAAAAGCGATTCTGAAAATAATTTCCAACAACGCAACCGTGTCTGAAAGCCGTCTGGTCGACCCGCTTGGTTTTCTCTTTCTCTCCTATCTATATATACATACAGCCAACCCCCCCGTCCTACGCAAAATCCAATCATCTCGAAACTATAAGCGGCCTCGGATTACCCTATTTTCGAGAGTAGTGCACTCTGCGCGCGCTGTCTATCTTAGGCGACCGGTATGCACGTTACGCGGCAGTCGTCTAGTATATAGAGAAAGAGAACCAGAGTCTATCTCTCGAGAAAGGCATACCCGCAACGCGCGACCGGAGAATGTGTTGCTCTCTCGCGTGAGTATATATCTATAATGCACACGTGCAGGTTGCTGCTGCTGCTGCAGCGCGATCGCATTATAGGGGCGGCAAATTTTTTGGCAGAGCTTCAAGAGCGTCGACGTTTCTTCCGCTTTGCTGACCTGGAGAAAGAGTATAGAAGCAGTAGTACTAATACTGCCCGATCGCGACGAAGATCGGTATGTTATATGTGCATACACGTAACGGGGAATGCGCAAGATTCACAGTAGCAAGCGGGCTGTGTAGAGAAAAAGACAAAACACATCAGGGAGCTGAAAAAAAAACATACAACCGGCACTCGGTTATACGTTTATGACCTTATTTCTTATTACCCGCGCGCGCGCGAGAGCTAAATTATAGAGAGCCGCACTAACATAACGTACTTCTACCGGTACACACACACATACACATACACCGAGAGAGTCATCCTTTTTTTCTGGAGTAATAACGCCGCCTCTAATACACAAAGCTATAATAGCGGCGCATCTCCGCCGAATTCGTTCTCACACATGGTCCCGCGGAAAATATCGCACACATATACACGCATCAGAAGATATAATTACGTATACCTACTCTCTCGCGCGTGCTTTATTTGCTCTACCTGTCTCTCCTTTCCCGCCGCCGCCGTCGACAACACGCAGGCGAATTTCCTCGATTTCGCGGCTTTCTCACGGCTATCAGATCATTTTTCTCGCGCGCCCGCTGCGAAATCCCGTACAGTTTCGTTCCTCATCAGCTTATCGAGAACAAGACGAGAGGTAATTGTTGCCGAAATCGAGCATGTCGCGCGATTAGCCATCGATCGTATACACAATTACTCCAGGCTGTTGACCTCCACGTATATGTATACAGTATACACACAGTGTGTTGTCTGGTATAAATACGAAAAAACGAGTGTATAGTTGTATACACAAAAAAAGCCGCACAAAAAGCAACAGCCATTACGCAAGATTCGAGAGAGTATAATACCGATCTCTTCATACACATCCAGTCTGTGATACACACTCGCAGGATAATTCCATAGCCGCTAAACGATCTCTAACTCGATTCTCGATTTCATCACACACACACACGGCATTCAATTACGCTGAATCGACGAAAAAAAACGCGGGAGACGCTGACTCCGCGCTATACACCTATATCGCTTTATTTCCGGCAGAGACTGCGAGAGAAGATCGAGTGTAGCTGCACAGGTATTTCGGGCGACGCAGCCGCGACCCCTCGTCAAAATCTCCGAGAAACGACGATCTCCCGAAGAATATAATACACACACATACAAATTGAAATTCCATTTTATTGTGCGCACAGGTATAGGTAGTATGGTACCTGCATCAGGCTCCAAAGTTATATTACTATTATGCACAACTCGTGTATTAGTATATTAGGGTACAAGTATATTCCAGTGTAAATACTTTGGGTGAAAATTCGCCACCGACAATCCGCGCGCATCTGTATAGTATGTAGTATATGTATATAGGTATATAAAATATATATACTCGGGTACTCACCATGCAGAAGGATGAATCTCGCCGATCGTCCGGGAGAGGAAGAACCGTTGCCGAGCGCTGAGCGCACAACGAGACGCCCGTGGTGATGCCGGAGTTGTATGTGTTGTATATGTGTATACGCCGCTGCTCTACGTGTGCACTGCTGCACCACTATTCCTGCGGAGCACTGCAAGTACTATACTAA
Organism: Cecidostiba fungosa; assembly: GCA_900474305.1. Classification (NCBI taxonomy): domain Eukaryota; kingdom Metazoa; phylum Arthropoda; class Insecta; order Hymenoptera; family Pteromalidae; genus Cecidostiba; species Cecidostiba fungosa. The sequence goes on from UCOJ01000003.1 coordinate 356,567, forward strand.
CTTCTTCTCCGGCAAAAAACGCGTCGCAGCGTGTCCGCACCCGCAGCAGCAGCAGCAGCAGCAGCCGGATCCTCCTCGGAAATTCGAGATCTCCCTCTCCTCTCTTCCAGGCACTTTCGCTCCGCGATCGCGCAGCGGCATCCGACCGATCCTTTTTTTTCTTCTCGCTTGCTTCTCTCTCTCTTCCTCGGAGTTTCTCGGTTGTATATATTCTTCGTTTTATATACGAATATACCAGTGGTGCACAAAGAGGGGGTGGCGAAAAAAACTCCGCGAACCGACACAAACTCGTCCTGTACGGCGTATACCGATCTATCTATCCGCGAGTGTATGCATATACATACTACATGCATGCGCGAGTTAACGGAAGGGGAGAAGAAGAACGATATACGAAGAAAACACACAGAGAGTGCGGCTACGACGCTGCGACCGAACGGAGCGCGGGTTCAGCGCCCGACTGAACTGAGGATGCAATCGGCCGCTCCGCCATGGCCATCGTCCTCTCCCTCTTTCTCTCTCTCTCTCTCTCTCTCACTCGCGCTATACCGCTGGCTGGACCCTCGTGTGTTGCTGCTGCTGCTGAACCAGTAGAGAGACCCCACCACGGCGCAGCAGACAAAGCGGCTGCGCGCGCAGCGACGCGTTCCATCACCCCCTCTAACAGCGGCGCCACCGCAGAGAGAGAGAGCCTGTTCTTGTGTATAAGCATTATATGTGTGTAAGTATACGCGTATCCCGATGATCCTGATCATGCAGCGCACTTTTAGGCGCTCTCCGCGTATAACTTGTTGCTCACGCACCCTTCGCTCTATTGTTGCCCTTTGCGCGTCAAAAAGATCGGCAATTCGATTTTTCACTCGAAAACCATAAACCGGTTCATTTCGCGCGACCGCAGAGGAACTCGAAAATTACGAGGAGATCTTTTGTGTTTTATTAAAGTCCTCGCGCATTATGCTGTGTGTAGAAAGAAATTGGGGGAGAGAGAACGGAGAGACGCATATATACCTATATAATAATCGCTCTCTAGCGTGCGGTAGCTTCGAGGCATCCGTTATCCGGTGCGTGTGCACGCGGTCAGTGCAGCGACGGTGGTCCAGAGGGAGGAGGAGAGAGTTTGTGGCCGGTTGTCGCAGTATATTGTATCGGATGAGAGTGGGTACACTTTGGCGGCGATTGATAATTCCCGCGGGTGAGCTGGGATGGTAAGGTTGGAACGCTGGTTTACCGACGGACGTCGTTGTTACTCGATGGGTAAGCCACTTGGCCTGTAATTTATTATAACAAATTGAGTATTAGTGCTTATTGAAAAATTACCTAATACACGCAATTATTGTCATGGAGCATTGAAAAATTATCCGCTAAGTAAAATCAATATAGGTAGTTTGGTATTTTATTATTTATACAAGAGAAAATAGAACAATATCAAAATAAATTCTTTTTTTTAAAACATCGATAACGATTTTCAATCGCTAAGGGACCATGAGCATCTAAATACATCTTTCGTTACGATTCAGAATTTCTATTGAAAACCTTTATTCGCAAATCTTCATTCAAAAGAATAATAATTATAATAATAATAGTAATAATAATATTAACAAATTTTATAATAAATATGATTTTTTGACTTTTACTGCATGCGATTACTCAACTTTGTCAAAGGTAGCTGAATTATCGAGGAAAGCTCGAAATTTATAACCATTTTTTTTGACAGTTCTTGATTTGTTGCCGCGGCGGAGATTACATAACGTTAAATGGCACTGCTTTAAGTTCTTTAAAATTGTCATCATTTATGAAATAGCTTCCCATTTAAACATTATGTTCACACATATTTACATGCTTGTTGCCCCTTATTATACAAAACTTAATAAAACTATTTTGGCAACATTTCTTTTTATTGTAAAAATAGTTGTATACTCTAACTATCCTTATTTAGCTTTGTACATAGAGTCCTAACTCGATAACAATGTTCTTTCAAACATTACACGTGACTGATAACAATGAAGGCTGTATCTGAAATAATAAAATAACTGTAATGAACACGAATTTCCAGAATCGTACCGGACGACCCTGTTGTTACATAAGAATGCATAAAGAATGTTTCGTTTCTCAAAAGCGTATGTGTAAAGAAAATAAAAAAAAATCTGAAGCTTGTAATATTGGTTTTCCGGTTCTTGGTAACGTGGAATCATTATAGAAATGATTATTTGTTTGATCATGCAAACTTCTTGTATGCAGAAGTCATTTGTTCTAAGAAGATGAATGTCAAGACAGTGTGGGGTCCCAGGCGAGCATAGTAGGGGAAGAATCCTTTCCACAATGCAAACAATCCTTCATGACGTACAACCTTGGTCAGTACATCAATGGCACCAGTGAATTCTGGCTTTCCATTTATTGTTTTCATATTTTGGATTCTAGAACAAAGGTCATTTCGTTATTCATGGTCAGGTAGAACTGAAAACTGTTAAGTGTTTAAATAGAGCTCACCTTGTCTTAGCAATATCCACAGGCATTGAAGCTGCAGTTGTGACTAGACCAGAAATCATAGAACTTGCAAAGTGCAAAGTTATATTTTCCTCAAAATACCCTGCACAATAAATATTATTATTAGATTGACTAGCTCTTGCATTTGCTTTGTTTCATCAAAGTTCGCAATAACAGTACCTGTATCAAGAAGAGCTTGTTTAGCTTGCGAGTACGAAGCTAATTGAGCTGCATTAACTACCATTGCACGGCCCATTGTGGGAATTGCTCCTCTCCACAATGTTAACAGTCCTTCTTCTCTTGTTATACGAAACAGTGCATCAAACACATTTTTATAGTTTCTTCTTTCAGCTAGACATAAAAACATCGGAATGAGGGTTAAGGTCGTGACTTAAGCTCTCTTGTTGGCAAGCAGCCAAAGTGATCAGGAAGAGAAGAATTTCATTAAGAAAAAAAAGAAGAGCATTCTATGAAATGTGATATCCGTATCTTACCTAGTGGCAATCTACCATCAGCTGTCATTCTGATTAATGCAACTTCAGCTGGGGTTCCAACAAAAGCACCCACGCATCCAGCGAGCATACCAAGGCCAGCTTTTGTGATGAAGCTTGGTGGGCCATCTTTCCTATAAAATTAATTCCAAAATTAGCCCAAAATGTTTGATAAAAAATTCATAGTTACACATAATTGTTCACAAGCTTACGATACTGATTCAAACAGCCAAGTATAGATTCCAAGCCTGGTGGTAGTGTAAGTTGCCTGACGCATGAGTCCAGCAGACAGTCCGGAGTACATGGCCAGCACACCTTCATTTTTCATAATCGAGGAAATAACCGCCACAGTGGAAGTTTTCTTTCCACTCAGCTGCATACGGTTCTTTATGAGGTCAAGTGGCTGGACAAACAGCGTGGCTGCCATTCTAAAAGAAGAAGAAAGTGAAAGTGGTCAGTAACGCAGAGTTGCAACAATTTCATAACTCGTATATCTGCATGCCAACAAATTGACCAATTGCAACAATGATCGAAAGGCATCTTTGGCGCCTGTTAGGCAATAAATCCTAGTGAAAACAGCATGTATACATTGTTTAATTAAACATTTGCCGTTCGTATATTGCTATCAATGAAGAAACTATAGCTGATTAAGCAATCAGTCCAATAACAAGTGTACGCTCGAAATGAAAAACATGTATGAAAGTGCGACGCCTTTTTCTCGCGATCGAAACCCTCAAGGTTCGCGGTAGTAAACGATGCAGCAAATTATTGCACTGTCATACAGGAAATTCATATGCACAATATAATGCACTCACCCAGACGTGCCGCCGATGGCGAACTTGACGGCGTTCGGCACTGTCTTCTCGCCCATTTTTAATTTCTTCTTTTCCTCTCACAGCAGCAAAAAGTACTTACTTAATTAATAACTCGTGATATTAGTCGTGTGTTTTATGTATAATGTAATCTTCGACGTCGACCAGCGACGACCGTCGTCGAGGGGATCGGTCACCGGACTGCCGCGATTATTCGGGACGACCAACACTGTACATATAAGTATACTACATACACTATACACGCGGCCTTCGATGTGGGTGAGGGAATCCGGTGTTATATATATATAGGTATAGAGGAGGGAAGGCCAGCCTGGCTAGCAGACGTCACGCGCCTGATTCGCCTCGTCGTCGCGGGGGTTCGCGGACTCTGCCCGACACTGGACGTCACTCCGACAGCCGTCGGATCGACATGCAGCTGATTGTTGGCGATAGTCGCGCTGCCGAGCGGACGGATTTAGAGGCAGTAAAGACGTAGTGGTTAATCTGTTTTATCGTCGGAGATTTGCGTGGGTGAATTTAGTGAAAGATATTTTTAAGCTTTGAAACTAAATTTTTATACGCTAGTGATGATGAGAACGATATAGATAGTGAGCTAGAACTCGGACATGTATAACCTTTTATGACTTACGAGAGCTTTTATGGCGCCTTTTTTAAAACTGAAATATTATATTTTTCGCTTAACGTACACTACATAATATATACAACTCAGGATAAAATTTACGTAACAAAACAAATATTTCACTGCATAAAGTACAACCTGTAAAGCCTAGCAAACTGCTCGTTAAACATAAAAGTGATAACCGTGTGAGGTCCGATTCTACAGTAGGTCGGCCAGAATCCTTTCCACAGAGCTCTGAAACCCTCGGTCCTGGCAATGTCAAACATAACGCTGAACATCCCCGGCAGTTTGCCGTTGGTGCTCTTGAGATTCTGAATCCGCGTTTTCGTGATATCGAACGGCATCGAGTTGAATGCGGTTATCACACCCGACAGCATCGACGCGTAAAAGTGTAGTGGGACGCCTTCCGATACGTTGACTGCAATTCGAATAGATAAGTGTATGGTTAAGCCGATACTTTCTTCTAATTAATCAAAGAAGAATCAAAATAAGCTGTTAGCATTATTACACTCGGAAGCGATGATAATCTTAGCCTGGCTATAGGTGGCCAGTTGGGAGACATTGACTACGGCAGCCCTGCCCATCGTGGCGACACTTCCACGCCACAGGGTCGACACTCCTTCCTCCCTGAAGATTCGCCCGAACGCGTCCACGACGTTCTTGTAATTTCTCCTTTGTTCTGTGCTCATTGTCATCGTCATACCCTTCGATTAGCTTATTATAAAGCTCCGCTATAATAATCGTTAATGAATAATACTTCAACGAACCGGGCGGTAACCTGCCGTCCGATGTCATGCGAACCAAAGCGACTTCGGCAGGTGTGCCGACGAAAGCACCCAAGGAACCCGCCGTCGCTGCCATCAAGGCTAGCGTTCCGAACGTTGGCTTCTCTCCGGAGTACTGTTCCCTGAAACACGATTCGTTTTTCAATTTATACATTTTCTCATTTTTTCGCAAGCTTTATAGAATATCGCATTTTATTTTACACATAACACACCTGTAGACGTCCTGCAGCTGATTGTAAATCCCCAACCTAGCAGTGGTGTAAGTAGCCTGTCGCACGAGACCTGCGCTGAGTCCCGCGTAGAATTTGAAAATCCCCTCGTTGCGAAAAATCGTGGATATAGTCTGGGTTATGGTAACGCCTTCCTTGCTCATTTGCATACGATTCTTCAAAACGTCCATCGGGTGGACGAAACACGTCGCGCACATCCTGACTCATCGTAATTATATATACACACACAAGAAATAAAAATACAGGTGTATATTATAGGAGTGGCTATATATATCTACCCCGATAAACCGGCGTTGAGAAAGTTTATCGCCGGCGGCAGTGGTTTGACTTTTTTCGGAGGACCCGAACCGCTGTCCTTATTACCAGACATTTTTTATTTTTCTTTATTTTACGTGAGATTTATGTAACTTGGAAATTTTGGCAACGAAAATATAACCTATCTCGAGAGTATCACACGCGGCAGCGTTGAAATAAATGAAGGCGCGGGAGTCGTAGCTCTAGAATTTTGGCGAGAATGTTTATTGTAAAATTTATTGTTATACAAGCTTTATATCAAGTGGATTATTTGATAATTTAGCCAAGGCACAGAGCATTCTCTTCGTCAACTGGCTTCGGGCAAATCGCTCGACGCTGACGTCTTTTCTTTGAAAACGTTGAAACTTCGTTGTTGGGATCACGTTTGTTGAACCGCGGTACCAGACCCACGTCCCTTTTAAATTTCTAAAATTAACAAGCACAAATTTTAATTAATTTTACGCGTTGACGAAAAGAACAATCATAATTCGTGTATTTTTTTTTCAAATCGAAGAATACCTCGATAGCCTTCTCGATAGGAAAAGTGGGACGAACTCCCCTCGACTCTTGCAAAACTTGCTCGCCGTACGCCAATACGCTCTCGTTGACTTTGTTGATCATCTGTTTTATCTCGACCGAATCATCGGCTTCGATCTTCTCTTTCCTCATCGCAGCGTCTCTTTGTGCCTATACGAATAAACAATCAGTTATACACATTCATATATTATACATACATACACATGGTATGTTACGAAAGTCTCCAACCATCTGCTTCTTCAGAATCTTCCCGTACTCCAACCGTCTCTTCTTTTCCTCCTCCTCGTGTTGCCTGTTCCACTCCTTATTGAACTCGTCTCTCTTGTACCTCTGCAGTGTCTCCCAAAGTCTCATCTCGGCCTCCTCGTTTTTTCGTTTTTCTTGCTCCTCTTCGATACTCTTTAATTGCTGTTCAAGCTCCTGACGAGCTTTTTCTTTCTTCCTCTTTTTCTCCTCGAGTCTCTCCAGTTCCTCCTGCTTGCGCTGTTCCTCGAGCTGCTTGTCCGATTCGGCTTTTTTCTTCTCCTGTTTTTCTACTATGCGGTCCTTCTTTTTCAGAGTCACGGCGATCTTCTTTGCTGAAAAAGATTGAAGGATTCATTTTTTTTTTTTTTTGTTTGAATTTCAAATTAAGATTATAGAGCTTATGTACCTAATAGCTCTACTTTGCGGGCTCTTTCCTCCTTCGCGTTCTTCGCTTTTTGTTTCGCCGTCTTCTCCATTTCATGTTTGAATTCACGATAGATTTCGAGACTTTTTTCCTGAAACTCGTCATCTTGACGGGCCTTTAGATCACACTGCCTCCTTTCCTCGATATTTTCGAGGAACATTTTTTTCAGTGTTTCCTTCTTTTTCAGCGCCTGTCATCATGATAATTTATTATGATTGTGCTTTTATGTAAGCGAGAGACCAGATGTATACGAGAGTTATTTTTTACCTCCTGCAACTCGCTTTGCTTTATGTCGTCTATTTCTTTCGACATGTTCTGCAAATCTTCCGTTTCTGCTTTCTTAATGGATTCTTCGATCCTCTTTAAATCTTGCTTATTTTTCTCCATCCTAAAAACATTAACTTTAGAATAATTCAAGAGTGTAGGCTATGTAGAGCGATACGACGAATACAAACTGTTTCTCGAGGTTTTCTCTGTTTATTCTAATCTTGTTCAATTTTTCCTGGTGCCTTTTCTTTTCCTCCTCGCGAAACTTCGCGACGTCCTCCATGACCCAGCGAGCTTGTTCCTCGCTGAGCTTCTTATTAACATCTTTGAGGGAGTGTTGAAATTTCACTTGTTCATCTAGTTCTCTCAAGCACTGCGAAAAAATTCAATTTGATTTTGCAATCTACGTATTAAGATAGAATTTTATTTACGTTACCTCAGCCGTTAGTAGAGCCTGATTTATTAGCCTGCACTGAGGCTTCCTATAAAGAAACATCTCTTTGGCCTGTCTCACAATTTCTGCACGTTCCTCCGCATTTTTGGCAGCTAGCTCCATCATAAACTTGATCTTGTCAACGTTATCGTTCTTTTTTCGAGAGAGAAGCTCTTCCCTTCGGCGTTTCTGTATGTTCTGTGAAAAAAAAAATAAAAAGAATTAATAAACATCATTAATAATATGACATTGATAATTGTCGTACCTTGGCTGTATCCTCCCACGATTTGGACATGTTGTAAGTAGCCTCTTTGAGAGCAGCCAGTCTCTTGGCCTCACGTTCTGCGAGCAATGCGACCCTTTCATTTTCCTTAGCATAATCGTTGAAACGTTCGAACGAACTTTGTGGAATTATCAAGGCCAAAGATCTTTCGGAAACCTTTAGAAAATTATTCAAAAGTAGATGCGAGCTTTCTCGTTTGATTTTTAAAATAATTCATCTTACTTTGGTGTTCTGAATAGTCTGTCCAGGCTTGAGGTAGTAGGTCGTTCGAGGTTCGGACCAGCTATTTTTCATCCGTACCATATTGTGTATTTTACTAATAAATTTTATTGAAAAGAAACTAAAGACACGTGTTTACTGGATAACGTAGACGCATGAAGGTTATCTGTAAGGTACTGGATCCCCCATGTATCCACAGTGGCTCGTTGCTATGGTGCGTTTCGTTGTTTATCGAACGAAGTTTCAAAAAAAGGTCTGGAACTATAATTCATGTACTAACTAGGGCATGTAACAGATCTTTCCAGAAGTCAAAATTATCATTATGCATACGCTCTTGTTAGGCATTTGAGTAATATGTTCGAATTAGACGTTTAAATTATGAAAATCGTGAAAAATGTTTTGTTCAACACGCGACCGATATGTCCACTTTTATCCCTGAAAATCGAGGCAAAAGTAGTATACATTTCCCGTCATCCCTGTTTGCGGGGGGCTGGCCCGCTTTTCAGGATCAAAAAGTGGTCGCGGTCGAGAGTGAATACTCGACTTGAGAAATGAAATACTATTAAGGCAATTTAAAAAAAATTTAATTTATTGCTGCACATCGATTTTTATATACGAAACTGTTGTTGCAGTTGCTATGTTGGTTAATATGGAAATAAATAAAAATATTGCTCTGGCAAAATATTACAGTAACAGGTCGGTAAAATATGACTATATGGCATGTCTGTGACCACTAGAATTTAATCAGTGCATATTTCAGTCTGTAATTAAACAAAAATTACTTTAATTTTAAATACGTAATATTGTTTTTCTTTCAAAAACTTTTCTACGGTTTCTATTGAGAACTACTGATATACGTGGAGTTTTTCTTCAAATAATGCACATATTCACATTTAATACTTTACATTGCTTCATTTTACGTTGCTGCAACATTGAAATATGTAACCAACGGTCTTCCTCACAACTAGATCAGGCAAAATATTATAAACCGCCTCGTTAAGCGAATCCTCTTTTTCTAGCTTAGATTGAAAGTGGTATTTCGCGCGTCTGAAAGTTGGGAGTATGTATTCGGAATATATGAATAAAGGTCTTCTATGATCGTACGTCATGAAATTGGTCTCAAATTCACGGTTCCGCATAAGCTTGGCAATCTCGCAACGGCTTCTCGTGAGGAGTTCGAAAAATGAGCATGTATTGATAAACCTCATGGATCTCATTCTAGGAATTTCTTTGAAACAATCTTCGTAATAATCCAGCAGCTCTGGATATTCCGCGATGATGCCTTCATCCTTATATTCGAGCGATGGCTCACAAGCCTTTTTCAGTGCTAGCTTTGCGAGCATCAGCCTGACGTTTGGATTTTCTATATGTTTGTCCTTAATAAGAGCAAAAGGCGTCTTGCCGTCGTTGTCCTCAATGATCATATTCGCGCCGGAGAACAGTAGTAACTCGATGTTGTGCTGCCGAGATTCCTCACAGGCCCTGTGCAACGCAGTGCGACCTGTATTATACATTCTCTCATCAATGTTCGCGCCGCGTTCGAGCAAAATTTCCAGCACTGACGGTTCACTGTATTCAGCTGCGTTATACAACGGAAGTATATCTTTTGATTGCGCATTCGGGTTTGCACCGTAATTCAAAAAGAGCTTTATCTGAAAAACGAACGACACTTTAGAGAACATAATTTATGTGGCGGATGAGAGTTTTCCTTGGAAATCTTCCGTTCTTGTACTTACAAATTCAATCTTCTTCAACGCGAAGGCGATGTGTAACGGCTGGTTCATGGTTGAATTCTCTTTGTCGTCGAGCGAAACGCCATTCTCGATCAAGACCCTGATTTGGTCAACGTATTCCTCAGGAGCGGCTTTTGTCAGCACATGCAAAATATTTTTACCCTCTGAATTCTTGGCCGTAACATTGGCTCCATGTTTCAGAAACAACGGCAACAATACGTCGGGTTCTCTACCGTAGGTTGCGGCAAACAGTGGTGTCAGTCCGTCTTTCGCAGCGGCATTGACGTTGGCTCCCTTTTCGAGAAGCCACTCGGTTACCTGGACTCGACCTTTCGTCACCGCGTAATACAAGGGAGTTCGGCCTTTGGAGTCTCGAGCTTCAAAGTCGGCGCCGTGATCCAAGTAGAGCTTAAGCTGAAAAACAAACGGCATATACCAGAGAATAAAATTTATCTGACGGATGTGCGTGCAAAGTTCTTTTGCTTACCAATTTATTCTTTTTCAAGAAGAGGGCGATTCGTATTGGCTGGTACTCGAATAAATACTCCCTGTCGTTGAGTGGGACGCCCTTCTCGATGAAGTCTCTGGCTAGTTGGACGTGTTCCTTAGGAGCGTATGTCAACACATGCAAGACGTTCCTACCGCTCGAACTCTTGGCAGTAATATCGGCTCCGTGTTTAATCAACAACGGCAGCAATTTCTCAGCTTCGCTGCTGCGAGCTGCGTCGAGCAGTGGTGTCTCGCCGGTGTCATCCGTGACATTGACGTCTGCTCCTTTTCTTAGAAGCCACTCGGTCTCCCGGACTCGGCCTGTGATCACTGCGCAATGCAGGGGAGTTCGACCCATGGAGTCTCGAGCTTGTAAGTCTGCGCCGTGTTCCATCAGCAGAGCAATGAATCGCCCCGAGAAAGGATTCATCATCTGAAGCAACGCGTGGAGAATGGTCGATTTGTTGAAGTTAAACATACGGTAATGCACTCCGAGGAGCTCGTTGACGTCGACGCTGCCGGAACGAACGAGCAACTCGGCCGAGTTCAGGTGACCGTAGAAATTCGCGATCCCCAAGGCTGAGAGTTTTTTGTCCAAAAACTCCATACTGTAGTTGGGTTCATGCTCCAGGAGCAGCTGGATCATGGATATCTGATTGTTACGCTCGGCTTGAAGTAGAAGTTGCTCGAACTGGTTACTCGTCAGCCTAATAGACTCACGACAGATCTTGTTCAGCCTTTCACGCACCTTATCCACTTGGTTTGACTCCACGTATTGATACAGCATATTATAGTCTGCCGCACAAACGTAGTTGTAATCATGATACGGAAGCATCTTGGTATAGCTATTCGATAAGATACATTTGCTGTTGATACGTCGTCTCTCGGTCGCTTCTGTTGATGTTATGAGGATTACGATAAAGTTTGCACAAAGTCGCGGATTGATGGAAGTATTATAAAGTGTATATAGAAACCTCTGGTAGTAAGTAACTGTAGATCTGCTCTGTGTGTTCGTGTCGTCGTGGCTGCTGTTCTGATGGAACTGTTTGTGAGGCTCCTGCATCGACGACTTTAATCCGGCGGAGTATGATGCCGGTATGGTATGGGCACGTTCGATTTGCACGGTCCCCGTCCCCCCTTGCCATCTCGCTCTGATTGTTCCATTCCGCTTCTAAATTAATGATTTCTGCTCATTATTTGTTATTTTATTATATCGCCATAATACAACGGTTCAAATTGTTTGAAACGCTGATCATCTCAGTTTCAGATCACTAAACGTGGAACGGAACGATCAAAGAGTGCGTCAACGGGGGACCGTGTCAATCTAACACGCCCTAACTGTACGTCAACTATTGCCGCTTGGGCCAGAGTATCAGCAGTATCAGTACCTATATACTATATATTTATAATGTGTAGTCCTCAGAAATATGAGTTTTATATATTTTACAAATTGAAAATAAAATAAAGAATTAGAAAACGTTCTAATACAGGATTATTGTAATTTTTATTTTAAATTAGAAAACGTTAACATTTTTAAATAGTTTGCGAAAAAACATTTACGCATGTATATAATATATACGAAGCTTAATTTTATACAGCGCACGCATATATTTTTTTTAAGTATAAAGATTCCAATTCAATCAGACTTTTTTTGCAAATATGAAGTCACGTTCTATCGTCTATACGTATACAACTTAAGAATACTTATAAACACAGATATTATAAAACAGTTTGTAAGACAAACTTTTTGACAAAAAACAAAAGTTAATCTTTTATAATTTTTAAATTCCAACGTATAAGGGCTTTATAAATGAGTAAAATCTATAGGTACTCTTAAAACAATAGGTTTTTACAAAAGTATGTTTCAAATTTCATAAAAACATGTTTACAGCAGGATTTGAATTAATTTTAATTAAAAATTACCTAGTTAACTAAAATTAGTAATAATATATACTATTACTAATGATCAAGTCGCATTTTTTAATTTGTCAATGACAAATCATACTGAATCTTGACAAAAAATGCATGAAAATGTGACAAAGCTTGCATATTAATGTTACTAAGGGTAGTTGCGGTGATTAATATTTTTTTGAATACCGGCTAGTGAAAATGGATTATATACCATTATTTAAGTTCCATTCAGTGTAACTTAAATTAGTTTTTGTACAAACATTAGTTTCAGTAAGAATCCTCTGGTATTCTGAAAAGTAATTTTTACCGGTGAATATATTTCTGTATAATTCCTTGAATTATCATAATTATGAGAAGAGTTACCTTTAATAATTGTATCAAATTGGTGCTCAACTTTAACAGACTCAATTGTATGTAGTACATCTCTCTTGTATGATGGATATATGGGAGAACTGTTATTATTGATGTTGGATAAATTGAAATTTTTCAAATTATTGTCCTGGCTTTGCATGACATTTTCTAATAAAAAGGAAGATAAATAAGATCTAGTAGACTTAAATGACATATGAATTATATAAATAATGTTTACAAACCCTTAATTGATTCAAGAGATTGGTATTTATAGTCCGGTGTTAAACACTGTTTGTATTCTTCCATATGGGATTGAATAGTTTTTTTAGTAGATGTTAATTTTTCACGTCGACACTGTAATGAATCACCATCTGATGATTCTGTTTCTTTAAGAATATCATCAGTTTCAAGACATCTTTTTTTCATTGAAGGTTGATTTATGTCATCTTCTTTATCAGCCATCATCTGGAGAGCCCGATACACATGGCCTGGTATTTTATTTGTTTTATCACCATATGTTCGTTGAATGCGTTCTATAATATTAGTTTTAGCACGTTGCAGTTGAATTTCTGTATTGTCTAACTTGTTAAATAGATTAAGACAGGTTTGACAAATATAATCATCATCAGAAATAAGAATGATGTAGCTGTAATAATGTTTATTTCTTATTATAAAAATTATTTCCATTTGGTAGCTTATGTTTAGTTTTTAACAATAAACATAAATTAAGGTAAAATTATAAAATCATTTAAAAACATTTATTTGGAGCTTTCAAGCTTCTTACCCGTTGCCTATAACTTCTCCAAGTTTTTGGGCAATGTAAGCCTTAGATGTGTTTGTTAGAGTACTTGTTAAAGCATAGTATGAGCATGAGGATAGTACTTTATCACAAACAAAACAGCAATTATCTTCTGTAAGATCAACAAAGTCATTAACTTGTAAATTGTTTGCAATATGTCGACGAGAATGAGTTGTTGACAATTTACGTTTTCTGATTCCATCAGATGATGATTGCTCATACTCCTCATCATGCTCTAATTTTACTAAATTTAAGTCGGCCATTTTTCTATCTAAAAAAAATTTTGATATACTTTTATCATCAGTATATAAAAAAATACAAGATTTATCATCATTCATTTAAGAAAAAAAGACTATTTTTACACTACCGAAAAACAACTGCAATACTTAATGTAAACAAATATGCAAAAGGTATTAGTAGGCTTATAATACTACCATAAATACCAACACCGATGTTCAATTGTTTTTCGTTAGGTCATCAAACACTGTTACATTATACTAGTAAATTTCTTTATTTAGATTAAATTATAGATATTTACTTATTATATTATTATGACTTTGACGGTTTTCAAAATATCGGTCTAACTTATCCCGTCTCGACCGGCGAAATGTAAACACGCTGATGTGATGTAGTAGCGTAAATAAAAAAGCTGTTACTTGTTCCGAGATATGCGATTATACTCAAGATCTTGATATCCTCTATATCTATAATCTCCAAAACTAACTTATCTCCTGGAAACTGAAATAAGCCAACAGGATACCTATATAATGAATAACGATATACTGCGGTAAAATCTGATAGTAGAACCTATGTCCTATGTAGATCCTGCCGACCTGCCCTGCGCGTGCGGTGTAGGTATACAAGGTGGTGTACTGCACAATTTCGCGTGCGCGCGCCACTGCTCTGTTTTTCCGTACCCAGATATATACTTACTTTTCTACGCGCGCGGCTGCTACTGCTATCCGCTCTGCGGCCGTGCGTGTGATGTCCACGATGATCGTGTGCCGATGATTGGAAATTTAAAAATCTTGTATTTTTCAACGGACACCGAGCGATTCAACAAAAATGAACTTAAATGACACTTTTCAAGTGGACGTGTGGAAGGGGGACTGGGGCCTGCCTTCGGTGGATGTTGATTGTTTAAAGATTTTGGTAAGTACTTCGAGCACGGTTCTTGAAGGTTAGGTTCTCTATTATTGATTAAAGGATTTTTTTATTAAATTAATTCAATGACACTGTTTGCGCTGTTTTCAAATGCCGATATAATGCGATTATCTCTAACAAGTAATATTAGAAATATGTTTTTATGTTTATGTTAACAAACTAGACGAAAGCGATTTTTTTAAGTACAAAATACAAATACAGCTTATATATAAGTATATCAAAAGTATAAACATAATTACGTGTACTTATTGTTTTATTTTTCAGACTTACGCTAAATTCAGTAATATTCCATTGAGCATCAAAGCCACAAATAATCCATTTGGATCACCCAATGGACAGTTACCAGTTCTTAGATATAAAAATAATTCATTTTGTACAGTAGATAAAATATTAGAAGTTTTTCGTGAACATAAATACACTCCAGATAACGGCATTACACGAGCCCAAAATGCAGACGTCGCTGCATTCAACACAATGCTTGATGAGTGCATACGTCCTGCGCTTCAATATCTTTGGTGTGTCTATATTAATTCATAAAAATACAACTGTTTACATAGTTCAATAAACAATTTAATTATTTCATTTATTTGAATCATTTGTTTATGAAAAATGTTACTTGTATGCAATATTGCTCTTCTACATGTTACTGTAAAATATTTGTTATTTATAGATCTATATTTTTGTTTCAAGGTGGGTGGATCAACCTAATCTAAATCAAGTTATAAGGCCTTGGTATTGTAAAGCATTACCTTTTCCTTTTAATTTCTATTATCCTGGCAAATATGAGAAGCAAGCTAAGAACATGGTGGAAGCGTTGCATCCAACAAAAGAAGATAAAGCTGCAGAAGCTTCTGTAAGTACATTTTAGTACTTTTTATTGACATGTTCTTTAAAAGATAATTTAATTTACTAAATCATTTTTTAGATATACTCTAAAGCGCAAAAATGTTTAACTACTTTATCGACAAGACTTGGAGAATCAGATTACTTTTTTGGTTCAGTACCTACAACTTTTGATGCTTTAGCATTCTCTTATCTCGCACCACTCCTCAAAGTACCACTGCCAAGTTGCTCTTTGCAAAACCATTTAAAGGCTTGTGAAAATCTAGTAAAGTTTGTTACTCGTATTTTACAAAAGTACTTTGAATATGATTATCAAGAGTACGAAAAATCTAAGTCAAAAGAACAAGAGGAGAAGAAGAATACAAATTCTGATAGTGAATTTCCAAACAAAAGAAGAAACCAAATTCTGGCTGGAATCTTTGCAGCAGTTGCCATGCTGGGTTATGCACTATCCACAGGAATTGTACAGGTAATTTTGATGAAAGTTCATTTATTTTTGTTAAATTAACGAAAAAATATAAAAATATGTGTCAATATCAGATTAAACAATATTAAGTATAAATAAAAAAGGTTTACTCAACTATTACTAGTAAATAACAACTGGTAAAGTTACAATGTTCAATTAAATAAAATATTTTTGAATCCTTAGTTTTAAGTAATACCAATTGTAAGCCATTCAGAGTTTCTAAAAATGAAGATTCTGCCTGATTTGCACATAAATTCCAGATTAATTAAATTCAAACAGTAGTTTATAATTGTAGGTATTAATGTATTTAATAACCAGCAGAAAATTTCTTAGGCTTCAGAAAGGAGATTTAAAACGTAAGTATTTAATAGATCTGCTAATAGACCACCCGATAATTGATTAAATCACTGTGCATACTAAAATATGTAAACTGCTTTGAGTTCCTAAAGTTTGTGTTGTATTTTCCTTCTGTGGAAATATCAAAACAATGATAAATTGGAAAAATAAAAATATACTAATTTGTACTTAGTAGATATAGCCAAATTTGTTTGTAAGAAAGTGCATTCTAAATTGCAATTTAATTGTGATTTGTATATCATCAGAGTGAGTTATTTTAATTTTGACTATATTTTCTGTTTCAGGTTCAAGACAGTGATTATGATTTGACAGATTCTATGAACTATGTTTATGAAGATGATGAAGAGGACGACGAAGACTAGCACTTTTTTTTTAAGCACAAGTTTTGTTTTAATGAAATTTAAAATAAAAAAATTGTTTACCAAAAATCATAAATAACTTTGTTTAAACATTTATTATGGTGACTTTTATGTGCTAAAAGAGCAGTTTTTATGTACATATGCGTTTGGAATGATTGCACAATGTTAAAATAATTAATTTTTAGTACGTATACACAAAAAGCAATAAATTATTTCTTATTTTAGTCATGATCACGCTCATTTCGATCTCTTACACTTCTCGGCCTATACCTTGCAATAGCGCCTACCATTGCAGACTGTATTTCGTCGCAAAAACTTTCAAAGTTGTGAATTGTTGTGCCACCCAAAATTATTCTTGTTCCAGGATTCAGTTTATTCAAATTATGAACTGCTAAGCTTTCTTCATAAGTTGTTCCACCAATCATAAATATGATAATATCCTGAGGTCTGAAAATAAAAGATATTTGTAATCAAAGTTATAAACTTATTGTAAAATTGTGAATATTTATAAAGATGATCTCACTTTTTTGTTAATACTGTATTCCCGAGATATGGAAATGTTTGAACGTTTAATTTGCCCTTTATGAGATCTTCAATTGTTTCTGCTAATAAAGGTGTATGTTGTGTATAAATATTGTCAACACCATTCAATCCTTTGAACAATTTTTTAGTTATTTTTGCAACAGCTTCTCGGTCAAACAAATTTATTTGTTTTGTGGAAATACCACTGTAATCTAATATACTGTACACCAACTAAGAACGAAAATAATAATAGATGTTATTTTTATTTGATGAATATATTTTATGAATATTTTAGAGTTCAAGTCCTTATGATAGTTACTAAAACACTTAATTTCTATTACCTTTGTATATTTTTCTGGAACATCTCGTTTCTTTAACATTGAACATAAACCAGCAATGTCATTATTAGTATGTTTTGCATAATGCAAAGCATACAACATCACCAAACGAGTAGCGTCTATATCACGTACTCGACTATCGTTGATTAGTTTTTTAATTTTTTGAAGCTAGAAAGAATACAATTTTTTTAGTTAAATTATTTGTATAAAAAGATAGCTTGTAGATTTCAGTAAAATTGTATATAGATAAATTACTTGAGTGGAATGTTCACTTTGACAGCTAAGTTCTTGCTCCAATTCAGATACTTCTAACAAATTATAAGTTCCAACAAGATTAGATAGTTCACCAACAACCGTTACATGTTTGGCAACTGTACCAGACATTTTCTTAAATAAGGGATACGTTTCAACGAAATTTTTCATATCAGCAATACTTTCCACTTTTTGATGCTTTTTTGCTTTCTTTTGGAATTCTTCCATCAAGTCTTTTATTACTTGTCCAATTTCTCCAAAATTTAGATATAAATTCTGAAAATAAATGAAATGATTCAATTTTTACAAAATATTAACAAATGATTTTGATTGTTTTAACATAAGTCACAGAAAACGAAGCTCTTACTTGAGCATAAAATTCATCATGTTGGGCACTAAGTACGACTTCTTTTAACTCCTTTGATATACCTTTAACATTGGATAAATCGACTCTGTTATTATTAATTGTTAATAATTCGTGTACCATTGCTTGATAAGTCCATTGGTTGAGTAATGGTGTAACTGGGTCATCTCTTCTATCAAGAATTAGTAAGATTGGGTTTGATTCTTGCCTAAATTCAAATGAATTTGATTCTTGAGTCAAAACGTAACGAATTTTTTCGGCTAAATGTTTGCACATATCAGAACTACTTTGAAAACGTATAAGAGGACACTTTTTTAAAGATAACAGCACAGCAGTTATCCCTTGTACAGTCCTGTGTAAATGTATTGGTTCCCAATTGAGTCCTACAAAAAGATTTCAAGAAATCTGAGTATATTTCTTATGTATTCAAAAATTATATAACTATAATAAAGAGAAATTTATAATATAATTAGGATAGGATATGATGACAAATGTGTTACCTCGTGAAGAGGTACTGATGCCAAGTGAAAATAAATGTGGACTTATAGCCAGATAATCAGCATAGAATTCATGGACTTCACGAACAACTTCTTGTTCATCATTTTCAGCAAGAAGTTTAATATCTGTCTTAGGAATAATGTTACTAAAATCTAACACAAATAAAATATTATTTCAATGAATTCAGCGGATAGAAAAAGTATATAACTTAAGTTACGATTGATTACTTACAAATATAATACACTCCGTATTTTGGATATCTCAGTTCATTACACAAAAGTCTAACATTCTCTTCTGTTGGCCTTATGAATACAATACACTTTAAATGCTTTAAGCCTTCATTGCGAACAGCAGCATCGAGTCGATCAAAAAGGTAGACTTCTTTCATTAATATTTCTGATTGACTATAAACTAAACTGATAATGCTTGTCTGTTGGTTTAATAATGAAGAAGATTAAAAAAGATTAGAGATTTTCATGATATATTTCTTAGAGGTATGAGCAATGTTTAATATTACTGATGACAAAATATACTGATATTTAAAGTATTTTTGTGCAAATAGCTGCCTAGTCTAGTCAGATGAGTACGTAAAGCAAAATAAATCTTAACTTAGGTTATTGATTGTAAAAAAAACCACTTATTAGTCATCCGCATACAAAATGAAATGAAAATTTGTTGTAAAAATTTTGAAAACAAGATTATGACTTGGTAAATAACACATTAAAAGAATAGTAGGATAAATATTAATTAATAGCACATACCGTTTGTTTATCCATTAAAAGAACTTTCATTCCTGGACCGCTCTCCTCTGTCATTTTTGCAACATAATACTTAACAGCAGTTATTACATTCATCTTGTCTAATAAATATAAAAAAAATTATCTTTAATAACTATATATTTACAAGGAATTTATCAAAAGTCATAAGTATATGTGCCCTATGCACCAGGACTATAAAGCATGATGACTATTGTGAGCACAAAAATGATTTTCTGTTTTGATGTCAAAATCTGAGTGGATCTTGGATATCGTATGGGATGGACATTCCATATAGCTATAGGTATAATATATATGCTGATATGCATTGGGAGTGGGAGTGCAAATGCGCATGCGCATCGCAGCAGAACTGCTCCATTATATTTGTATTTTTAGGTTATGCTAGTTCTAGTTGTCACATTGTATACGATGTATTGAAACGAGACTGTTGAGTATTTTGGATTGAATACAAGAATTTATTAGTTGTTATTGAAAAATAAGTTTTGAAGCAAGTAATTTTTCAGTACTAATTAAAAAATATATATATTTGGTTATACTGTGCTAACTGGTTTAAAGAAGATCAAAAATTATTTATTTGTATATAATATTTTTATTTTTCTATTTATGTAAATTGTTCAGTATTTTAATGATAAATAGTGAATACAAAACTGCAATAAACAAGTATTTCACTTTATTTTCCAGATTTACAATGGATATTGACTTCAAAGAATTGTCCAACGATCAAGACATTATTAATCGTATGACACAGTTTGCCAAAAGCATTGATCAAATACAAGAGGTTTTAAAGTTTTCAGAAGAACCAGGATTATATGACAAACTTTCCAATGAAGAAAAAATTAAGTTCAATCTTCTTATGTCATTCAGTTTGAATAGCTTGTTTTGGATGTATATGAGAGCAGAAGGCACAGATATATTATTAATTATTATTTTTTAAAATAGTTTAAACAGTGATTTTTTATTAATGCAAAATCCAAATTTTTTGTATAGGTATCGATCCTACTAAACATCAAATTAAATCTGAAAATGAACGACTGAAGCAATCTATGATTCGAGCAAAACAAATTCATGATAGAAACACAATAATGCCAAGGATAAACAGAGATGCTGCTCAGCGATTTATAAGAAGTGGATTGTGGGTTCCAGTGCCAAGAGCAGAAGACAATTCAAATGAAAACACAAATAATGAAACAGATGAAAATTGGGAAGGGGAATCTTGAAATGACTAAGACTACTGGACAAATGTTTCATATTGTTTAAGGATCTTTTGTAAAAATTTGATATGTTTAAAATATAATGTATGCAATAGTGTAAAAATTGACTCAATTTTTATAAATAAAAAATTGTTTTATAGTGATCATTAGGTATTTCATTCAAACATAATTAAATAACAGAAAAAGTGTATAAAAAGTGTACTCTTATTTTGCTACTGAAATCTAATGAGAGCTTAAAATATAAACTGCAGCATAGTTTTTTTATAAGTATTATTTCAATTCATTCCGTGAATGCGAAATAAATCGTTGTTCGCACAAAATTTATATGCTTAGGACCAAGTAGATTTTTCTAAAAATATTAATTTATTTTTAAACGATATTCGCATATCCTATAGCATTAATAGTTAGGTGATTTTGAACGCGCTTATAAAGGAATGTGGCGCTAGAGTCGGAGTATTTGTATCGTCTGCGCCTGATGTGAGAATAGTCGCCATCGCATCAGGAACCAGTAGGGATTTGGCACGGCTTCACCTGCCTGAAGTGCCTGACCATCAGTCTGATCTGATCCGAGCTTGTACAGCGTAGGTATACAGCAACAGCCAACAGCTCAGCAGAGCTCCATCCTCCATCAATCCTCCCGAAGCAGTTCAAAAGAACGACGCAAAATTTGTTTTCGTTCGATCGATGTCTCGAGAAAAGTGTCATTATCTACTCATGTGAAACATTTCATTGACCAACGTGCATTTGATGTAAGTTAACTTTTAATTTAAATCAATTAAGCCGTGAATTTATACAAATACTTATGGAAAAGATTTTTGGTTGGATATTGGCTGGATTATTTTTAGGTTAGACGTACGAATTGTATGACATTCATATGACATATATACTTATGAGTTATATCGTTCTTTCGATCAGTAAAATATTTGCATGAAAGTATGAAACTGTTTTCATAAAGGTATTCATGCAGTGTCTTAATTTAGAGAAGTTTATTATAGAAATGAAATACATATATTATGTACTGAATCTTTCATGAATTCAGAGGAAATTAATTCTTTATTCGCGAATTTTTAGGATATATTTTTTATTTTTTGTTAAGTACAATAATTATCATCATATTATATATTTATGATTACATGTAAGAAAATTTTTTTAGGCTTTGACAAAATGTCTTTGAGCAGATATGCATCTACGTTACTCTATAGAGAAGGTTACAAAAACTTCAGAACAATTAGCGTAATTGGTTTTTATATTAATAAAAACTACAACAAAAATGAAGTCTATATTTATCGAGCACAACAATATCGATACTATAAAGATTTTGGACACAAGAGGGATAGAATGCCGCCATTAACAACTGTATACAGCTTAACAATTTTAACTGCTGTGATTCTATCTCAAATCAATTGGCATACGTATGTTTTATTACATACTATTAAATATTGAGACTTATTTTAAAAATTATGAATGTTTTAAGAAGAATTTGAATGAATATTTCTTTTAGAATCAGAGGGTATCTTTTCCCAAGTGTTGAGGCTGCAGCCAAAATCCAACAAAATGAAGAGGACGATGAAAACCAAAGTGTAGAAGAGTTAGAACATGATGAACATAAAAAGAAGAAAAGCAAGAAGGAAAAAGTTGGATTTCGAGATAGAAAGGTTAAAGCATGCATATTGTATTGTTGATTTTATTTGTTGATGCTTAATAATTTAGTACATCATTTACAATTTTACTTTCTAATATTTAAAGAATAAGACCTAAACAACAAAGTTATTATTTTAATTTTTAATGAGTTGTTGATTTGTTATATATTATTTTACACTCTGAATAAAATTTTATGAGACAAGTTTTGGTATACTTCTTAGCTTTAATAAAGCTCTTGGAGCGTTCTTGCAGATAATAGAGTATGAAAATCGGATGCGTGCATACTCAACTCCAGATAAAATTTTTCGTTATTTTGCTACAGTAAAAGTCATTAGTTTGGATGTTACTGAGACGTATATGACACCTGATGATTTTTTAAGGGCTATAACCCCAGGCATGAAACAGCCGGATGGTAAAGTTTGTTTACCACTATACTTTTATGTGCTTAATGAAAAACTGCACCGTGAATAACTGGATCCTTTGCGCTACTGTTGATAACAATGGTGATCATGGGGTGTCTTCAATCTGTTTAACTATGTTCTACAGATTACTATTCTGCCAAGTTTTTTTTTGTATTCTAACATTATGTTTCTTATACTTTAAACTAACAATTTGAAGGGACACTACACTGAAATTTAATATGCCTGATATAAATATTTTTAATTATTCACGAAATATTTATACCTATCTGTTTACATAAACCCAACATATAGCATTATAATATTTTCTTTATATTGTTTTTCTTACTTAGAAACAGACAATTTCAGGATAGTTTTCCATTGTTTAACATTTTAGTTTTTTTTTCTTATTTTTAGTTTTGCTTTTGCATCATATATTTTTGATGGATTTAAGTTAAATTGTTTTTAGTAGTTAATATGATTTGTATGAAGACTATCCTATTGATATATACAAGCTTGTTGCAAAATTTCAAACTTTACCTAAGGGAATAATATTGATATTTTTTGATCGGATATAATTTAATTTGGTTATGGATTTATTTTTGAGGAACATTCATTTAAAAACTTTTATGTTGATTTATTTTAATGGAAATTGTGGTAATATAAGTAAATCTTGATACACAGATAGTCGAATATGAGAACCGCATAAGGCAATTTTCAACACCAGACAAAGTGTTTCGATATTTTGCAACACTTGAAGTTATAAATCCAGTCAACGGCTCACATGAGGTTTTAATGACACCAGATGATTTTTTAAGATCTTTGACACCTGGTGTCTTACAGCCGGACGGTAATTTTTGAAGCATTAATTAGTAATTTTGGTGGTGATTTTTGGTAGCTCTTTTTTCAGATAGTATTTTAATTTATGATGAGTATTTGGTATAATGCAGTTAGTTTACAATGTAAACTACATTATTTTTTCAGATCTATCCATATAAATTGTTTTGCATGAAAGAGCATGCTGACTTTGATTTGCTTCTAACTTACTGAATGAACATTATTTTCTGATGCTAATTACTGCTTTGGAATGAATACAATTACATGCATGAATTATCTGACAATTTAAATTTCTGAAATTTGATATTATTTGTGATATTTTCTGTGTAAGATTTATCGTTACACTTTGTTCATTACATTAATTACTTAAACTATATTTTCACATATTATCATCATAAATATATTTTATAGGTTTGGGATTGGACAAATTTAAGCGATATGACCCAAAGGTAAATATAAAGATATGTATAGTTATATGGTCCATTAATAATTTTAAACACATTGAAATTCTGTTTTCGTAGACTGTACAAAATAAATTGGAGTTAGAATTAAATGAGAACAGTATCTTCTACAAGCTTGGGAGTTATGGACTTATAACATTTTCTGACTACATATTTTTACTAACAGTTTTGTCAAGTATGTTGGTAAAATGCTTGTAAACCATTTATATTGAATGGATAAATTATTTATAACTATTGTTGTTATTCTAGCATCTCGTCGTCATTTTGAAATTGCCTTCCGAATGTTTGACGTTAATGGCGATGGAGACGTAGATTTTGAAGAATTCAATAAAGTATCTAATTTAATTAGACAGCAAAGTAGCATAGGAAATCGTCATAGAGATCACGCTAATACTGGAAACACATTTAAGGTAATACAATAAACTACTAATATGAAAGATACCAATCATATAAATTTGTATTTGTTGCTTTAAACATTAAACTTCCAGGGAGTTAATTCAGCGCTGATGACGTATTTCTTTGGACCAGATTTAAAGCAGAAGTTGAAAATTGAAAAATTTCTAGACTTTCAACAGCAATTACAACGAGAAATATTGAGCTTGGAGGTAAAGCTATACAAATTTTTCACATGTTTACATTTAGCTGCATTTATAGTTATTAATAAATTATATTATTTACAGTTTGAACGAAAAGAACCAACTGAAGATGGATACATCACCGAAGTTGCTTTCACCGAATTACTGTTGGCATATGCTGGGTTTTCGGAAAAGAAAAAATCTCGCATTATCAAAAGAGTGAAAAAACAGTAAGTTCAATGATGATGATCTATATAGATGTACAATATTTATGTTAACGTTTATTAATTAAATTAATTTTGTTGAATAATAATTAAATTACGTATACTTCTTTTTAGTTTCAAAGATAGTTCACAAGGTATCCACAAAGAGGACTATTTGAAATTCTTTCACTTTCTAAGTAACATTAATGACGTAGATACTGCTTTAACTTTTTACCATATTGCTGGAGCATCAATTGATCCAGGTAAGATTGAAAAATTGAAGCTATAGTTCTTACTAATCAAACAAACTTAATAAAAACTTGATTTCAAAAAAAGATATTTAATGATGAAATAATTGTCATCTGTTTCAGCTACATTGAAGCACGTTGCAAAAACTGTATCCCATGTAGATTTATCCGACCATATAATTAAAGTTGTGTACACCATTTTCGATGAGAACAGTGAGTAATTTTTATCTTCAAAAAGAGAGTGCGAATGCGGAACTTGATGACTAAAAATAGATTTATGTTTACAGTGGACGGGCAGTTAAGCAATCGGGAGTTTGTAGCTGTGATGAAAAATCGGGCTCTTCGTGGCTTGGAGAAACCCAAAGATACCGGATTTGTTAAACTTTTACAATCTATTCTGAAGTGTGCTAGAAATAGTTACGCTGCTTGAACTGTATTAGATAATCGAATTTAAGCTATTTTTTCCATCTTCCTATTTAAAATTATGCACAAAACTCAGCGATCTACTTGCTATACAACAACGTTATAATAATTTTATTTTATTTTCACTCTGTAATATACTGCAAGTACTTAAGTTATTTAAATACCTCATACGTAAACTAATTTTTATAAGATTAGCGAACTTTCAAAGACTTTATGCTCGTTGCAAATAAAATAAACCTTATTTCATAAAAATATATACGTTTAATTAATTTTTTATGTAAAAGATTCATTTCGATGAAAGGAGGTCGCAGACAAAAGGTTTTTCTTTCTTATAAATCACTTTCACATAAGAGTGCGCGATGAAGCGTTACGTTGACAAAAACATTAGCCTGGGTCAAGACGTAGCCATTGACTTCGTATAGTTTAGTGCGATACCTTCGTTGAAAGTAGAAACATGTCGAATTTCTCCAGTACCATTTGTTATAATTGCCTTTTATGTTATTTAATAATTGTCGTTCGTTTCGTTAATTTGTCTGCTGGGGCTGCTATTCGTCAGAGTAGAAATGAAGATGCAGGTATTATTGAAAATATATATACTTGTAGAATACAATTTCAAATCTATTAGCATTCAAATTCGAATATATTCGAACGTGTAATTGTTTTTAATTATATATATTTAAGTTGTTGAAAATTTTACTCCAGAGGTAAATTTGTAAGCCAAATTGTTGAACTCTCGGTTATTTATAGATAAGATGTTCGAAGATATGAAAGTTGTGGAAAACGAGGAAGTTCCCGAATTCTCGAGAAAAGATTTGATGGAAATAATTCAAAAGAGTCAATATTTCCAGTAAGTTTTTCATTCGTATGCCGACAGGCACCTGTGTCACCTTCTTAATTAAATATACATTTTTAGAGATATATTTTCTGAACAACCTGATCCTATGACTATTCAATTCGGTCACGTATGCGAAAATCCTAATGAGTGGGAGCAACGTTTTGAGCAACGAGATTTTAACAAAAACCACCATTCAGGAAAGGTATGCAAGTGGAGCTTTATCTAGTTATTTCTTTCATGATAACAAAGAATTATATGTAATATTATTGTAAAATAGATGCGATGGGGAAACAAAAATGGAGACTATGGAGAACATTACTGGGACTTAGGACACGCAGGATAATTTTAACAATTTTACCCCAATTTTTATTCAATTTGATTTATTATGCCAATTTCATGTTTTTTATTTTTATACATTTTTGAAAAATAAAGCTCATTTAGTGTATGGCTCTCTATTATAAATACTCGATCTATGTCAACGAAAAGCAGCACTTTTGTGCAAGTAATTTTAATTTTTTAACGAGAGAAGATATGCAATTTATTTGTTTGTATAACAATTAATCGAGCTTGAAAACAATTTTTTTTTAAACAGTTCGATTAGTTTTACTGAAGTTATAGTCAGTTGTTTATAGTTCAGTTTTCATCATGAATTGGTTTTGCAGGTTAAAGTAATAATTTACTTTTTTGGATCCAAATTTTTCGTATTATAAGCTTGCCTAAATTATCAGTTATAAGTTACCAAGAAATTTTCAGTATGAGTAGTGAAATTGATTGCGGCAATGACTGCCCCGAAACGTCTAATTCTACGCAGAAAATTCGGGGAATGACTATTGGAAAGGGGATGCAAGAGCGTATAAAAACCGGTGAGATGCATTTTAGAATTATACATTTTTCAATATTTAAAATTAAAAAAAAATCGTTCACTTAATCAACATTACGTTGATCAACACTATATTGGTAACGATCCGCAGGAAAAGTAAACGAGGACCGTATAACGAATTACGAGAAGGAATGGTCGAAAAAGCTGGAGTGCATTGACCAAGCCCACACAAAGCAAAACGGGTTAACTATCAATGAGGCTGAGGGAATTTTGCGAAAACTCAGTAAATTCGCGGATGGCGGCACTCCAGCTGCGTGTCCGGATTACAAAAAAAGGGTATGAAACGCTCGGTCTATATATTTACAAAGTCGTATTAGTACTTTTAATATCGCACAATTTTGATTTCCGACCGTCAGTCACATTGATTGCGCAGTTTGTGTTGATTCAAAATTAAAAAAAAAAAAATTTCAAATTTATCCTGTAACTTTATTATTATTTTTTTTTTATGCTGAAAAATCCATATTACAATTATTATCAAATATAATGTAAATGGTATAACCAAATAATTAATTTAACATCGTCGCAGGTTCTATCGTGTTTGAAAAGGAATAAAAATAACAGTCTAAAATGCGGCGAGGAAGTAGAGGCGTTTGCGAATTGCGTGGACGAAATGCTGCTGAAGACAGGTCGCAAAGATTACACGGGTTACCTGCGTTCGAGGAAGCCCACGTACACGGAAAAGTTTGAGCAAGTTTTGGCGTAATTAAATTTTCCTAGTTAAGTGAGTCAACTTAGCTGTCTCGGAGCGCACGCGTCTTCTCCCTCCCTCTCTCTCTCGCGTCTGTTCGATGTGTCTTTAGTTTTGCACTTGCCGCTTTTTATTAAAAGTTCATCCAAGCCACACATTTCCTGCTAAATATACGATATATTAAATTTTGTCATCTCGAAAAACTCTTTGAAAATATATTATCATATCATGGCTTTATATGCGACGAAATCTTTTAAGAAACAAATCTTCGGCTGCTGAACGTTTTCTATACATATCTAGTTTTAGTTCTAGAAAATGAAGAAAAACTTTGATGAACAATGCGGAAATTGATTGTATAGGACACTTTTTCGAAAACCTCAGATTTTGTTTTAAAAAAATTGGCAAATCCATTTTTAATGATTTTTTTTTCAAATTGAAGATCTGCTCATCTTCCTTTATTATCTCTTATGATAAAGTAAATTATATTGAATCCTAAAAGTAAGCCATAGATTATTGAATCTCGCAGCAATTTAAATCAAAATTGCTAATTATAAAATATTTATATCGAAAGATACAAGAGCACGTATAGAGAATAAAAAAAAATATTCCCTCGAAAATGCAATAACGCCAGCAGTATCCATAATCGGTCCATCTTCGTAACGCGTCGAGACTCCCCTGGGTTATTTCGATCCTCGACAGCTTTGGCAAACGCCGCGTATATTTAAAGTTACAATCCCGAACCGCGCTGCACATACATACAACACAGTCCGCGTCCTGACGCGTTTACAACTCCTCGCAACCGCGTGTGTCTGATCGATAGGCAGCCGCACAGTGTCATCAATCGGGCAATAATTCGCGAACTGCGTCGTTCGCAGTCCTATTCAATTTGTCCTCTCCGCGCGTGCGAGAAAAAAAAACGTCAGAAAGAAAGCAGACACAACAGACACATTGCCGCATAGGTAGATATACACGACGAGGGAAATTATTGGCGCGAAAAGCGCTAATACGTCGGTATAGCCGCCGACAATAACTATTCATATTTCATCCTGTATCGACACGTGCGTCTCTCGATCTGTATAAAACAAAGCAACAAACGGCGAAATTGCGCATTCCTATATATAGCGAGCGCTTTGTCATTGCGTGGCGGGCTTTTTGAATTGCAGAAGGTATAGAAGCGCTCTCTCCCTCTCTGCAACATAAATCGCATCGCTGAGAATGAAATTTATGGGCCTGCTTTTTCCGTCATTGTTATTACGAATCCGAGCTTTTTGTCGTTCGACGGATGCTAGCGTTGGGCTATACTGTACGCTCGCCGGAGCTGCGGCCAAGTGTGAAATGTATGACGGTTTGATATGAGTGTCTTATATACACGTGCGGGACTTTCTCTTTTTGCGCGGCTGGCCGATTCTGAAAACGAGTTATTGGGACACATTTTTTCGTCGCTGCGGTTTTATTGAAATTGTACTAGAGGAAAGTTTCATTGGTCTTTAAATGAATCACGAGCATCTACTACTATATTTCACTTTTTATCAAAACTCGAGACGATAGAATTATATGTCGCGTGTATACGTTGAGCAACAGGCTTTTGGAGACGTGTTTTTGGACAAGCAAACACGTGTATGTAGAAGTATAGCTAAACATGATAAAACATGTTTATTCAACTAAGCACTCCACGCAGAGAGAGAAAAGCAATTATACAGCTCTCAGCATTAAACGAGGGAGTTCGTAAAAAGGGTATAAAAATTCCAAGAGAAAACGTTATATGTATATATTCTCCAAAGACACCGACGCGCGACGATCGGCGGTGTCGTCAAACTTGTCACTTATACACGGGATATTAACACTGCTTCAGTGTTTCATCAGGTCTGCAGGCCGTAAACTTCGTCCTCGGCAAACCAGATCATATTCGGAACGACAACGAAGAGAGAGAGAGAGCGACAGTCACTCGCCCCTTCCCCCATACTCTGTCTCATCGGCTTCGCATTAAGTGTACATTATGTATACATATATATAGAGCCGGGCTGTCGGCGTCGCCGCGCACGCTAAAAGCCCTGTCGGCTGCGCTTTGGGAGTAGATTGTTGTGGCCCGACTGCTGCTGCTGCAGCCTCTCCTCTGCAGCTCATCGTTCCACACTGTACTACCTATATATATGCGGCCTGTGCATATACACCTACACTCTGTGTGCAACACGAGCTTTGCACGGCACGTGTCTCTCTCTCTCTCTCTCTCTCTGTCTCTCTGCTCGTGGCGTTAAAATGTTTGGTTGTATATTATATATATAGTGTGCGGCTGACGTTCGGCGGGATCGTGTATATTGAAAAATTGGCTGTATTTGCTTTGGCGAGAGAGCTTGACAAAGTGAAAGTGGGTGGAGAAGGCGAGTTTGATCTGCATCGCCAGGTGCCTTTTTTTGCGGTATGTGCGAACAGTCAACTGAACATTTCTAGGAAATTCGGAATATCTCGTTTTTTGTTCCATCTTTGAAATCGAATTTCTATAAAATATTTCTGTTTGGCACACCTCTTCTTATTTTTCATTATACACGCGACGGAGAGCAAGCCGAACGAGTCGTTATATAATAGTATATAAGCCTGACTATCGCGGAAAGAAGCAGGTGATATGAAAGGAGTGTATATCTATCTCAGCAGAGGGTGATGAGTAATTTGGTTCTTAATTGTTTTGTAAAGTAGGGTTTGGAGATTAAAATTTTTAAGGGGACCGCTTGACACTGCGAGTTACGGCGTCCTAGGTAATGGGTACTAACTTTTTCACCTCTGCAAAGAGCATTTGCAATATTATTTATGGCTGCATTTCGCTTGGGATGTTCTCGAGGATGAAGGTTTTTTCATCTTCATGTCACCATTATACTGTGCATTTTTTTCTAAATATAATAACACTCCAAATTGGACTTTTTTTTATTTTCAATTTAAATTCATAATTTTCTTTTGCATATTCTTGTTTGGCGGGACTAATCTTTTTAAGTACTTACATATATACATTTTCGGGTATAAAGATTATTCAATGATTTGTTTCATATATAAGATGATCCTCGTTTCGTTTCAACAGATAATACCTTAAAGGCACCGTTTACTAACTAAAACTATAGATATATATGTACTTTGAAATCTATTTGAGCTCTATGCGTAAGATAATTATGTACTATCATGTACGTGCGCGCTTTCAGCGAAATCAAACAGAAAGCGGTTTAAGCAGGAGCTTCAGTCCATCGCCGATGTCGGCTCAGAAAGCATAAATAGCCATACATTATTGAGTTTGGTGCAGTTTACTTGCAAAAGCACTTCTGTTAAAGTCTGTTTATGCAGTACCGGCTGATATATATATATATATATATATAT